>JAJHIY020001294.1:5332500-5397500 GCA_022114975.2 Lampris megalopsis | reverse complement strand
AAAACGCTCTACCACCCGGAAGCATTTCCTCAAGTCCCATTTTAAGGTTTCCGTTTCATGATATCCTCAACAATTTCTCCACAAAAAAAAAATAAAATACGAAAGTGTCCTTGATAATCGGCTGTGTGCATAATTGTAATCCACTGACTTCCGGTATCTGCTGCAGCGGTCATACCGGTTTCCCGTTTGTTGGCGCGTGCGCCTGACAATGGCACGTTTTTCGCGATGCCTGCGAGATTTGCCGAGGATAAATGTCGACGATCTGCGCAGAATTTTCGACAGACTTTCACCTGCACCTACCAGCAAACGGGTGAAAAGTTGCAAGTTGTACGTATCAAGCGTAGAGACCGGAAGTCGGAATTCAGCGGACTACAGTTACGCACAGAGCCGATTGAAATCCTTCATTGCTACTGCTTGGATTTGTTTATTTGCACACAATCCGTTGCACAAGGAGACATTCATTAATATGCCTGTGGATCCTCATGCGTTGTAGGATTCCAGATAAATGTAGTATGTCGCTTACGAAACAAGACGTAAAGTGCATTTACATCTTAACTGCACACATGTGTCCCAGATGTTTGTAAAAGGGTAGCGCCACAACAGAAGCTCCTCAGCCAGCAAAGTGATGGCAGCTAGTTGAGTGTTTTTGTAACTTGTTTACATCCTCTGTGACGTCACCAGCGCCAGAGGGTCACAAGGGCGTCCAAGCGTGCAGCATCCTGACATAACCACTACAGGTTTGGTTATTGTGTGCATATTGTATACTAAAAATTGTTATTGCCATTATAGTTGATATTATTATTATTATTATTATTATTATTATTATCATGAACGCAATTAATATACAATTATTTGATTAGTAGTTTAGGATTTACACTGAAGTTAGCTGAAAACACCAGACGCTGAGGGGCGTGGCCAAGCGTCGTTATTTGACGACCTGGCGCGGAGGGGCGTGGCCAAGCGTCGTTATTTGACGGCTTGGGAATGAGAACTGGTTGTGTATAGGGCTCCGATCCCCCATCGGCTCCATGTCTTGCCTTTATTTCTTCTGCCCCCTCCTACCACTCAGCGTCAGAGCGAGGGGACTCTGCAGCAAAGCCACGCATGAAAAGAGATCCGTCATTAACCAGGAGTCACTGCTGAATGCTGCGTAGACGGTGCTCTCCAAGTAGCCAATGGGAGCCACCTATGAGATGCAGCTTCACAGACAGGACGGAGCCCTACGCAGCATGACTGTCCGGAGTAAAAACACGGAACGTGACTGGTGCCAAAAAGACGTAGTGACGATTTAAGGCCTCCGTCCACATACTCAGTGGAGTGTATTCAGGCTGGAGGCTGCTAGCAGAAAGAGCTATGGAGCCAACAAAGGAAGGCACATAACCCAAATGTCCCTTCTACGCCTGTGTGGTTAAATAATTGGACGTCTTTTCAGGCTCGTAAAGCCTGTCTGGTGGCCATTGTTGTCCCCATATCCATTCACGATCATCTCTCTCCGATGGGGAACTGAAATTAAAAGAGGTAGTTTCAATATTCGCCACTTAATCAGCTCTTACTTCACGATTCCTGAGAGTGACGTCACGTAGGGGATTTTAAGAGACGACAGAACTGGCTGCTTTGTTTCCGGCCATACTCAGCGAGACGCAGTGTACCTCAACTTGCGTTGGGTCTTGTTTGCGTTGGGATACGACCTGCAAAGGTAGCTGGATTTTGGCTGTTCTTGCTCTTGCCGTTGGGTTGACACTGAACGGCGCTGATTAGGGCGTCCGGGTTGCGTAGCGGTCTATACGGGGATCGCCGGTTCGAATCCCCGTGTTACCTCCGGCTTGGTCGGGCGTCCCTACCCACACAACTGGTCGTGTCTGTGGGTGTGCGTCCTGGTCGCTGCACCAGCGCCTCCTCTGGTCGGTCGGGGCGCCTGTTCGGGGGGGGGACTGGGGGGGACAGCATGATCCTCCCACGCGCTACGTCCCCCTGGTGAAACTCCTCACTGTCCGGTGAAAAGAAGCGGCTGGCGACTCCACATGCATGGGAGGAGGCAGGTGGTAGTCTGCAGCCCTCCCCGGATCGGCAGAGGGGGGGCAGCAGCGACCGGGACGGCTCGGACGAGTGGGGTCATAGACCGGATAAAACTGGGGAGAAAAAAATCATTTGAATTTTTTTTCACAACAATTCAAATGAATGAAGAGCTGTGTAGTTTTTGTCAGCTTTGGTTGTCTAGTTTACCCTTGTGAAAATCTTTCAAATTGTGTTTGGTGCGTCAGCGTCCTCTAACGGAGCTCACGCGTACTTGATTTACCTGCATCCGATTCAATTTTTTGTGCATGTTCGCAAGCACTTCACCCTCCATGTCCTCTAGTCCGGGCTGGCACAGCAGAACACGTCCCATTAAGATGATTGTGTCTCTCTGGAAGCACAAGCACCGTTTCTAGATACTGCAGATAATGATCTCCTCACTCTCAAGTCAGTGACCGACGTGACGTGGATGTGCCGGCACTTGGATTCCAAATCGTTCATATTATAAATTGAGTCTTCGTTTAGTTTGGTTAGTAGGTGTGCTTAGTTAACTCACTTTTCTGCATTTGTTATCGGAGCACAGTGCATACTTGTGTATTACCCGCAGTGCCGGACAGGTGGTTTTTGTGGCGCATGGTGCTTCAGTAAATGTTCTGTACAGCCATCTGGCAGCTCTGCACACCGCGTGGATGTGGCACTGCTATCAGATCAAGACAGAGAATTTATCTTTGTTATAGGACGTGTACTATATCATGTTGCAGCCGTCATCCACAAAGCTAGCTTGAACGGACGCCCCCCTTCTCCACCGGTACCGTGGTATATAAAGCCCACTTCTTGGTAGCTCATGGATTGTGCAGGGGACTTGTGCGTTTGGGGAAATGTAGCGTTTGCACCTGAGCTTGAGTTATTAGGTGACAGGCATGGGCGCAAGTCCATGAGTACTGGGATGGCATCCAGCACTGTACCTAGGTGACCTACCTAGGTCGAGGCCCGGGTTAACAAAGACCGCCATTGGTGCTGTGCCCTCACAGGGTACTGATGGAAACTATAGAAATCAGCTGTGGCGACACCTGAGAAAGAGGGAACAAGAAGATGTAGTATGTATATTATGGGGCGGCCCGGTGGCCCAGTGGGCAGCACTGTTGCCTCACAGCAAGAAGGTCCTGGGTTGAAACCCCATGCAGGCCGTCCCAGGTCCTTTCTGTGTGGAGTTTGCATGTTCTCCCCGTGTCTGTGTGGGTTTCCTCCGGGTGCCCCGGTTTCCTCCCACCATCAAAAAGACATGCGTGTCAGGGCAAAGGAATGAAGAACTGGAGCTGGTCCCCGGCACTGCAGCTGCCCACTGCTCCTATACAACAGGATGGTTAAATGCAGAGAGTGAATTTTGTTGTATGTATGTAAGGTGACAAATAAAGTGTATTCTATTCTATTCTATGTATGCATGTATGTATATATATATGTATGTGAGAAAGAGAACACGAGAGAGAGAGGGGTGGAGAGAGAAAGAAGGGAGAGAGAGAACGATACAGAGAGAGAGCGAGAGAGTGATAGAGAGAGAGAAAGAAGGGAGAGAGAGCAAGGGAGAGAGAGAGAGACAAAGAGAGAGAGACAAAGAGAGAGAGAGAGCGCGAGGGAGTGATTAATGAGGGTGGATGGCTGGCGTCAGTGGGCTGTGACAGTACACTTGGAGGAAATCATTGCTTCTTAGCCAGTAGGCTGCTGAGTGAGCAGGCAGGAATTCTGCTGATTGCTTAAAACACATCACATCATACGGCTTCTGTTACATTAAAACACATCATAAGATTTCTGTTACATTAAAACACATCATAAGATTTCTGTTACATTAAAACACATCATACAGCTTCTGTTACATTAAAACACATCATACGATTTCTGTTACATTAAAACACATCATACAGCTTCTGTTACATTAAAACACATCATAAGATTTCTGTTACATTAAAACACATCATACAGCTTCTGTTACATTAAAACACATCATACAGCTTCTGTTACATTAAAACACATCATACAGCTTCTGTTACATTAAAACACATCATACAGTTTCTGTTACATTAAAACACATCATACAGCTTCTGTTACATTAAAACACATCATACAGCTTCTGTTACATTAAAACACATCATACAGTTTCTGTTACATTAAAACACATCATACAGCTTCTGTTACGTTAACTCCAATCACAACATCACGGCAAAAGGCCGTGTAGATGCCATAAAAATGGACCAGTCGTACGCCTATTAATAGGAAACAGGGAAGGTTGTGTAAGAAGTCCATGTTGTCCTACCTCGTATGTTCACATGTGAGCGTTATATTAGCAGGATGTGTGTGAATGTGGCCTGTAGGCTCTTTAAGACAGGAACTGCACACAGTAGGCCCTTTAAGCATCATCTCAAGGTGCACGGAGAGACCTATAAATGTCCGCATTAATGACCATTTGCATACGGAGGAGGAGGAGGAGAATGGTTAACCTGTTATGAATAATGAAATGTCAACAGGCGAGGGATCTCGTCCGTGTTCTGGAGGAGCCGTCATGAGGACGACTTTGAAATCCCTGCTTCACTGGGACGAGAGAGGCAGTGGGAGGGAAGGAGAGCGAAAAGAGAGCGAGACAGCCACCGAGGGGGGGACGTGATATACTGGGGAAGGGGGAATATATATGCGGTCATTAGCAGCACATGGCCGCTATGCACCAGCCTCCATGTTTCCTCCACGCTAGAAAAGGCCACCTCTTTGAGTGAGGGAGCTGTTTGGCGTTTTCTTCACGGCCATTCGGTGTTGCTGCTCCCAGAGCTCATCGTGAGGTTGATAAGCACATCTGACTTATGTGCTCACATATCAAGCACGGGGTGGAGTTTAAAAAGAGTGGAGGGCCTACGGAACACGTTTTCTCACTCGACTAAAGGGGCCCACCCCTAGGGGGCCCACCCCCTGGCGAGTCTTTTTGCAGGTTCCAGTAGTCACCTTCTCCCGGAAGCGTGCCCTCGCCTTTAGCTATTCCCCAAGAGACCACCAATGTAACCGGTGCACTGGGCGGCGCAGTGGCGCAGTGGTTAGCGCGGTCCCGGGGTATAGTCCAACCTTGGTGGGTGGTCCCGGGTCGTCCTCTGTGTGGAGCTTGTAGGTCAGGTGAATCGGCCAAACTAAAAAAAAAATTGTGTGTGTGTGTGTGTATGATGGCCTGGCAGCCTGTCCGGGGTGTCTCCCCGCCTGCCGCCCAATGACTGCTGGGATGGGCTCCACCATCCTCGCGACCCTGAGTGCAGGATAAGAGGTTTGGATAATGGATAGATGGATGTTTTACTTTGCTGTCGTCCTTTTCGATCCATTTCAGTGTGATGACATGTGGAGCTTTAAGCAGATAATTAGCACTTTTCTGTAAGGGGTTTATGGGATGCTCATGAATCACGGGCACACCGTCATAATTTAAACACGTGTCATTTACATGCAGCAGAAGCAGAGGTGCGGTAATCAGATCAAACGAGTCCCTGTTTGGAAGGTAGGCCTGTGAAGACGACACAGATGGCTGGCAGACTGCAGGCCTAAAGAGATGCCTTGTAGATAACTATCGCCCATTACAGCAGCTGGGCGTGGGTTTGCTCTATTGATCGGATGAATATCCTGCTCGTGATGTCCTGCATGCTCCTCTTGATGGTTCCCCTTTTGTAGCACCATACATCAGCTTGTCACTCGTTAATATGTTGCTTGGCAATGAATTTACAAATGATCATAAAAACAAATAGTATTCACCAAGATCAATTGAGGACTCAGTAATCCAGTACCAGCCGAGCTGCATGTTAGTTCAGGTTGGATAGCAAGAAAACAGTACAAGAAGAGTACAAGAAACAAAAAAAGATGAAAAAAAGAAAGAAATGTATTTAAAGTAAGGCCAATTTGCTTCTGTTTAGCTAGCTTGGTGGTGGTTATATACAGTTTTTTAATTAATTAATTGATTAATTGATTGATTGATTGATTGATTGATTGATTTTTGTGGAAGCGTTTTCTTGCAAATATGATTTCAGAGTTTTGCTGTCAGCCTATCAGTGTTGGTGAATATAATTCAGGCTTGTTGCAGGATGTTTGTGTGTTTTTTTTTGTTTTTACTTTGTCTCTGTTTTTGGTGGCGTCGGTTTTGGAGAATTTGGGATGTGTGCTTTTGTCCGTTGTGTCGCACTGCTGTGTGCTGGGGGAAACGGAATTCTGTGTCTTTTGTGTACGCAAGTGCATGCAACAAATGACAATACGTGGTCCCTGATTCCTGATGTCTTTTCAGACTCAGTACAACCTGTCCCGAGCCAGACATGCTGGCTCGAGACAGGTGTGTCCGCACACACTGCTGAGTTGTTATGGGGTTTGTGGCTAAGTGGCCTGTGGTGGTCCTTCTGACCCACACGAAGCTGTCATCAAGGGAAGTCTTGACTTCCTTCCCTTTTAATTTCTCACCTGTAACATGCTATCCAGAATAACTGGTGGGTTTGCCTTGGTCTCAGCTAATGTAGACCTGCAGGACATATTCGAGGACTAAATATCAAAGAAGGTTGAATCAGTTGCATGTTCTCCCCGTGTTTGTGGTGGGTTTCCTCCCACCATCGTAAAGACACGCATGTTAGGGTTAATGCTGCTGCCTGTGCCTCTGAGCAAGGCAATGGAAAGATGGTCCCTGGGTGCTGCAGCTGCCCACCGCTCCTATACTATAGGATGGTTAACTGCAGGGGACACATTCACTGCAAGAACACAATAACAAAATAAAGTGGTTTTCTTCTTTTTTCTAACAAGTTATTTATAATTAATTTTTTTCAGGTTTTACATTCAATAATAAATATGATAACTCGAATCTCTCCCCTTTTTTCGGTATTCATCAGCTGTGATGTTGCTGATGGTGACGTCTTTAAACTTGCGTGATTGCATTTCCTCATTGTAGATCAATTTATTTCATATTGAACACAGGTCGGGGGGTTAGCATACGAGCCATAAATCAACTCTGACGGCGCTGAAGGACAAGCTGTTTACAGTAAATCTGTTTTGAATGCCTTCTTTGTAATGCAAGATTTTCTACCATTTCCTGCCCTCTGTAGAGGATCGGCCGCTGTTTTTAAGATAATGTGATTTATATTTGTTTCAGTCGAGAGGCTTATTGGCATCTACTCCTGTATTTTCACAATGTGTGTCTGTGTGAGAGTCTATAACCGGCCAAACTAAAGCACTTGGGGGCCTTGATTCTTTTTGGAGGTTATTGGGGATGATCAGGGGCACCTATAAAAAATAGCAGACATTTAATTAAAATTATGCATAATTATGCATAAATATGCAAAATATGCATTTTTCTAAAAATGGCTAAAAAACCACTTTTCTAGGCATTTCAGATGATTCTGAGCATCTTTGATTTTTTTCACCTATATAAAAAAAATTTCTGGGACTTAGAAATGTTTTGGCATTATGCAAAATATATGCATTTTTGCAAAAACGCACTTATGATCCTATTTTTTTTTGGAGGTGGTTAGTATTGTTCCAGAGAGGACCAGAAAAATAGCAGAACATTAAAATAACTATAATAATTATGCATAATTATGCAAAATATGCATTTTCTAAAAATGGCTAAAAACCACTTTTCTCGGCATTTCAGATGATTCTGAGCATTTGGGGGGAGGGAGTTGGAGTGGGGGGGGGTTAGGGACAGGGGGAAGGCGGTTAGCTGGCAGGATGAAGAGGGGGGAGATTTAGACGGGTGGATAACCGACCCACTACATTGTAGCGGGATTCTTCTAGTCGCCTTATAAAACCCTCTCCACTGCGCTGAGGACAGTGTGCAAGACACCCCTGTAAAGTAACTGAAAGAGCACGTTCTAATGACGCCATCCTTCTCCCTCTCCTCTCTCTGCAGGCAGGTGACTCCTACTGTCAAGTTCGGACCATGTTGATGATCCACCCAAGAGGAGGTCTCCTGTCTCCGTTTTAAGACTTTCTGGCAGGTCTAAGCTTATTTGTCTCGTGACCTTCGTTTATAATTTGTACTCCAGCAGATGAGTGGTCCTTCCAACACTGACTCTTCTACCCAACACCTGCTTGAACAGCCTGACCCGGAGAAGATCATCATCTGACCTCCAGCCAGCACTGGCTGTAGCTACAAATGACAACTACTTTAAATCTGCTGGGCCAGTTAGAATAAGAGGTCGACTGCCGAATTAAAAGACACAACTCTTAGGGATCGGTTGTTTGCGTATCGAGATGGACGAGACACACAACGGGACTTCCTTGATCAAAGGTGCCAAGGACATCGCTAAAGAAGCCAAGCGACAAGCGGCCAAAAAGGTCGGCAGGGCCGTGGATCGTGCGTCAGATGAGTACTCAGCCCATCGCAGCTACAGCCGCTTCCACGATGAAGACGAAGAGGAGGATGACTTCAATGCTTATATCCAGCAGGATGGCTATTACACTGGCAGCGCAGTCAACGGCGATGACGGGGCTTCCAGTGATGCCACGGAGGGGCACGATGACGAGG
Source organism: Lampris megalopsis (assembly GCA_022114975.2). NCBI lineage: Eukaryota > Metazoa > Chordata > Actinopteri > Lampriformes > Lampridae > Lampris > Lampris megalopsis. Next base: position 5,388,967 of record JAJHIY020001294.1, on the reverse strand, counting down.
ACGAGATGTACGAGGGGGAGTACCAAGGCGTGCCTGCTTATGTTGACGGAAAGCAGACGGATGGACAGGTTGCTCTGGGACAGCAGGTCTCGGACAGCGTAAAGGCCCGCAAAGAGCTGGAGAATGAGAGGCAAGCGGACGAGGAGGAGTTGGCCCAGCAGTACGAGCTGATCATGCAGGAGTGTGGCCATGGGAGGTATCAGTGGCAGCTGTTCTTTGTGCTTGGCCTGGCACTCATGTCAGACGGCGTGGAGGTGTTCGTGGTGGGCTTCGTCCTGCCCAGTGCCGAGACAGACATGTGCGTGCCCAACTCTGGCGCCGGATGGCTTGGTAAGGACCCGAGTTTGGCAGGGGAGTATATTGTTCATTCATTGCCTATAGGGCGGCACGGTGGCGCAGTGGTTAGCGCGCTCGCCTCACAGCAAGAAGGTCTTGTGTTCGAACCCCGGGGTTGTCCAACCTTGGGGGTCGTCCCGGGTCGTCCTCTGCGTGGAGTTTGCATGTTCTCCCCGTGTCTGCGTGGGTTTCCTCCGGGTGCTCCGGGTTTCCTCCGGGTGCTCCGGGTTTCCTCCGGGTGCTCCGGGTTTCCTCCGGGTGCTCCGGTTTCCTCCGGGTGCTCCGGTTTCCTCCCACAGTCTAAAGGCATGTAGGTCAGGTGAATCGGCCGGACTACATTGTCTCTAGGTGTGAATGTGTGTTGGTCCTGTGATGGACTGGCGGCCTGTCCAGGGTGTCTCCCCGCCTCCTGCCCAATGATTGCTGGGATAGGCTCCAGCATCCCGCGACCCTAAATGGGATAAGCGGCTTGGATAATGGATGGATGGGTGGATAATTGCCATGTAGGCATATGTAGGCATATGTACTTGCTGCATGTCATGGTTTACAACAGTGAGGACATTTTTTTCAAAAGTTTCCTCAGCTTTTGCTGCAACACATTTTCCTTCTTAACTTACTACAACAACTGCATCCACGCACCAAACTCAAACAATTCGCTTCGTTTTGCATTTTGATACAGTTAACAACGTATCTACAGGTACGTTCCCCACTACAAACAAGTCTCACTTTAATTCATTTTAGTCTATTGTGGTTTATAGTTCAATTATGTTTATTTCAGTTGATTTTAATTGACATCACTTCCGTTTGGTTTTAGTTTAGTTTAGTGTTGGTGAGAGTATGAAATTTAACCATCTTATCTGTAAAAGCACAAAAGAAATAGGCAACCCAAAACAAAACAACACAATGCATGAAATTACAAGGAAATAATATAAAAAAATGGAAGAAATGTTGGTTGATATGTGCATCTGAATATTTGACATGATAAAAAAGGTTTCTTCTACACCTATCTGGTCAAGATAGACTGACAGGTAGGACTAAGGATTCAGTACCACTTTTTTTTCCAAGTAAATATTCCAAGCTGCAAATCAGAAAGAAAGAAGAAGAAACCTGTTCTGTGCAGCACACTGTAGTGAACTCGGGGGGCAGTCCGGGAGACCGTCACCACGGCCGGGACTCGAACCTATGTCTCCCGCTCCGCAAGCGACAACGTTAACCAGTCGACTAAAGGGTCCGACCCGTTAGTCAGGGACCAACGTGTCTACCTATCCATGCACGTTACACTACTTTTTAGGAAAGCGGAAACAAGTATTAGGGTGTTGATTTTGGAGGTTTGATATTTCAGCATCCCTGATATATTCTCTGCACCACTGCGCTTTATCACCTCTTATTTGGTCCGTGTATAGTCAGTCCTTGTGTATGTATCTGAAGACTGTTGTGTTGTGGTGTTTCATTCGTTAAGCACACCCGGAGAGCCACAGTCCATGTAGTGCAAACCTACATGGCCAATAAACACGATCCTGATTCTGATAAGCTGTCGTAGCCGTTAAATCTAATTTTGCTTTAAGTTTAATATGAATTTGTTTTATTATGTCCTCACGTTTCATTTGTTTCTTATGGAGAATTGGGCCTCGTTCATCACGTGTTTGTACAAATACAGGTAGTCCCCGGTTACGAACGCCCGACTTAGGAACCGACCTCCATAAAGACTTATGTCGCCTTGTGGTGCAGTATACCCCGTATCGAATCCCGCACCGGGCAAGAAAATAACCGCTTACATTGGTGGCAGCGGTGGGATCCGGAAGTGTGCAGATCCTCAGAAGTCTCTTCGGAGCGCGGGAATAACAAAGCACGAGGGCGCGCTTCCGGGGAGGGTGACGACTGTAAACTACTAATAAGACACGTTAGCCCCTAGCTAACGGGTCTGACCCTTTAGCCGAGCGGTTAGTGGTGTCGCCTTGTGGTGCAGTACACCCCGTATCGAATCCCGCACCGGGCAAGAAAATAACCGGTTACTCTTATTTAAAAAAAAAGAAATGGAGTTAGACACAATGGTTCGAACTAACGAACGGACGGACTACTTTGCGCGACGCTCAAAACACTGTGCGTTGTAGGCGGTTCGTCGGCCCGAGGGAGAACAGCGCCACGCCGTCGTCGCCATTTTAAGTCGGATTGTGAACACTGCGTTCCCGTTGTGTTCTGACTTAAGTATTTCGTGTGTTTATCCTCGTAATCTTGGCTTCAAAGCATACATCTGATGCAGGAGATGGTGATGCACCGAAGAAACGGAAAACCATCACGGCTGAAACGAAAGCAGAAATAATAAAGCGTTCAGAGAGGTGAAACTCATTTTGTCACTTACCCGGTGAGGCGGGGAGGCGGGGAGGCGAGCCCCGAGTGGGCTCTCCTTTCTGGCGTCGAACGGCCGACGTCCGCCGGTCACGACCCGCTCCGGGGACGGTGGCAGGTGGGCAGTTTGAAATGTAAGAAATGCTTCTTCAAAGCTTTATTTATGCAAACATTCTCTCTCTCAATTATAAATGCTGTACTGTACTTAGATTTACTGTTATTACTGCGTTATTATATTTGTTTTAGCGAAATATACATGCTATATACTAAGACAAATTTGACTAATTGATGCTAGATGTGAACTGTATGTAGCTGTTCCGACTTACATACAAATTCGCCATAAGAACGGACCTCGTTCGTAACCCGGGGACTTCCGGCATGTTCTTGCACAGCCATGGGATTTTTTTAGCCGCACAGATTAGATTTTTTTTTTTTGACTCACAGGCTAGTGTTGAACCTAGGTAACCCCTGAATTTAGACACCAGTTGGCTAATGCCCCTTGTCCGCTACATGGCACCAGCTCAACCCGACTCGACTTTTTAATTTTCCATTACTGGAAAGTACCAGTAACTGGTACCACTTTTCTGGTACCACCTTTGTCGAGGTTCCAAAAAAACTGGAGCGGGTACCAAAATCAATGCAGAACAGCTACACCGAGGGGGTACTGTTGTGGTAATGGGAAACGGCACTCAGTCGAGTCGAGTCGGGTCCATGTAATGGAAAAGGGGCATAACACTGATGTCTTTGCAAGCCTGAGCGATGGCTCATTGCAAGAGGTAGACAATAGATGTAAGGGGGAAGGAACTATAAATAACCATCAGGCTTTGTTCCAGCCAGTCAGACCCTCTTGGGAGCTAAAATATTCCGCGGGTTGTGTAAGACCGATTGATGAATGAGGCCCCTGGTACGCAGGTCATGGACCGCCCCACCCTTTGCTATTTGGGTGCAGTTAATATGGGCAGGTTTTGCTGTAAAATGGAGGGAACTGAAGCCGTGGTTGAGATACAGTCTTTGGACCACTGTTTGAACTCTTTTTTTTCATGGCATGATTGGATTTTTCATTTCGTCGCGTCGTGAAATTAATCTCAGAGCAAAGTTTGGAACATTTTCGGGCGCGTTTGATAAATGAATCTGACTTCTGAAGCGACAAGAAGTTCTTGAAAGGGAACTGGAACCGACCACTTATTCAGTGCCCGCGGCTTTTAATGTCAGAAACATAAGCCGTTAGCGCCCTTTTGCCTAGTTGATGGAGGCAGTTTCTGTTGCAGAGATTCGGGGGTGGGCTGACATATTCATCTCAATGTGCTGGGAGCTGGTTGTCATGGCTGCAGCTAGGATATGGATATATGAGGAGGAGGTGTTGTAAGATAGACGGCTTTCTTCCACAATGGAGAGAGAGAGAGAGAGAGAGAGAGAGAGAGAGAGAGAGAGAGAGAGAGAGAGAGAGAGAGAGAGAGAGCGTGCTCTCCCACTGACTCCTAAAATAGATGCAATATCGTTTCTCACACCTTGTTCCACAGATTTGGGGGTGTGGGGGGGCATGTGCTTTATTATTCATCAGGATTCATCTCACTGAGGTGGACAGACAGTGGAAAACTGGCCTTTTAACCTGAGGTCAGTTAGTAACTCTGTAGATGAAGGATACATGTATTACCAGTGCACTCGTAGTGTTAATACCTTGAAGGATGTGTACAGCGAGACAAAATCAATGAACAAGGCTGTGGGAGATTTAGATGATGCTTGCTCCTACTGCATTCAATCAATGTCTGTTGTAGCTTGAAGAAAAAAAATAATGCACATAGTTGGTAATGTGACAGTTGAAAAATCCCCTCTAAACTAACTTAATCAATTGTCTTATCAGCATCCACCTAACCAGTTGTGTGTTGCTTTTAAAATAGTTGCACTATCAGTGCTTTATTCATTTCTAAATCTAATATAAAATTTTATTATTATGTAATAATAATAAGATTTTAAGATTTGTTTTTTCCAATTTTATCCACATAAAGTGGGTGTCTGCCCAAATGGCTCTGCTTTACAGTAAGAGAAATACAAGTATGGGATGTTGCATCTTTTTCTCTCCTCTGTTCCCTCCTGCTTTCCACTCTGTGTTTCTGATCGTCTGACAGTTGTTAGTCTGATAGTTAGTCTGACGGTTAGCTTAGCCTGCCCCGCTAAGCTAACTGCTAGCCCATGCAGACCGGCAGTTCCGACAGTCATCCTGGCTGGCGTTCGTTCTCTTCCACCTCACACCCAACTTGCGGGGCATATGTGCTGATAACATTCATCAAAACACCTTCTCCTTCCTTAGTGTCTGACCTGTCATACAACTCACCACACGCCTTGTCCTTTGCCACCTCTCTCTTTGCTTTACGCTGCATCTCCTTGTACTCCTGTCTACTTTCTTCATCTCTCAGACTATCCCACTTCTTCTTTGCCAACCTCTTCCTCTGTATACTTTGCTCTACTTCCTCATTCCACCACCAAGTCTCCTTGTCTTCCTTCCTCTGTCCTGATGACACACCAAGTACCTTCCTAGCTGTCTCCCTCACTATTCCTGCAGTGGTTTTCCAGCCATCCGGCAACTCTTCACTACCACCCAGTGCCTGTCTTACCTCCTGCCTGAACTCCACACAACAGTCTTCCTTCTTCAACTTCCACCATTTGATCTTCGGCTGTGTCTTCACTCGCTTCCTCTTCTTGGTCTCCAAAGTCATCCTACAGACCACCATCCGATGCTGCCTAGCTACGTTCTCCCCTGTCACCACCTTGCAGTCCCCAATCCTTTTTAGATGGCGCCTTCTACATAAGATGTAGACCACCTGTGTGCACTTTCCTCCACTCCTGTACGTCACCCTGTGTTCCTCCCTCTTCTTGAAATACGTATTCACCACAGCCATTTCCATCCTTTTCGCATTATCCACCACCATCTGTCCTTCCACATTCCTCTCCTTGACACCATACCTACCCATCACCTCCTCATCACCCCTGTTCCCTTCTCCAACATGTCCATTGAAGTTCGCTCCAATCACCACTCTCTCCCCATTGGCTACCCTCTCCACCATGTCATCCAGCTCACTGCAGAATTCTTCTCTCTCTTCCAACTCACTCCCAACTTGCGGGGCATATGCACTGATAACATTCAGCAATACACCATCGATTTCCAGCTTCATACTCATCACTCTGTCTGACACTCTCTTCCCCTCCAGCACGCTCCAGCACACTTCATGTACACAAGTACATGAAGTTATTATATAATTATTATACAATACTATGTTTTATTATATATATTTATATTTACATTTACATATATATATATTATTACATGATATATTTTTATTATATTCATTGTTATATATTACCCATGAAGTGTTCCTGATTCCTGATTCGTGATAGTGAGGCAGACGATGTGGCGATAGGAGCAAAGAGTGGAGTTAATCTCTGCAGTATTGTGCCTCACTACAGGCTAGCCATACTGGGCTAACTCACGTACAGCTCTGACACAGAGAGAGAGAGAGAGAGAGAGAGAGAGAGAGAGAGAGAGAGAGAGAGAGAGAGAGAGAGAGAGAGAGAGAGAGAGAGAGAGAGAGAGAGAGAGAGAGAGAGAGAGAGAGAGAGAGAGAGAGAGAGAGAGAGAGACAGAGAGAGGTTTCCTTTTTGCTCTCTTGGCTTAGCACTTCCTATCAGTGCCTTCGCCTCCCTTTGTCCCCCCTGACCACGTTTGTCTTTAATCCGTCTGGGGGTGTTTTCCTCTAACCCAGATGTGGGCTGCTTGGTGTGAACATGTGTCCAGGGTGTAATGTGGCGTCACCACCATGCCAGGGGGCAGGAAGTTGTGAGGGCCTGCTTGAAGGAGCTGTTGTGGTTTTTTTTCCACTACTGTCTTTACAAGGTCAGACAAGCCCGCGCGCGCGCGCGCGCGTGTTTGAGTTTATGCCAATGACCACAAAGAGCATCGACAGCAGAAGTTAATCAACAAAGCGGCGTGATAAATTAACTCTGCTGCAGCCCGAGTTTAGAGTTAATTGAAACGTCCACAGACAAAGACATTACTCTTCACTACCTCCACGTCCCAACTCCAAGACCCTTTATTTCTTCACAAAGCCCCATTCAGCCGCGCGATTCCCAGGCAGGGAGGTCACAGTTGTGTGTTGGTTTATTTTTTCAGCTTGATTGTGCGCTTCCTGCAGCGTGGAGCACGATATCTATCCCTGTGTGGCCATGCGTGCATCTTTTAGGCTCTCCGTAGGTGTATACGTATATGACGATGTTTCCAAAACCTAAATGTTTCCTTATTATTCATACCAGAGAAACAGCGAGGTCACAGCGGCGGGCATCTTTCTGAAAAGCAGAAGGTTCTTCAACACTCTGCATCCTGGACACTGACGTTTTCTTGCTCATTGTTGACCTCGTCAGATAAGCCTACTGGTCTTCAGATTGACTGTGATGCTTTCATGATGCACGTTTACTGGTGGACGATGAAATGCAAAGATCCCATACTACTATGTGTGTCTGCCCCACCTTATTTTCTGCCATCCTCCGACAGAACTCCACAGAACTGTATCCGTGGGGCGTCTGAGTAGCCTGGCGGTCTATCCCGTTGCCTACCAATTTGGGGATCGCCGGTTCGAATCCCCGTGTTGCCTCCGGCTTGGTCAGGCGTCCCTACAGACACAACTGGCCGTGTCTGCGGGTGGGAAGCCGGATGTGGGTGTGTGTTTCCTGGTCGATGCGCTAGCGCCTCCCCTGGTCGCATTACGCCCCCCTGGTGAAACTCCTCACTGTCAGGGGAAAGGAAGCGGCTGGCGACTCCGCATGTATCGGAGGAGGCATGTGGTAGTCTGCAGCCCTACCCGGGTCTGCAGAGGAGGTGGAGCAGCGGCCGGGATGACCCGGAAGAGTGGGGTAATTGGCCAAGTACAATTGAGGAGAAAAAAAGGGAGGGGGGGGAAACTGTGTCTGTGGCTAATGTGTGTGTGTGTGTGTGTGTGTATTTGTATTTCTGAGAGAGAGAGAGACAGAGAGAGAGAGAGAGAGAGAGAGAGATGATGTGAGCTGTCTTGGAAATACCAAGGCGAAGCAGGAGGGTGAAGTGCTTTGAGGGCGACTCTCCATTACAAACAGAACAGCAGGTGTTGTCATATGAGAGAAATTCATATTGATCTGCCAGCGATGTCCCCCCAGGGCAATCCTTTGCCACGTCACCTCCTCCGTTCGCCTCCCTGGTTGTCAGTCACGGCTCAACCTCAGGGAATTCCTCAATCTTGGGGATTTCTGGAGCTCTTACGCGATGTCCTCAAAGTTATGCATGAAGAATTAGTCAGCAAATTGGGCTGACTGCTATCTGCCCGTCCTTCTCGCCCATCTGCGGTAGGATCTTTCCAGTGAGCAGAGAAAACAGAGCGGAGAGGTGTCAGGAGGGAATTACATTTACACATAAGAGATAAGTACAGCAGTGAGAGGAGGCAGAATGACTGGAGATTACTGGGGACGGCTTCGAGTTAGCTTCTGGTTATCCCTCTGGATGCGGAGAAAAGCTGCACATTGCACCACAGAGAAGAACAAAGACACAGTCTGCAGAAGGACCTAGTACCGCTTTTGGGTGAACATCACATATATGAGTCAAGTCAGTTTTATTTGTATCGCCCAATATCACAAATGTGTAATTTGTGATATTGTGAGAGAGAGAGAGAGTGAGAGATGATGAGTATATGCATCAGAGAGATAAGAATCAGCACCTCCACGTCTGAGGCCGTGGTTCTCTGCCGGAAAATGGTGGCTTGCTCCCTCCGGGTTGGGGATGAGTTGTTGCCTCAAGTGAAGGAGTTCAAGTATTTCGGGGTCTTGTTCACAAGTGAGGGTAGGATGGAGCGGGAGATTGACAGGTGGATTGGTGCAGCATCAGCAGTAATGCGGATGTTGTACCCGGATGTTGTACCGGACCGTTGTGGTGAAGAGGGAGCTGAGCTGGAAGGCAAAGCTCTCAATTTACCAGTCAAGCTTCGTTCCAACCCTCACCTATGGTCATCAGCTTTGGGTAGTGACGGAAAGGGTGAGATCGTGGACACAAGCGGTTGAAATGAGTTTCCTCCGTAGGGTGTCTGGGCTCAGCCTTAGAGATAGGGTGAGGAGCTCGGACATCCGGAGGGAGCTCGGAGTAGAGCCGCTGCTCCTTTGCGTCGAAAGGAGCCAGTTGAGGTGGTTCGGGCATCTGATCAGGATGCCTCCTGGACACTTTCCTTGGGAGGTTTTCCGGGCACGTCCAACTGGGAGGAGATCCCGGGGTAGACCCAGAACTTGCTGGAGGGACCACATGTCCTGGGAACGCGTTGGGATCCTCCAGGAGGAGCTGGAGGACGCTGCTGGGGAGACGGACGTCTGGAGTGACCTGCTTAGCTCGCTGCCACCACGACCCGACCCCAGAGAAGCGGCTGATGATGAGATGAGATGAGACGAGATGAGACGGGACGGGACCGGACGAGATAGATGAGATTAGATGAGATCATCTCGTATATATGGTGAATGTGGATGTGCCCCGATAAGGCTTGTGAACTCCTAAATGTTCCCCGATTGATGAAAACATGATATGTGGTTACAACATGGTGAAATAATAATAATGTTTTGCCATCCTGTACAGTTGGTTCCATTGTAGATGTGGTTTCCGGCCTGCAGCAACGTCTTGCTGAGGAATAACATGTGCTTTTATCCAGTTCAGCTATACCGAATGTTACTACTTACTAGCATTTATACCGGGTTGCAGCTGCTCACACATTTCTGCAAAGCTCATCTGTTGGCCAGAGTTTTGCAACTACAAGTCAGGTTTTTTGGGGTTATGTATAATTATTTGAATTAGGCATATCTGTGTGTTTGCGAGTTGATTTTAAGAGACATTCCTGTTTGCTTTTGTTGTATTTTTAGCCGAGTGGTGCCTTGGCGCGCAATTCAAGACGCGCTTTTGGGTGGATTAACAAGAGCATCGTTGTTAACACAGGAAGACACGCGTTGATCTCAAGGGTCGGCAGTTGACACGGAGGATGCGCGATTCTCCGCGAGGACGTTATCCTCAAACGCGTCCCCAGCCCTCACGTGCAGCGTCGCACGTAATGTAAAAAGCTGATACGTTCTTTTGTGCAGTAGGATGACGTGTCAAGCGAAGGATGTAAGTCAAGTGGAGTAAGTACTGACCTCAGGTTGAACCCTGCAGGAAACCACAAATCCAATCTGGGGGAGACTCATCCAGCCTCCGTTCAGATCCTGCGCTGCATCCCTCCCCCTCCCCCTTTATTACAGACCACGCCCGGCGTGAAAGCAGCGATAGCAGTGACGAGCTGCTGAGAGCAGATAGCACGTCCCCGTGTGTTCGCGTGCGTTATTTATTATTTTGGTGCAACGCTCAAAGGATTTCCCCGGGATTGGAGATACCACACCGGTAACATTTGATCTGGTCTGATTCCGAGTCCGCCGCAGCGGACTCTCGGTGCAGTGCTTTGTGCACGGTAGAGGTGCATGGATGGAGTCCAGCGGTTGTCACCTGTGATGAATCACTAGCGCTCAGCATCGCGTCTGCGCAGCTCGATAAGACCAAGTACCTTCAGCGTATCTGCCCTATCATCTTAAACGAGTGGGGGTGGGGGGGTAGAGAAGGGCCCCCATCCTTTTGTTATCTGTACAACGGCCTCGTCAAACAATTCAATCTCCCCCTAAACAGGCATTAGCATTTCTATTAGCACATGAGGATAAAGTTGGTTGTTAGCTGGACCGACACCCCTCCTAAATTCTTTTGCCACGTGTTTCAGGGGATGTTAAGGGGCCGGCCTGACTACAGTGTTTGGATTGAAAGCAGGGTTGTTAGCTCTTTTCCCTATCTAGCTCTCTTCTGGATACAATAAATATTGCTTTTCGTTTGAATAGAATCGGACAAAAGTGGATATTTGGCCGATAGTACATTGTATTTGTATAGCACGTTACATAACACAAACTAAACAAAAGAGCAGCGCACCAACGCACAATGATAATCATACAATAAAAAGCAATTTTAAATAAGGATGTGAGCGTGGGCAGATGGGTGCCGTCTCTGATGTGTTTGAGAAGGGAGTTCCAGATGGAGGGGGCAGCTATGGAGAAGGCTCTGTCGCCCAGGTCTGGCGCTTGGTCCAGTGTGGTGGAGACAGGAGGTCCGGTGCTTGGTTCTGTGTGGTGGAGACAGGAGATCTGGTGCTTGGTCCAGTGTAGTGGAGACAGGAGGTCCGGTGCTTGGTCCGGTGTAGTGGAGACAGGAGGCCCGGTGCTTGGTCCTGTGTGGTGGAGACAGGAGGCTCGGTGCTTGGTCCTGTGTGATGGAGACAGGAGATCTGGTGCTTGGTCCTGTGTGGTGGAGACAGGAGATCTGGTGCTTGGTCCTGTGTGGTGGAGACAGGAGGCCCGGTGCTTGATCCTGTGTGGTGGAGACAGGAGGCCCGGTGCTTGGTCCTGTGTGATGGAGACAGGAGGTCCAGTGCTTGGTCCTGTGTGGTGGAGACAGGAGGTCCGGTGCTTGGTCCGGTGTAGTGGAGACAGGAGGTCCGGTGCTTGGTCCTGTGTGATGGAGACAGGAGGTCCGGTGCTTGGTCCGGTGTGATGGAGACAGGAGGTCCGGTGCTAGGTCGTGTGTGGTGGAGACAGGAGGTCCCTTGCTTGGTCCTGTGTGATGGAGACAGGAGGTCCGGTGCTTGGTCCTGTGTGATGGAGACAGGAGGTCCGGTACTTGGTCTGGTGTAGTGGAGACAGGAGGTCCGGTGCTTGGTCCGGTGTAGTGGAGACAGGAGGTCCGGTGCTTGGTCCTGTGTGGTGGAGACAGGAGGTCTGGTGCTTGGCTCTGTGTAGTGGAGGCAGGAGGTTGATGTTGGAGGAGCGAAGGCTATGTGAAGGAGTATGGTGTTGGAGCAGGTCAGGGACGTAGGAGGGGGTCTGGTTATAGAGGTCTTTGTGACTGAGGAGATAATTTCTTTCTGTTCAAATACTTTTCATCTTTCAAGGAAAATGTTACTTTTAAACAATGACTCACAACATCTAAAAAACAACATACTCAAGCCAAGGGGTAAATCAAGAAAATGATCATTAAAATCGATCAACGTTGATGACCTTTCATATTGATGATTTTTTTCAGTGATATGTCTGCACTAGCATTTGAAGATTATTGGTTTACATCAAATTGTTCCATTCCATTAGCCAAACCACTTATCCCAATTGGGGTCGCGGGATGCTGGAGCCTGTCCCGGCATTCATTGGGCGGCAGGTGTGGAGACACCCTGGACAGTCCATCACAGGGCGGACACATTCACACCTAGTCAATCAAATAGCCAGTCAACACTAGAACAACCGGGATTTCACTGCTACCTAAAACGACCATGAGTAGTCAAAATGACCGCTGGTTTTGAAACTATATCCTGTCAAGATAAATACCCAGATGAGATATTAATGCATTACATATGTTAGCGTGTCAGTTAGGAAACAACTGACAGCAAAATTAACATTTTAACCACTTCAATACTATTTTTCAAACAATTCAAAATGGCCGCCGTCCAACGCCTGTAAACACTGCAGCGCCTCGGTCATGGCGCGTCTGTAACGGCGTGTTCCTGGGACAGAGCAATGAACTTCGCAAAGGAAATGACGCGACCAACACGCGTGATAGATAGTGACATGACGCACACGATGACGCACAAACGAGCCGTCATTTTGACCGCTCGTGGTCCTTTTAGGTAGACCTTATCGTAACTTTTTTTTTCTCGGTGCAATTGAGCTAAAACTCATTTTAATGCAAAGATATGCAATTTTAGGAGCTTTCACAGAGTGGCAGGTCTGTATCTTTTTTTTTCTTCACAAAGTTGTTAAACTTCGAAAATGAAAAACCGTCAAAATGACCGTCTCGGTTGTTGTGGTGACGGTAACTACATCCCTGCATCTGGAACAAATATCAACTCGGGTGAGTTGTTGAACTGCAGTATTTATTAGAGTTAGGGTAGTCAAAATAAAAAAAAAGAAGAAGAAGAGTGGTGTTAAGTTATTTTGCTCCTTGGCAGTACTACGCCTGCAACATTTTGAGACAAGCTGAGCGCCATGGAGCCCTACCATGTGTGACTTCTAGGTGAAGCGAGGGAGAGACCAGGTTTAGTGCAAGTGCTGCCCGGTCTGGTCTCCACTAACACATTTAGACAGAACCACGTCTGTATTAATATGGAGCAGCTGTGTACATGCATGCATGTTGTGTGTCCGTGTGTGTGTGTGTGCATCCATATAAAAGTGTGTGTGTATCCAGCCAGCAGTTTTACTTAGAAATACACAGAAAAATATCCAGATGGTAGGAATCATTTATTTCTCTCTCTCTCTCTCTCTCTCTCTCTCTCTCTCTCTCTCTCTCTCTCTCTCTCTCTCTCTCTCTCTCTCTCTCTCTCTCTCTCTCTCTCTCTCCCCCCCCCCCCAGGCAGCATTGTGTATCTGGGGATGATGGTTGGAGCCTTCTTTTGGGGTGGTCTGTCTGACAAGGTGGGCCGTAAACAGTGCCTGCTGATCGCCATGTCTTTTAATGGCTTCTTCGCCTTCCTCTCGTCCTTCGTTCAAGGCTACGGCATGTTCCTGTTCTGCCGCATGGTCTCTGGCTTTGGGTGAGTGGTCTGCAATTCTGTCCTGTTCCGTTCTTTTCTGTTCTATTCTATTCCATTATGCTTTTTCTATTCTATTCTATTCTATTCTATTCTATTCTATTCTATTCTATTCTATTCTATTGTGTTTTTCTATTCTACTCTATTCTATTCTACTATGTTTTTTCTATTCTATTCACCCCCCTCCCCCTTTTCTCCCCAATCGTATCCGGCCAATTACCCCGCTCTTCCGAGCCGTCCCGGTCGCTGCTCCACCCCCTCTGCCGATCCAGGGAGGGCTGCAGACTACCACATGCCTCCTCCCATACACGTGGAGTCGCCAGCCGCTTCTTTTCACCTGACGGTAAAGGGTTTCACCAGGGGGACGTAGCACGTGGGAGGACCAAGCGATTCCCCCCCCTCCCCCCCCCCCGAACAGGTGCCCCAACCGACCAGAGGGGGCGCTAGTGCAGCATCCAGCTTCCCACCCGCAGACACGGCCAATTGTGTCTTAAGGGACGCCCAACCAAGCCCAGGTAACACAGGGATTCGAACCGGCAATCCATGTGTTGGTGGGCAACGGAATAGACTGCGACACTACCCCCCACTTTGTTCTATTCCATTACTTTTTTTGATTCTATTCTATTCTCTTCTACTCTACTCTATTTATTCCGTTCTGATTTGTTCTGTTCTGCTATTTTAGTGTATGTCAGCGTGGATACAGCGTAAGCTCTAAAACTGAAAAAGTTTGATCAAATAACAGACTCTGCCAGAGCCAAGCCCTCTCTGGGGCTGCTCCAGGACTCTCCGACATGATGACGTGGACGACGATGGTAGCTGAGGGCTCAACAGCCATATGTTTAAAAAACCCCAATTAAAAACCCAAGAGATTAAAACACTCACAACGGCACGATCTCCAGAAAATGTTCCCCAGCAGCTCAGACCTCTGCTACAAATGTAAAACACACCAACGTGGGGATCACCGGTTCGAATCCCCGCGTTACCTCCGGCTCGGTCGGCCGTGTCTGCGGGTGGGGAGCCAGATGTGGGTACGTGTCCTGGTCGCTGCTCTAGCGCCTCCTCTGGTCGGTTGGAGTGCCTGTTCAAGGGGGAGGGGGAACTGAGGGGGTGAAAAGATGTGGCTGGCGACTCCACATGCATCGGAGGAGACACGTGGTAGTCAACAGCCCTCCCCGGATCGGCAGAGGGGCTGGAGCAGCGACCGGGATGGCTCAGGGAGCGGGGTGATCGGCCAGGTAAAATTGAGCAGAAAACTTGCATAGTGGTTGGGAAAGGCGTTGACTTCCACTCCTATCCACCAATACACGTGTAGCCGGCTGACCACTTCTCTCACCTGCCAGCTGCAGGTTTCTCTGGGCAAAAATAACTCATGCAGAGGCTTACCCTATTTACCCTAGGTGCACCCATAGCTATACAGATGCCCCACCAGTTGTAGGAGTCAGTAATTGCACATTACCCCTACCACATCCCCACTGCATTGCCAGTTGTACTCTCTGGGACCCCTGGATGAGCTGGAGGCAATACCGGGCTTCAACAAAATCTTCAACTCGCACCACGGTTGAAGTTTTTGAATGGGGTGGTCAAACAGGGACTGGGGATTTATTTATGCATTGATTAATTGATTGATTGATTGATTGATTGGTTGGTTGGTTGGTTGGTTGGTTGGTTGGTTGGTTGGTTGATTGGTTGATTGATTGGTTGTTGGTTGGTTGGTTGGTTGGTTGGTTGGTTGGTTGACTGATTGATTGATTGATTGATTGATTGTGGGACTTACAAATCTTTCTTAAAATGTAATGTGTATTTTTTATTTTTTATTTTTGCAATACAATTGCAGCTCACATGGTTGTGCAATTGGGTGGATAAGGAGTGACAAGATAGGGGGATGGAGAAGGAGGGACCTTTAACTTAAAGGTCTTTTGTAAGAATTGGAGGAATACTGATCTAAAACCGGTAAGATTCTCACGAACTGCTTATAGTCACGTGTCGTGACCACCCAAAATTAGTGTCTAATTCCTTATCACTTTAGACAGTGGGTTGACAAAGGTGGGGCCGTGTTGATTGAGGGTGGCCTTGGGCACCTATAGCCACCCCTGAATCTAAGCAATATGGGAAACTCTATTGAGAGTCTGCTGTGCCACCTGGCACCTAACTAGACCATCTTATTTTCTGAAGTCAAATATTTATGGTGGTAGGCCCAGCTAAAAAGAAATCTTTTTTTTCTTCTTTTTTCAGGATTGGAGGAGCTGTGCCCATTGTTTTCTCATACTTTGCAGAAGTGCTGGCTCGAGAGAAGAGGGGTGAGCACCTGAGCTGGCTGTGTATGTTTTGGATGATAGGCGGAATCTATGCTTCAGCCATGGCCTGGGCAATTATTCCACATTATGGTGAGTAACTTCTCCATCTTCCGTTCAAACCTGATCAACCAATCACATTACCACCGTATTACTGACATCTCAATAGATACCCACCGTGCTACAGCCGGTCAGTGATGCAGTTAGTGTGTCAAGACCTTTCACAAAGAGTTTGCTAGGGATCTGGAGTTGGTCTTGAGAGACCAGTTGCTTAGAAATCCAGAAAATGCACAAGCCGTAAAGACTCATTGGTATATAAACAGAGGATGATCATTGAACAAAAATGTTGCTAATTAAACAAGTCCAACTACTGTAAGTACAGTAAATGGGAAGAAGTCGGAAGATTAAGGGAGAGTCAGGGAGGTGAGCATCAAGGACTGGAATGGAGCAAGTGAACAGGACAGCAAAGCGGAAGCGTCGGTGATGATGGGGAAGAAGAGGTAATTGTAAACGCTTTTCCCCCCCCCCCCCCCCCATTTTTTTTCTCCCAATTTAGTGGCCAATTGCTCCCTATTTGTAGTTCAAACACCTACCCTCGTACTGCATGCGTTCGCCAACTGCATCTCTGCTTTTTATGAATTACTCAAGCTTTGTCATGTGTATCTGAAAGATAGAATGCATTATTTGCTATTTTCCGGTAACACTTTAGTATGGGGAACATAAAAAAAACTTAATTACTAGTGAATTAGTAATGATCAAGATGTCACTTTAGTATGGGGAACATATTCTAAGTAACAAAAACTGAATTTACAGTAATTTAACACTATGAACACTTGTAGTTTTGTGTGTTGTTATGTAAGAACAGAGCATATTCATTAAGTGTTAGTAAGGGAGAATAACTCTTCTTGTGGTACTACCACCTTATAAAGGCCATACTAAGCAAAGCATATTGAGATGGTGCTACTAATAAGCAATACTTCTGAGGTTATAGAGGGAAAACTCATAGTTAATGGCTTACTGGTTGTATAATAAGGCCATGCAGAATAAGGCATTAATGAGTACGTAATAAGGACCAATTAAGAGCCAATACGTTGCTAATTTGCATGCTAATAAGCACCTAATTAGTGGTGACTACGTTCCCCATACTAAAGTGTTACCTAACCCTTTTATCCAGGTCTGCACAACACTGTCTTTGTCATGGGCAGTACCCTGAGATCATCACGTGTCTAAGATCTCCAGGGATCTCGGGGAGAGTAAATGTAATTTAAATACATGCGTAGGCTGGTAGCGTGTAATACCGAGAAGCCAAAAGAAAAGGTTGAGGCATGTTTGACCATTTATGAGGAAGTCGTGAGCAAGGAGGAACCATGCGATCTGCTGGAAGAGCAACGTGCACCATCACGTATGGGCTCAATGCTGAGAAACTCCCCACGTGTTGCTCTTCAATGCAAAAAGGGATGCAATTAGCAACTGACATATTTTCCCATTGTTGCCACTAATAAGCAAGTGCTTTTGTGAATTTTGTGGCGATATCGTTTTTATTTTCATTTTTACTGTCGTATTGATCCCCTTTTTTTGACTGTTTGAGAACAGTTTTGGCAGTACAGCACATCCGATGAAACTGAGAGGCACAGAAGGATTCAAGGATTACTTACTGGTCACGGACAAAGCACCGGCCTTGCCCTATACAGACAGCTGTGATATGGCATCTCTAACTCCAGACACGATTATGGTCAGCTACAGTTGGAGATTTCCGCTATCAGAATAGACATGTGCGTTACCAGTGATACAGTTATACAGATAATCAATTAGAGCGGAGCCAATTAGAGAGGAGCTGAGAAACTTTGGGAATGAGATTCGCCCGTCAATGCAGTCTCTGAAAGCAGAATTGGACACTAATTTTTCTGCTTTCAGACAAATATTGGACCAGCTTGCTAGGTGGCCTCTGACTAGAAGAGCTAAACATTTACCTCCCGTGGCATACCTTCACTACTTTATGAGTATTGGTACCCCTTTTGGCCCTATTCTGAAAGGTCCACGCTATGATCCTTAAAATCTATCTGCATTTATGCAATCTGATCTCCCCGATATCTAAGTTCATTGTTTAATTGTGTAACCCACTGTTTATATTGTGCATTAACAGTAACAGTGATGTGTCATGGTATGTGATGTCATTGTTTATGTTGTTTTTTTGTGTGATTGCTATCTTTTTTAATCTTGTTTTTTGGTAGTCTTGATTAATTCTTGATGAAGGCAGGCCTATTTTAGGTCTGTGCATAGGTTTCATCGATCACCTCTCAAATTTGGCTTTTGTGGATGTAACATACATGCCTCTTATATTACTACTACTACTTCCGGCTGCTCCCGTTAGGGGGCGCCACAGCGGATCATCCGTTTTCATCTCTTCCTGTCTTCTG
This sequence comes from Lampris megalopsis, assembly GCA_022114975.2. NCBI lineage: Eukaryota > Metazoa > Chordata > Actinopteri > Lampriformes > Lampridae > Lampris > Lampris megalopsis. The sequence continues at coordinate 5,370,940 of JAJHIY020001294.1, read as the reverse complement.
CATCTTCCTCTGTCACACCAGCCACCTGTATGTCCTCTCTCACCACATCCATAAACCTCCTCTTTGGCCTTCCTCGTTTCCTCTTCCCTGGCAGCTCCATATTCAGCATCCTTCTCCCAGTATACCCAGCATCTCTCCTCCACACATGTCCAAACCATCTCAATCTTGCCTCTCTTGCTTTGTCTCCAAACCGTCCAACCTGAGCTGTCTCTATAAGATAATCGTTCCTAATCCTGTCCTTCTTCGTTACTCCCAATGCAAATCTTAGCATCTTCAACTCTGCCACCTCCAGCACCTCCTGTCTTTTCTTCAGTGCCACTGTCTCCAAACCATATAACATAGCTGGTCTCACAACCATTTTGTAAACCTTCCCTTTAACTCTTGCTGGTACCCTTCTGTCACACATCACTCCCGACACACTTCTCCACCCACTCCACCCTGCCTGCACTCTCTTCTTCACCTCTCTTCTGCACTCCCCGTTACTTTGGACAGTTGACCCCAAGTATTTAAACTCAAATGCCTTTGTCACCTCCACTCCTTGCATCCTCACCATTCCACTGTCCTCCCTCTCATTCATGCATAGATATTCCGTCTCGCTCCTACTGACTTTCATTCCTCTTCTCTCCAGTGCATACCTCCACCTCTCCAGGCTCTCCTCAACCTGCACCCCACTCTCACTACAGATCATAATGTCATCTGCGAACATCATCGTCCATGGAGACTCCTGCCTGATCTTGTCCATCAACCTGCACATCACCATTTCAAACAAGAAAGGGCTCGGAGCTGATCCTTGATGTAATCCCACCTCCACCTTGAACCCATCTGTCATTCCTACCACACACCTCACCATAGTGACACATCCCTCATACATATCCTGCACCACTCCTTCATACTTCTCTACAACTCCTGACTTCCTCATACAATACCACACCTCCTCTCTCGGCACCGTCATATGCTTTCTCTAAATCCACAAAGACACAATGTAACTCCTTCTGACCTTCTCTATACTTCTCCATCACCATTCTCAAAGCAAACATCACATCTGTGGTGCTCTTTCATGGCATGAAACCATACTGCTGCTCGCTGATCATCACCTCTCCTCTTAACCTAGCTTCTATTACTCTTTCCCATAGCTTCCTGCTGTGGCTGATCAACTTTATACCTCTGTAGTTGTTACAGTTCTGCACATCGCCCTTGTTCTTGAAAATCGGTACCAGTATGCTTCTTCTCCACTCCTCAGGCATCCTCTCACTTACCAAGATTGTGTTAAACAAACTAGTTTAAAACTCCACTGCCATCTCTCCTAAACACCTCCATGCCTCCACAGGTATGTCATCAGGACCAACTGCCTTTCCACTCTTCATCCTCTTCATGGCTGCCCTCACTTCCTCCTTGTTAATCCACTGAACTTCCTGATTCACTATCCCCACATCATCCAACCTTCTCTCTCTCTCTCATTTTCTTCATTCATCAGCCCCTCAAAGTACTCCCTCCACCTTCTCAACACACTCTCCTCGCTTGTCAGCACATTTCCATCTCTATCCTTCATCGCCCTAACTTGCTGCACATCCTTTGCAGCTTGGTCCCTCTGTCTAGCCAATTGGTACAAGTCCTTTTCTCCTTCCTTAGTGTCTGACCTGTCATACAACTCACCACACGCCTTGTCCTTTGCTTTTGCCACCTCTCTCTTTGCTTTACGCTGCATCTCCTTGTACTGCTCTCTACTTTCTTCATCTCTCAGACTATCCCCCTTCTTCTTTGCCAACCTCTTCCTCTGTGTAATTTGCTGTACTTCCTCATTCCACCACCAAGTCTCCTTGTCTTCCTTCCTCTGTCCTGATGACACACCAAGTACCTTCCTAGCTGTCTCCCTCACTATTTCTGCAGTGGTTGCCCACCATCTGGCAACTCTTCACTACCACCCAGTGCCTGTCTTACCTCCTCCCTAAACTCCACACAACAGTCTTCCTTCTTCAACTTCCACCATTTGATCTTCGGCTGTGTCTTCACTCGCTTCCTCATCTTGATCTCCAAAGTCATCCTACAGACCACCATCCGATGCTGCCTAGCTACGTTCTCCCCTGTCACCACCTTGCAGTCTCCAATTCCTTTTAGATCGCGCCTCCTACATAAGATATAGTCCACCTGGTGCACTTTCCTCCACACTTGTACGTCACCCTGTGTTCCTCCCTCTTCTTGAAATATGTATTCACCACAGCCATTTCCATCCTTTTCACAAAATCCACCACCATCTGTCCTTCCTCATTTCTCTCCTTGACTCCATACCTACCCATCACCTCCTCATCACCTCTGTTCCCTTTTCCAACATGTCCATTGAAGTCCACTCCAATCACCACTCTCTCCTCCTTGGGTACCCTCTCCACCACGTCATCCAACTCACTGCAGAATTCTTCTTTTTCGTCCATCTCACACCCAACTTGCGGGGCATATGCGATGATAACATTCATCATCACACCTTCGATTTCCACCTTCATACTCATCACTCTGTCTGACACTCTCTTCACCTCCAGCATGCTGTTGACATATTCTTCCTTCACAATTACCCCTACCCCATTTCTCCACCCATTTGCACCATGGTAGAAGAGTTTGAACCCACCTCCGATACTCCTGGCCTTACTCCCCTTCCACCTGGTCTCTTGCACACACAGTATGCCTACCTTTCTTCTTTCCATCATGTCAGCCAGCTCTCTCCCTTTACCAGTCATAGTGCCAACATTCAAAGTTCAGACTCTCACCTCCACACGCCTACCCTTCCTCCTCTCCTTCTCCTTCACCCAACAGTAGCATAGTTTCCACCGGCACCCTGCTGGTTAACAGTACCGGTGGCGGTCGTTGGTAACCCGGGCCTCAACCGATCCGGTATGGAAATCTTATTTATGATCCGCATATTTGGTTTGGCAAAGATTTATGCCGGATGCCCTTCCTGGCGCAACCCTCCCCATTTGTCTGGGCTTGGGACCGGCACTAAGGATGCACTGGCTTGTGCATCCTCAGTGGCTGGGTTACATGCCTCTTATATTATTTGAATTTATTGGTTTGACATGCCTCTTATACTATTTGAATTTATTTTATATATACATGCCTCTTATATTATTTGAATTTATTGGTTCAGTGCCATAGTCTCAAGGCGAGGCAAATGTATTTATATAGCACATTTCAGCAACAAGTCAATTCAAAGTGCTTTACATAAAACATAAAAGGCATTAAGAGAAGCAACATAAGGCAATAAAAAGACATTTAAAAACAAAACTAGAATAAAAGTTAGAGTGCAGTGTAAGATGAAAATCAGAAGCTTCAAGTTTTATTTAATAAAAGGCAGCGGCAAATAAAGTCTTCAGCCTTGATTTAAAGGAACTGAGAGTTGCAGCAGACCTACAGTTTTCAGGGAGTTTGTTCCAGATATGTGGTGCATAAAAACTGAAAGCTGTCTCTCCATGTTTAGTTTTGACTCGGGGGACAGAAAGCAGACCTGTCCCAGACGATCTGAGAGGTCTGGGTGGTTCATAGTGTAGCAGTAGATCAGAAATATATTTTGGCCCTAAACCATTCAGTGCTTTATAAACCAAGAACAGGGTTTTAAAATCAATTCTTTGACAGACAGGGAGCCAATGTAGTGGCCTCAGGACTGGAGTGATGTGATCCACTCTTGGACTCGAGCAGCAGCGTTCTGAATGAGCTGCAGCTGATCGATTGATTTTTTTTCTTTTTCTTTTTTAGAAAGACCTGTAAAGACACCATTACAGTAGCCGAGTCAACTGAAGATAAATGCATGGACACGTTTTTTCAAATCCTGCTGAGACGTAAATCCTTGAATTCTTGATATATTCTTCAGGTGATAGTAGGCAGACTTTGCATGTGGCTATATAAATTCAGGTCTGAGTCCATGTCTATACCAAGATTTCTGGCTTGGTTCATGATTTTTAACATTACTGATTGTATCTGAGTTTTGACTTTTAGTCATTCTTCCTTGGCTCCAAATACAATTACTTCAGTTCTGAGTTAGCCAATAGTTGATTTATTCAATGCACTTACTCAGTGCTTGTATGGGATTATAGGCCCCTGGTGATATGGCAATGTAAATCTGTATGTCGTCTGCATAATTATGGTAACATATTTTGTTGTTTTCCGTAATCTGGACTAGTGGGAGCATATAGATGTTGAACAGAAGCGGCCAAGAATGGATCCTTGGGGAACTCCACAGGTTACTTTTGTACGCTTACATTTGTAATCACAAATTAAAAAAATAGACACAAAGTAGTCGCTGTTCCTTAAGTAGGGTTCAAATCAGTTTAGTGCTGTGCCAGAAAGTCCCACCCAGTTTTCCAATCGGTCCAGTAATATGTTGTAGTAAAATGTGTCAAATGCAGCACTGAGAACCAATAATACCAGGACTGAGATTCTGCCACCATCTGTGCTTAAGTGGATGTCATTAAAGACCTTAACAACAGCAGTCTCATCGCTATGGTGTGGTCAAAATCCTGAGTGGACGACATTGAAACAGTTGTTTAGTGCCAAAAAGTTGTTGACCTGCAGGAAAACAGCTTTTCCAATTATTTTACTCAGAAATGTGAGGTTTGATATGGGCCTACAACTGTTAATTAGTGAAGTGTCTAGATTGTTCTTTTTTAGAGGGGCTTGATGGCTGCAGTTTTCAGGGCCTGCGGGAAGAGAACTGAGAGAAGAGATGTGTTGACAATTTGTACATCTGAGGACATGCAATTAGAAACATTTTTGAAAATGCCTGTTTGCAGAATATCAGGGCAGCAGGAGGAGGATTTCAGATGTTGTATAATGTCCCCCAGGTTTTTATGGTTGATGGGATCAAATTGTGACATGCTATTTGAATTGATTTTTGGAGGGCTTAGGGACAATACATGCCCTGTACCTAATATGGAGGCACTGGCTGTCTATTAAATTTCATGAATTTTGTCATTAAAGAAGCAGAAAAAATGCATTGCCGGCCCTGGTAGATAGAAATTCAGAGGCTACTGCCACTGGGTGGGGGTTGTTAGCCTGTCACCAGTAGAAAACAAGGCACGCACATTATTATTATTTTTGGCGGTGATTTCAGATGAATTAAGATCGCCTTGCATTTCTCAGTTCCAAATTATAAATGTGCAGTCTCTCTTTATAGATTTCATAATGAACAGTAAGATTTGTTTTTGTTTTGTTTGTTTTTATTTGCCACCTGCATTCAGCTTTACGACACTCTCTTTCTTCTATTCCCACCGGCGTGACACATCCCAAGAAGAAAGACAAAGTGTGTAAGCCAAAATCAGCTTTCGTAGGCAAGATTGCTGAGACTTGAAGGCAGCAAGTACAAATTAGACTAACAGCATCCTTGTGTGAAGCATGTGTGAAGACTACGTGACGTTAGAGCATTTACACAAACCAGCTGGAGAATATAGCGGGTTAGAAATGTGAAATGTTCAGTGATGAAAGAATTCCGCTCAAAAACTGGCTTTCAAAGAGGGACGTCTTAATTGTATGAGCCCATTATTCTCAGTCATCCAACAGATCACTGTATTTATCGTTCCTTTAAGCTACTGACAGATATTCAAATCAGTAAACACCACGGAGCTTGTCACTGAAAGGGATGAAGAGCAAAGTGTAGATGAAGAGGACAGTGTCAGTGTTGTAGTAAAACCCCTCATCCAGGCTTCCACAAGTCTACCCAGAAAGTGTAGTTGGCTAACGCCCACGTGCGGCCTCGTACTTCATTGGTATTTTACTGACCCCAGTGTGTCATCTGCGTCACATGGTGTCTCTGATGCCCCCATGTTAAGTAGGCAATTCAGAGGGGGTTGATTGTCATGCACCTTTTTGCCCTGAAAGCTTGAGAATATTCAGATTTTTCCCTCGCACTGACCTTATTGTGCAGTATCGTTTGTCACTAGGGCAGTCAGGCGGGCGCGTGGGAAGATGTTTAAGTAGGGGGGCTGCCAACTAAAATGAAAAGTATTGTGGCGAGCCGGCGTGGAAGACTGAGTCGAGAGGCGGAGATCTGTTTTCAATTACAACTCCTGTGTCCCATACACCACACGACCCTGGCAGTGCTCTTTTATTCACACTGGCCAGAATGGACCAGAACTGACAACAGCGTAACGAGCCCCCCCCCCCCGCCATGTCACAAGTGGCGACATCAGTCACAGTCTTACAGTCAGTTAGTCAGTAAACGGTCTCCTACTTAGTCTGAGTCGAAACCCAAAACAACAACACAATAATAACCACAACATGAACACCACATCATTAAAACACAATTTTAAATCTAACATTAACAGGCCCATCAGCCATTGCGCTCCCCCAGCGCAGAACCGCCAACCATCAGGCTTGCGGCTAGATGGGGTACAGCTGCGGACGGAAGTGACGCAAAGTCTCGCCGGGTGTATTCCGGGTTGTGGCTAGATGGGGTACAGCCACGGACGGAAGTGACACATATTTCGTTGCTATGGCAAATTCAGAAGAAGCCCGCGAAGGCTATTTTCACGGTTTCCCTTTGCGTAGATCTTTTGGGGGAATTTTGAAAAAATAGGGGGACACACTGATGAAATTAGTTGTTTCGACAAAAGACAAGGCTCCTGGCGGAGCGTGGCAAACGCAATTACTTAATAGGGATAAATGCACATTTATAACATTATGTAACCGGTTATTTTCTTGCCCGGTGTGGGATTCGATACGGGGTGTACTGCACCACAAGACGACATCACTAACCGCTCGGCTAAAGGCTCACGGGTCTTATTAGTAGTTTACAATTATATTATAATTCTATTCTAACATTATATTTAACATTTTAAATATAAATGTTATCTCTATGGATCAATAGCTACAGTGTCGCAGACTAGCTAACGTTAGCTACCATTTTATTTAGCCTTAGCTGGCCTGCTAGCATTGGGAAGCAGTATCTACGCACGAGCTAAAATAGACAATTACCAGTTTTTATTAAGTGAAATGTAGTTATTTTCAGTAAAACTAATTCATCCGACTCATCATTCGTCTGGCTTTAAAAACCAAAGTCCAAACTCGCGGTAGCTCGGGAGGTTAGCTAGGCTAGCTATCGCCATCGCAACGAAATACGCCCGGCGAGAGTTTACGTCACTTCCGTCCGTGGCTGTATCCTATCTAGCCACAACCCAGTCAGAGCGACCGCGTCCCCTGGTCGCTACAGTATGACGTCATTGTTTTGTTTGTAAGGCGCGTGTGTAGCAGATTTGGAATGGAGTGTTGACTCACTTCATTGTTAAAAATGTACATTCCACGCAGCCCCAGCCCACTGTTTAAAATAAAGGTGTGCTTTTTTGCATTTGCACGTTAGGAAAAGTTAGGCACACTGTTGGGTCTAAGATGTTACACAGCCACCTGCCACTACTGGGGGGCTGCACCCACCACTAGGGGGAGCTACAACCCCCCCAGCCCCTCCTTCCCGCGCTAATGCAATCAGGTTTACCATCTGAGGGAAATGCCAACGTATCTTTAGCCAGAAAAAAGGGGAAAAAACTTTACTATCTCTTAAATTTCTAATTTCTATTCTTTCCAATAATCATGACGGAGTGATCTGCTTTACGTGAATATGGGATAAGGCGTCTAATTAGTAGTGAATGTTATGATGTTGAAAAGACGAAAGTTTTTACCATAATTTACTTTATCTCTGCTTTCACAGATTTGTGTTGTCTATGTGTAAGTGCCAGCTCCAGATCAACTGATTACGTGTTTGTGTTTTAATACGTAATTTGTTTCCAAGATGCATTTTGCAAGATTTTTGCAAATTTTTCCGTGATTTTTTTTGCAATTTTTGCATGATGCAAGATTTTCCTCCAAGATGTATGTAAGAGGAAAGACTGAATGAAACGACCCCGGTGTGTGTGTGTGTGTGTGTGTGTGTGTGTGTGTGTGTGTGTGTGTGTGTGTGTGTGTGTGTGTGTGTGTGTGTGCTTTCTGTGATTTTTGCAGGCTGGAGTTTCAGCATGGGTTCAGCTTACCAATTTCACAGCTGGAGAGTGTTTGTTGTGGTGTGTGCTCTGCCATGTGTCTCTGCAGTAGTGGCCCTCACTTTTATGTCTGAGAGCCCCCGCTTCTTTTTACAGGTAAGAGATAGATAGATAGATAGATAGAGAGAGAGATAGAGAGATAGAGAGATAGAGAGATAGATAGATAGATAGATAGATAGATAGATAGATAGATAGATAGATAGATAGATAGATAGATAGATAGATAGATAGATAGATAGAGAGAGAGATAGAGAGAGAGATAGAGAGATAGATAGATAGATAGATAGATAGATAGATAGATAGATAGATAGATAGATAGATAGATAGATAGATAGATAGATAGATAGATAGATAGATAGATAATATTCTGTTATGTATGATTGTGTGTGAATGATCTCACTTTCTCTCTCATCAGATGGGTAAACATGATGAAGCCTGGATGGTGTTGAAACACATCCATGACACTAATATGCGTGCTCGTGGAGAGCCTGAAAGAGTCTTCACAGTGAGTACACACACCATTGCTTTTATGCCTTCCTTCTGCTGCAGTGTGAGCTGCTGTTAACTGCTCACTGTCGCCCTCTGCAGGTAAACAGAATAAAAATCCCCAAACAGCTGGACGAGCTGGTGGAGATGCAGAATGAGTCAGCCAACCCTGCTGCCAAGGCCCTTTTCATGATTAAGACTGAACTCAGAGGAGTACGTCGCCGTTTTTTTTGGTTGACAAGTCTTTTATTATATAGCACAATAAAATATTTAGTTATATCAAGCAAAAGTTTTCATTTTCTATTTTATCGAGGTTAATTTTTAATTAATTAATTAAAATTAAAATTAATTTGAATTAATTTGAATTTTAATTATTTTTTATATTTTATCTTTTATTTTCCCATTTTAATTTACATTCATTTTATTTTTATATTCTATTTATTTTTTAAACTGTTTTGCTTTTGAATTTAATCGAGATTAACGTTTAATTTAATTAATTGTTTTAATTAATTTTAATTAAGTTAAATGATTTAAAGTTTAATTAATTTTAATTTTAATACATGTTTTTCTATTTTATCTATTTTATTTCTTTTCTGATTTTTCTTTTCTATTCATCTTATTTTTTCTATTTATTCTATTTATTTTAAACTGTTTTCCTTTTCCGTTTTGCTCGATGAAATAGGAGTTTTATCGAATAAAACTGTTTTCCTCTTCCACGTAGATATGGTTGACGTTCATGAGATGTTTCCAGTATCCAGTGAAAGACAACACTACAAAGCTGGCTGCAGTCTGGTTCACTTTGTCCTTCGGGTGAGACGTTTCTGTCCAGTATGCTCTTCCCATTTGTTCTCTACCTTCGTCCTGTTCATCCACAAATTCTCTCTCTCCCTTCCATTATATCTTCAAAATAATTATCCCTCCACCGTTATTACCTTTACATCCCACTTTGCTCTTCTTAGTAATCCTCCCTCGCTTTACGGTTGTAGAGTTGATTCCATGTATCTTTCAGTGATGGCTGAATCAAGCTCCATCACAGAGCCTCGGTGGACTGGTTTATACTTTCATTTACAGCACCATAATGAACGCTTACTGCATCACTGGGAATAAGCCGTATAATTAAAGCAGCAGTTAGCGTTCCCACATCCTCTGCTGGTGGTTTCATGAACGAAGTGCCAGAAAGAGGTGGTCTCCGTCTCATGAAACTGTAAAGAGAGACACATTGTTTGCATGTCACCGTACACAAAGCTGAAGTGATGCAGTGTTGTTTTGTGGTATTTTATTGTGGTTTGTTCTACTACAACCTGGCCTAGTCCTGTTCGGCCTAACCCATTTTTCTTTTCTTGTGTGTGTGTGTGTGCGTCTATGTGTGTGTGTGTGTGTGTGTATGCTCTGCATCAGTTGTAGTGCATGTTTATATATATATGGTATAAACACACATACAAAAACATATATAAACATTTGTATCCACTCTACACACGCCATAGAGACACACAGACACAGTCATGCATGCAGACATTTACAGTACACACACACACACACAGATGTACACCAACCGTGGTGCATTGACCCTACTAAACAAGTCAATGCACCACGCAGCTGTAAAGTCAGTATCTACCTGTGCTGCAGTAAACCCTCACAGCCCCCCTCAGCATGTTACCCTCACTGGTGTAACAACTCCGCAAGCCCCAACACCCCCCCCCACCCCAGCGGTGCCATAAAGATACCAAACCTAATGGTCTCTTAAAATATTAATCCGGGGATGTAAGTTGACGCTGCTGGTTGTCCCTGTGTGCAGGTACTACGGGCTGTCTGTGTGGTTCCCTGATGTCATCAAGCACCTGCAGGCAGACGAGTACGCCTCCAGAGTGAAGACCCACAACAACGAGCGGATTGACGACTTCACCTTCAATTTCACCCTTGAGAACCAGATCCACAGAAACGGAGTCTTCCTAAATGACAGGTAGACACCGCAAGGCTGGGGCTCATAAGTGACTGGCTGCAACGTGAACGGCCATGTTGGTCAGTTACTGTTTTACTGACAATGAATGACGTCATGACGACAGGGACATGGACCATTTCTACAAAACTAACAAACATATATATATACATATATATATATATAGTATATTGGATCCCCCCCCTTTTTGTCCCCAATTGTACTTGGCCAATTACCTCACTCTTCCGAGCCGTCCCGGTCGCTGCCCCACCCCCTCTGCCGATCCGGGGAGGGCTGCAGACTACCACATGCCTCCTCCCATACATGTGGAGTCACCAGCCGCTTCTTTTCACCTGACAGTGAGAAGTTTCACCAGGGGGGTGCAGCACGTGGGATGGTCACGCTATTCCCCCTCCCTTCCCGAACAGGTGCCCCGACTGACCAGAGGAGGCGCTAGTGCAGTGACCAGGACACATGCCCATATCCGGCTTCCCACCCGCAGAAACGGCCAGTTGTGTCTGTAGGGACGCCCCAACCAAGCCGGAGCTAACGCAGGGATTCGAACTGGTGATCCCTGTGTTGGTAGGCAACGGGATAGACCGCCACGCCCAGAACAGAAATGCTTCTATATGAGAAATAATGAAACCACCAGTGACATATAAAGTATAATGCATTTGGTCAAAGCAGCTTGTCCCCTCCAGGAACAGCAGTTCTTCCTGCAAACATCATCCTAGCGCCTATAATGTTATTGCTGTGTCTTTATCTGCACCACCACCACCAGGAAATCCAAAGCCCCCCCCCCTCACCCCTCCCTCCCTCCCTCCCTCTCTCTCTCTCTCTGTCCGTTTCACTTTCTTACACCCACATCTAAACCTTGGCTCATCTCCTTCCAGCTATTATTCTCTCCTACACAAAGGTCAGAGGTCAGCCACACCATCCTGCTGTATTTATTGTTCCTCTTTCCACGGGGGACTGGAGTGAACGGTTATTTTCAGATTAGATAAAAGTCGATATGACAGCAGTGTGTGTCTGCAGCAGCTCCGGTAAGGCTCACATTAGAGAAGACGCTGGTGTGCTTCCAGCTTCCTTTATTTCAGCAAGTCGTGCTTACAGTGCGCCACAATGCAAAACCATCCACTGGTTCATGAAAGGACACAGGGACGAGTTTGTTGGACTAAAAGACAGTAAATATATGTGGGCGTGGGTGTGTAAGAGCTGCCATTATGGGCCAAGCCTTCACATTATGTTCCTCTTGAGGTACTCTGAAGAAACCGCGTCAGCGTTTGTAACCACCGTACTGTGGCCTATTGATTTTACCCTGATGGACGCTAAGGGGACCGTTACGCATCTTTATTTGGTGGACTTTAACATCAACCCCTTTGGCGACACTTCATATGGTTTGAAAGTGCTTACCCTCCTTAATCCTGCTTCATAAATTGGGTATTTTTTTGGGGATCTTTTTCTCCCCAGTTTTACTTGGCCAATTACCCCTTTCTTCCGAGCCGTCCCGGTCGCTGCTCCACCCCCCCTGCTGATCCGGGGAGGGCTGCAGACTACCACGTGCCTCCTCCCATACATGCGGAGTCACCAGCCGTCTCTTTTCACCTGATAGTGAGGAGTTTCACCGGGGGACGTAGCACCTCACCCCCCCCCCCCGAACAGGTGCCCCGACCGACCAGAGGGGGCGCTAGTGCAGCGACCAGGACACGTACCCACACCCGGCTTCCCACCCGCAGACACGGCCAGTTGTGTCTGTAGGGATGCCCCAACCAAGCCGGAGGTAACACAGGGATTCGAACTGGTGATCCCTGTGTTAGTGGGCAACGGAATAGACCGCCACACTACCCGGATACATAAATTGTGGATTTTTTTTTTTTGACAAATCAGTTTTCAGCAGTTGCTCTTTTCATTTTTGTCCTCTTTCCTCACTGCACCTCCTGTGCTCCTCTCCTCCCCCTTTTCAGGTTTATTAGTATGAAGTTCAAGGCCGTCACCTTCATCGACTCCTATTTCCAGAACTGTTATTTTGAAGACGTCTCCTCGGTTGGATCAGTCTTCAACAACTGTACCTTTGTGGACTCCTTCTTTTACAACACAGGTAAGTGTGAGCAAACACAAAACCTACACGCACACACGCATCCGCAACAGCGTCCTGGAGTCCCAGGCGCAACTTCCCTCAGGTCGACTTGTAGCAGAAACTCCCATTCTTAGACACAGTTCAGTTCTCACATTTTGCCAAAGATGCTCGTTTTGAAGAGATGAACTGAAAATCGTTGTGAGGAGAGTCCTGAACAGAACATTTTCAGCAAGCTCTCACTCCACATTTGGGCTCACCAGTGTTTCATGTCGCCTCCATTCTATCTGGTCCAGCTTACACTCCGCTGCTAATCAGGTAACAGCTCACGCCTCTTCATCCACATATTTCTGGGATCATGACTTCTGATCCGATGATAATTCTGTAGCGACTTCAGGGAGCAGCCGGGAGTCCACCGCAGCTGGGAATCAAACCCCGGATAGCCCGGACCACCAGTGACCGCGCTAACCAGTCAACTAAAGGGTCCGACCCATTAGCCAAAGGGTAGCGAGTCTACACATCGGTGGTCATTACACTGCCCCCTTCCTTCGGGAAGCACGTCCCCGCGCTTCAGCATGTCAGCTCCCTCACGCCCCTGGGCACACGCGCTTCCGATGACCTCACTGTCTCACCAGCCCACTTCTCACACCGATGTAGCGGAATTCAGGGAGCAGCCGGGAATCCGCCGCAGCCGGGAATCGAACCCGGATAGCCCAGACCACGGGCAACTGCGCTAACCGATCAACTAAAGGGTCCGACCCGTTAGCCAAGGGCTAGTGAGTCTACAATACAGCTACAAAGTCAAACAACAGGGTTCTGTGGAGGTTGTTAATGATTAGTTGCAAAGTCCAATAATGAAAACCCTCTCAGGTTGAAATCAGGTAGGCTGATCACGCCCCCTCCCCCCCTCCCCGGTTTCCCCATCATTGCTTAAAGGGAAATGTCACCGATTGTTTTGTGTATGTGCAATCAACACTGATGAGTAGTGTAGTCAGTTGAAACAACGAAGTCCTCACTGGGTTCTATCCTGATGGAGAAAATGATGTTACTCTGTTCACAGAGTCTTTCCCACAGCGCCTACATGTACCAGAACGAATTGTGCTCGAGCGTCTGTATCATCTTCTATAAAATCCTCTGCGTTAGGGTTGTGGGACATCATGTACACCACTGGAAATGCATCTTAGCTGAGAGAAGGAGGATGAGTTTTTGAACGGTGGGTAGCCCTGCTAGGCTGTAGTTTTTTTCTGTCTGCAGAGTGATGTATCGTGACGTCATTTGGCGGACAGAAGAAAAAAAACCTTTCGCATGCAGAGATGCAGAAATGATCAGGAGCAAGTGCGAGTATTTTTTTATATGCTATCCCAGTCGCAGATAGACAGAGATAAGTATAAGAATCGACGAATTTTCCTTTAAAGTCAACAGTGAATGGAGGTGCTGGGTTTAGCTCCCTCCACAGTCTCGCTCACCGTCTACAAAGAGACCGGGTATCTGCTGCTCAGCACAAATGCATGGAAACATTGTCTGCGTTTTTGTGTTTATTTTCTAAGCAACCCAAAGCCATATTAAGATAACCCAATTTTTTTACAACTGCTTGCCAACCCAGCCAGGGCTCAGGATGATCTGGCTCCCTACCATGAAAAAGTGCTCAGCAGAAAACTGCTCAGAGCTATTCTCCTGTATGGAGCTGAGCCTTATACTGGTCACATCTGCCAAACGCCAAGATCTCCTCTGCTCCTGCTCCTTGATGGACATGCATTTCACCCCACCATCTTTGCAGCGCATTGTAAGTCCTGAGCCTAAAAGGCAGCAACATAACGTTTCTTCTTTAGGCTGAAGACCAGCAATCAGTTGTCCAAATATCACACCCTACGTCTTAAAAATTCAGCGCCTTAAAACAATTCATATTTGTCTGGCCCTTCATCTGAGACAAGTTTGCTTTGCTCAAGGCCCCCAACAGCCTAGCTCTCAGGGTCACTGAGGGACACATACACCACCAGGTTGTGATTGAGAGGAGGAGTGTAAGTGTCATGTTACTATGAAATAAGATTACAAGATATCTTTGTCTTTATGATTTGATTTCAAGATATGTTATTGAATCCTGGTCACTCAATAATCCAGGTAAGACAATCAAGGAAGGTTGAATCAGTTCATCTGGATACAACATTTATTGACAGATACATTTCATAACTCATCTAAGTGACATCTCATCTTATCTCGTCTCATCTCATCTCATCTCATATCATCTCATCTCATATCATCTCGTCTCATCTCATCTCACCTCATCTCGTCTCATCTCATCTCATCATCAGCTGCTTCTCCAGGGTCAGGTCGCAGTGGCAGCAAGCTAAGTAGGGCACTCCAGATGTCCCTCTCCCCAGCAACATCCTCCAGCTCCTCCTGGAGCATCCCAAGATGTTCCCAGGCCAGATTGGACATGTAGTCCCTCCAGCGAGTTCTGGGTCTACCCCGGGGTCTCTTCCCAGTTCAACGTGCCCAGGAAACCGCCAAAGGAAGGCGCCCAGGAGGCATCCTAATCAAATGCCTGAACCATCTCAACTGGCTCCTTTTGACGTGAAGGAGCAGCGGCTCTACTCCGAGCTCCCTCCGGATGTCCGAGCTCCTCACCCTATCTCTAAGTCTGAGCCCAGACACCCTACAGAGGAAACTCATTTCAGCCACTTGTATCCACAATCTCACCCTTTCGGTCACTACCCAAAGCTCATGACCATAGGTGAGGGTTGGAACGAAGATTGACTGGTAAATTGAGAGCTTTACCCTCCGGCTCAGCTCCCTTTTCACCACAATGGTCTGGTACAACATCCGCATTACTGCTGATGCTGCACCAATCCACCCGTCAGTCCTCCGCTCCATCCTACCCTCACTCGTGAACAAGCCCCCAAGATACTTGAACTCCTTCATTTGAGGCAACAACTTATCCCCAACCTAGAGGGAGCAATCCACCATTTTCCCATAGAGAACCATGGCCGCAGACTTGGAGGTGCTGACTCTCATCCCGGCCATTTCACACACAGCTGCAAACTGCCCCAGAGTGCGCTGGAGGTCGCGTTCTGATGAAGCCAACAAAACCACATCATCTAGTCCGCGGTGGCGTAGCGGTCTAAGCATCGGCTTGGTGTCGATGCAGTTGCCCACTGGGGACTGGGGGTTCGCGCCCCGGTCTCGTCAGATCCGACTATGGCCGGACTCGAGGAAGCAGCGATCATTGGCAACGCTGTCTTCGGGAGGGGGGCGGAGTCGGCTTGTGTTCGTCATGTGAATGCGTCTCTGTGTGTGTCGGAAAAACAGTGGTTCGGCCTGGAGTCGCCTTGTCACGAAAGTGGGGAGGCGCTTTCCTTCGAGACTGCCGGCCGGAGAGATGCAGTTGGCGAACGCATGCAATACGAGGGTGGGTGTTTGAATTAAAATAGGGATCGATTGGCCACTAAATTGGGAGAAAAAAGGGAAAAATCAGAAATAAATTTATATAAAAAAAAAAAAAACCACATCATCTGTAAAGAGCAGAGATGCAATTCTGAGGCTCCCAAAATGGACACACTCCTCACCTTGGCTGCGCCTTGAGATCCTGTCTATGAATATCACAAATAGAATTGGAAACAAGGGACAACCTTGGCGGAGTCCGACACCCACCGAAAACTTGTTTGACTTGAGTGCGGACAGAGCTGTCACTTTGATTATACAAGGGCCGGATGGCTTGTAGCAACTGTCCCGTACCCCATACTCCCGCAGTACCCCCCACAGAGTGCCCCAGGATACACGGCCATAAGCCTTCTCCAAGTCCACAAAACACATGTAGACTGGCTTGTTAAACTCCCATGCCTCCCTCAGCACTTCCGCAAGGGTAAAGAGTTGGACCATTGTTTCACGGCCAGAACTGAATCTGCATTGTTCCTCCTGGATCTGAGGTTCGACAGTCAGTTGGAGCCTCCTTTCCAGCACCCTGGAGTAGATTTTCCCTGGGAGGCTGAGCAATGTGATGCCCTGACAGTTGGAGCACACCCTCTGGTCCCCTGAGTGACCTCTTCAGTGTAAACTGACTGCAGGTATCTCCACCCTTCTAAATAATACAGCGGCATAACGACCAAAAACAATGATCAGTTTCATGTGCTGATATGGGCATGACCATTATCTAGCGTTTCAATAGCCATTTGTGCTATTCACAAAGGATTTGGGAATGTTTGCAATTACAGCATTGTAAGATGGAGACAGGTGTACTCTTAGGCCACCTGCCTCGGTTCAGGGATGGCCGTTCCCTCTAGTACACATGGCCATTGAAACTCTAGTTAATGGTCACGCCTATATTTGCACACGATTGTTGGTTTGGGTCATTATGCCACTGTGTTGTTTATAAGGGTGGGGACACCTGCAGTCAGTTGAGGCTGAAGAGGTCACTTAGACGAGTGATGACACGTATCTGTCAGTAAACTCTCTGTCCAGATGAACTGATTCAACCTTCTTTGATTTCAAGATGTGTTATTCAACCCTAGTCACTAACATAAAACAGAGATCCTTGAATGAGGTCCACCACTCTGCACAAAAATGAGTGTTATGTTGTGGCATAAACTGGTAACTTTTAAGCTTCTTCATCCGTCCGTTTTGTCCATTTTGTTGCTATCACTGACTATGGTAAAACCAGACCGGTCGCCTCCTCTTTACGTGTGTATGGACACGCTTCTGCAAGTCACTTATACGTGTTCATTGACACGTATCTCACAGATGCCGCTAGGGGCGCCCTGTAGCCTACTAGGTCTGTCATGACCATGGTCATGACGCAATAGAATGTCAAAAATATTGAACAAAGATGGCGGAGCGAATGTTCCTGACTGCTGTCTTTGCCAACTTCTCCCAGAAAGTACAGCTGTTTAACCTCTTCAGTGACGTCTCTCACCGCTTTAGAGTGACATACACGCTCCCAATGTCCCTTTTTATGACATTTGTTGCACTTCCTGTTCATTGCAGGACACTTCCCCTCATCGGTGTGCTGCGTCTTGCCGCACCTCCCGCATTCATCTACTATGTTGGTTGCAGGACTGCTGCCACCATGACGCTGTCCGCCCTTTTTCTTGCGCCCCCAGTGGCCAGAAGACGGGATTGCGGCCCCAGTGGCAACTAATACGTGTCCATATACACGTATTTCGGTCTCGCAAAAACATGTCCTCTGACACGTACGTATTGTGACGTAGTGTAGGTAAAACAATAATTTGTCTGCCCTGCAGGGATTTCCGCTCCAGTCAAGGCTCATGCAACTAGTAGCTGAGCCTTGCTGCTGTTGTTTCAGCATTGCATCAACAATGGCCAGCACTTAATACAGAAAGTTTACCAACATAATACATAAATTGCATCTGTCACTAGCTAACGCTAGTGTCAGAAGTCTGTCGCAGTCTACAGCAGAGATGAGCTTCAAACGTCAGTGACCTTAACGAGAAGAAATTCACTTTTTTGTTCAATCTGGAATGTCGTGTCACACGATAGTTCAGCTGGATTTGATCATCATGGAGTGCATCCCCTGCATTTGCTGGTGACATGATGATCTCATGAAACTAGAGAAAAACTCTTCTGACACCATCTCTGGCTCCCTGTTGTTTTTAGTTTTTTTTTGCAGCTGAGAATGGGGATGATAAATCACCCATTCCATACTGTAGATATGTCACTCACTTTACGCAGCGTTGCCACAGCGTTGGGGCGGTCCGCATGGTAGTGTTTCCTCAGCGTGGTGGCGAAGCCGTATAAAATATAATTGTCAGCTCTTTGGAGACGAGAAGAGGTCAAATCAAGATTGTACCTGCATTTGATATGTAAATTAGGTAACACTTTAGTATGGGGAACATATTCTAAGTAACAAAAACTTAATTTAGAGTAATGTAACACTATGAACACTTGTAGTGTTGTGTGTTGTTATGTAAGAACAGAGCATATTCATTAAGTGTTAGTAAGGGAGAATAACTCTTCTTGTGGTACTACCACCTTATAAAGGCCATACTAAGCAAAGCATATTGAGATGGTACTACTAATAAGCAATACTTCTGAGGTTATAGAGGGAAAACTCATAGTTAATGGCTTACTGGTTGTATAATAAGGCCATGCAGAATAAGGCATTAATGAGTACGTAATACTGACCAATGCAGAGTCAATATGTTGCTAATTTGCATGCTAATAAGCACCTAATTAATGGTGACTACGTTCCCCATACTAAAGTGTTACCGTAAATTACAGTGTGATGATTTTCGGGCTGGGAAAGCCGTAGGCCGGGTGAAGAAAGACAGGTTTAAGTGCTCCAGGAGAGCTGCGGCTGAGTCAGGTCTTGTGGGGGCTGGAAAGCTGGAGAACGGTTCCCCTAAGCACTCAGAAAGCAGCTGGACGTGAAACAGTAAGGGCATGTCAGGTTGATGGTAATACCACATGCGAAATAAAGTCTCTTTGCCCGAAGCGACAAATCCCAGCAGAGCAGAGCACAACGAGAAAGACAGATGGAGGGAGACTGGGAGAGTGAAAGGGAACGAAGAAGAAGAGAAAATGAGAGCAGAGCGTTACGCTTGTTGTTGTGTCCACTGAGTTGCTTTAATATTTCTGTTTAGGGATAGATGCCAGAAATAATTCTCCATACTGAATCTGCCCCAAATGCACCTTTACGCATGCGGGATTGATTAGAGTATAATCCCACATGTAATATGTAGTAGGTAATATAATGTAATATGTAATCCCACATGGAGATACCAGTGGGTCCCAGTGCAAGTGAAGACGTTTAAAATTCACAAGCTGAATGGTGTAAACATATTTGCCGGAGCTGTTTTTTTGCTGGGTGGTAATGAATATTTTTTAATGAATCGCTTGATTATTTCTCAAGGCTCTTCACTGCACATTTGAAAGATGTGCACACCTACACGGTTGAAACCCCACAAAAAGTATTGTAGCGAATTCGGGGGGGACAACGCAACTTCAGGAACTGCCGCGGCCGGGAAGCGAACCCGTATCGCCCGCACCGCGGGTCACATCGCTAACCGCTAGACTAAAGGGTCAGACCCGCGAACCAGCCGCCGGCGTGTCTTCTTATCCATGCACGTTACAGTATCTTCAAACTTCAGTTTTCCCGATGCTTCGGTAAATCGTCAAAATTATTTCAAATTATTGTTGATATTTAAAGACGTTTAGGAGTTAACGCGTACACTTCTCTTACATGTATCTCATTTAAATGTTACCAGACAGCGGGCGCTCGTGTAGCGTAGCGGTCTATTCCGTTGCCTACCAACACGGGGATCGCTAGTTCGAATCCCCGCGTTACCTCCGGCTTGGTCGGGCGTACCTACAGACACAGTTGGCCGTGTCTGCGGGTGGGAAGCCGGATGTGGGTATGTGTCCTGGTCGCTGCACTAGCGCCTCCTCTGGTCGGTCGGAACTGGGGGGAATAGTGTGATCCTCCCGCGCGCTACGTCCCCCTGGTGAAACTCCTCACTGTCAGGTGAAAAGAGGCGGCTGGCGACTCCACATGTATGGGAGGAGGCGTGTGGTGGTCTGCAGCCCTCCCCGGCTCGGCAGAGGGGGTGGGGCAGCGACCAGAACGGCTCGGAAGAGTGGGGTAATTGGCCGGATACAATTGGGGAGAAAGGGGGGAGGGGATCCCCAAAAGAGAAACCAATTGTTGCCAGACATCATGTAAAGTAAACACTCCAGGGTTGAGAAACTTGACACTTTGCTTTAAGTTGTCGTGACGGGTTTGAAGGTGAACCGGTTGGAGGATCCCTACCTCAGTTGTGTCGTTTTTCTAAGACTTGTGAAGTTTCCAGTTGTGCTCAACATCGTCTTTTGCATAAACAGATATCGACGACTCCAAGCTACTGAATTCGAGGGTGATCAACAGCTCCTTCCACCACAACAAGACCGGTTGTCAGATGACGTTCGATGACGACTACAGCGCCTACTGGGTCTACTTCGTGAACTTCCTGGGAACGCTGGCTGTGTTGCCTGGCAACATAGTCTCTGCCCTCCTGATGGACAAGATAGGGCGGCTGAGCATGTTAGGTACGACATGATGCCCTCTGATCCTCGGCGCCTCCTGTAACTTCTCACTGGTGTGAATGGTAGCCATGTGTAGTTTGGGTTGTGTGGATATCCTCTTTGTGGGCCTTTGAGGGTGAAGCGTTTTGATCTTTTTGGAACATTTTTCACTGACGTCACTGTAGACCTGTATCTAAGATGTAGAGGACGCCAGATGATGTTTGGTGTTTTGTCCTGCAGGGGGCTCCATGGTGCTGTCGGGCATCAGCTGTTTCTTCTTGTGGTTTGGCACCAGTGAGTCCATGATGATCTTCATGCTTTGTCTTTACAACGGCCTCAGCATCTCTGCCTGGAACTCCCTGGACGTCGTCACGGCCGAGATGTACCCAACGGACAGGAGGTGTGTGCCACCTTGTGTGACGTGTCACGGTTGCCTATTGACCATACATGTAACTGCATTATCTAAACATCTACCTGAGCGAGTTGCGTTGTACTCCAGATGATCACTTTGACTTACAAATGGGGAGTATTAAGTTTCCTTTTCAACACCAAGAAGTTGTTTTCACAGCCATATTTATAAAACGTCATGCTGTAGCACCAAGTCACAGTCACACTATCCAAGAAATGGGGGTGCGTGATGTCACAACCAGAAAACTGCCAACCGAACCTCGTTTGGAATGATCACCAAGTTCATTTTGCAATGGTTGTTTGGGTCTAGCGGCACGGTGGCGCAGTGGTTAGCGCGCTCGCCTCACAGCAAGAAGGTCCTGGGTTCGAACACCGGGGTTGTCCAGCCTTGGGGGTCGTCCTGGTTTGTCCTCTGTGTGGAGTTTGCATGTTCTCCCCGTGTCCACGTGGGTTTCCTCCGGGTGCTCCGGTTTCCTCCCACAGTCCAAAGACATGCAGGTCAGGTGAATCGGCCGTACTAAATTGTCCCTTGGTGTGAATGTGTGGGCCCTGTGATGGTCTGCTGGTCTGTCCAGGGTGTCTCCCCACCTGCTGCCCAGTGACCGTGATGGGCATCCCGTGACCCCAACTGGGATAAGTGGCTTGGATAATGGATGGATGGGTCGATGTTTGAGTGTATATTAGAAAGTAACTAAATACAAGGTAAATAAAGAAACGGTTTAGGGCGTCCAGGTGGGGTGGCGGTCTATTCTGTTGCCTACCAACACGGGTATCACTGGTTCGAATCCCTGTGTTACCTCCGGCTTGGTCGGGCGTCCCCGGTCTGTAGGTGGGAAGTCGGATGTGGGTGTGTGTCCTGGTCGCTGCACTAGCGCCTCCTCTGGTCGGTCGGGGCGCCTGTTCAGGGGGCAATAGCGTGATCCTCCCCCTGGTGAAACTCCTCACTGTCAGGTGAAAAGTAGCGGCTGGCGACTCCACGTGTATGGGAGGAGGCACGTGGTAGTCTGCAGAGGGGGTGGAGCGGTGACCAGGAGGGCTTGGGAGAGCGGGGTAATTGTAAGCTAGAAAAAAAAACTCAAATAATTTTTAATGTGTGAGTGAAAACATAAACGTCGGTGACTTCCCTCATAATTTGTGTCAGTGTTTCATGTGATTGTCTTTCTGCCTCCGGTTTCAGGGGCACAGGCTTCGGGTTCTGTAATGCCATGTGTAAGCTGGCAGCGGTGCTGGGCAACCTCATCTTCGGCTCTTTAGTCGGGATCACCAAGGCCATCCCCATCCTGCTGGCGTCTGCTGTGCTGGTTGGCGGGGGACTCGTGGGGCTGCGGCTGCCCGACACGCGCGCCAACGTCCTGATGTGAAGCCCACGCGGCGTGTTCCCCACCTGGCATCTGCTCCTTCGGATATCCATGAAATAAATAAGCGTTGTCGTCACCATTTCTGCATCATTTGTTGAGTACCCTGCACCATAGTGACAAACTTGAAATCCAGAGAACGATTGCTGTTATTGCTGAGTAAAAATCAGGTAAACGAGCACTACGACCGCAGCTAACGTACTGACTCGGAGCCATAGAGATACAGAATTTACTGATTCCAATCTGACACCTTAGACTACTGCTGCAACCCTGGGCATTCTTGCAATAATTTGAATAAAAAAATAACTGTACCGTTAGGTCTTGCGACGCTGGTATAACTCGTTCATCAGCGGTAGCACGACTCTGCATACGTGAAGCTCGGCCTTTGCCATGGGCTCTTCCATACACGTAACCCACAAACATGCATTAAGGCGGCCAAAGGGTTGAACCTCCACCGAGCCGTACACTAAATCCTCCTCACGCTGATTCACCGTCAGTTCTCGTATGAATATCAATGCAGCTCTTCGCGAAACTGTACGACTGGTTGGCCAGTACGCTGCATCTCAGACACTGGCCGCCACGTCGTAATTGATGATCAGTTTCCCACCGGTGGTTGAGGGCGTTCAAGCCTTTTGCACCTGCTCTAACCCCAAGCATGTCCAGGTCATAGTAAATAGACGTAGTAATACATGGACTCTGGTGTATAAGTACACCAGACACACCATCAGCTACATCTGTTAAATACAGCCAGGTTTACACTTCCTGCTTTTTATAGGAAGACACTTTTAAGATGGAAACCTTTTGTCAGAAATCTCTTTCTCTCTCTTGCTCTCTTGCTTTTGCTCTCACACTCTGTCCTCTCTCTCACTCTCTCTGTCTCTCACTCACGCTCTCTCACGCTCCGCTCACTCTCTGTCTCACTTTCCTCTCACTCTCCTCTCACTCTCACTCACACTCCGCTCACTCTCTGTCTCACCTCTCACTCTCTCTGTCTCTCACTCACGCTCTCTCACACTCCGCTCACTCTGTCTCACTCTCCTCTCACTCTCACTCACGCTCTCTCACACTCCGCCCACTCTCTGTCTCACTCTCATCTCACTCTCCTCTCACTCCCACTCTCACTCTGCTCACTCGCTGTCTCACTCTCCTCTCACTCTCACTCATGCTCTCTCACACTCCGCCCACTCTCTGTCACTCTCTCTCTCACACTCTCTCTCAG
The DNA here is from genome assembly GCA_022114975.2 of Lampris megalopsis. Lineage (NCBI taxonomy): Eukaryota > Metazoa > Chordata > Actinopteri > Lampriformes > Lampridae > Lampris > Lampris megalopsis. The sequence goes on along the minus strand of JAJHIY020001294.1, from coordinate 5,347,446 downwards.
TCTCTCTCTCACACTCTCACTCTCTCTGACACACTCACCCTTTCTCTCACACTGTCACTCAATTCAATTCAATTCAATTCAATTCAAAGGGCTTTGTTGGCATGAAAGTTTTAAAACAATGTTGCCAAAGCATCAAAATACAGTTTGGACAGTACACAATAACACTAACAATGAACATCAACACAACATTGTAACGATCAATAAAGAAACAATAACAATAAAGAAACAGAAGTAGATCAAAAGGTAGCGCATGAGTTGTGAGGAGACTAAAGCTGTCATGTGTCTCTCACACTCTCTCTCACACTTTCACTCACGCTCCTCCTCTCTCTCACGCTGTCTCTCACGCTCTCTCTCTCTCGCTCTCCCTCTCTCGCTCTCTCTCTCTCTGTCAACCCTATGGTTTGTGCTGCTGCAGCACTAACTTCACCATCAAGGGCTTTGTTCTCCATTGCAGTCTAATGTCTGTCAAGAGGACTTATAGATGTATGTAACGTCTGAGCTGCTACCCACGTCTTCCTGCTGTATGCTCATCCTTCTCTCTGTCCTGGTCTTTTCACCATGCGTCATACCCATTCTTGTCCTTTCGCTCGCTTCATTTCCTGCTACTTTGCTGCTGCTTCTTAAGAGTGATCCCCCCAAAACTCAAAGGCCTTTTCCACATGATGTGCCTCGTCCCAGTGAACATGTCTCTCCTCCAAACTTCACTTCGGCTTTGCTTGTCTGCCCTCTCTGTCTTTTATCCCCCCTCATCTGTTCATACATGTGTGTGTGTGAGAGAGAGAGACAGAGAGACAGACAGAGAGAGAGACAGACAGTCTGGTAGCTGCAGTGTATTCTTGTCTGGTGAACATATGACTTCATGCACAGTCAGTCAAGCTGATTAATTTGTACATCTGCTGATCTTCATCTCGCAGTGCAGGGCCTCCGTCTCTCAGCGGTGAGTCTAGTACAGTTTATGGACTGTATTTACAACACGGAGGGGTGCAACTAAAAACCACGCCGACCACTTTACTCAAAGATGCTCCGTTTGCTGCTACTATGTCAGTATTTTGATGTGCAAAATGCATAAAAGTTGCTGTATTTTTTATTTTCAAAAACCTCTCACATGTTCTGTTCTGCTTAAACACAATGTTTGGTTATGATACTGGTAACGATACATTACTGCATATACTGCTGTTTGGTCTGCATACGAGTGAAGCTGCAGGGCAAATACATGAGGTTGCTTTCCTGTCCAAACTCAGTTATGGTGTTTCAGCCATTTCATTATTATTACTATTGTTATTATTTTGCATTTTATTCATTTACTTAATGATCAATCAATAAATTCACTATTTATTTATTTAATCACTTATTAATTAACTCATGTTAAAAATACAGATTTCATGTTTTACATTGTATTTATTTACTTACTGATTAATCAATTAATTCACTATTATTTAATTATCTAAATACTTATTAATTAACTCATGGTAAAAATACAGATTTTATGTCTTACATTTTATTTAGTTACTTAATGATTAATCAATTAATTCACTATTTATTTATTTAAATACTTATTAATTAACTCATACTAAAAATACAGATTGTATGTTTTACATTGTATTTATTTACTTACTGATTAATCAATTAATTCACTATTATTTAATTATCTAAATACTTATTCATTAACTCATGGTAAAAATACAGATTTTATGTTTTACATTTTATTTAGTTACTTAATCATTAATCAATTAATTCACAATTTATTTATTTAAATACTTATTAATTAACTCATGCTAAAAATACAGATTTTATGTTTTACATTGTATTTATTTACTTACTGATTAATCAATTAATTCCCATTAATTTACTCATGCTAAAATCAAAATACAGATTTGGTTCAATATGTCCCCCCTGTTCCTTTTTAACATATGCCTGTTTGTTACGTTACAGAAGATATATTTTTTTAAATATGTGTGTGACTGAACATGTCATTCTGTCCAGTTGTGAGTCTGGTTGTATTTAGTGCTTTGCTCGATTGTCTTGAGGTTTCTGACTGTATGTCAGTTCAACTGTCAGCTTGTCCAGCTGCTTCATCCACCACCCTGTCCACCACCGTGTCATGTAAACACACATCTGTCCACCACCGTGTAGTCTAAACACACATCTGTCCACCACCGTTGCATGTAAACACACATCTGTCCACCACTGTGTCATGTAAACACACATCTGTCCACCACCCTGTCGTCTGAACACACATCTGTCCACCACCCTGTCGTCTAAACACACATCTGTCCACCACCCTGTCATGTAAACACATCTGTCCACCACCCTGTCATCTAAACACACATCTGTCCACCATCGTGTAATGTAAACACACATCTGTCCATCACTGTGTCAAAAGAGGAGGTTTGCATGTGTGTTGCTGCAGTCTGCTGCGTGTGCTTTTCTGTCGTCGTGTCCTTGCTGCACCTCTGTGGGGGAAACACGTGATTCTGGGTCAAAGGTGAATGTATCATACTTCTGTGGGCTTTACTGTGGGATTTATTGTGGACACGTGCTGATTCTAACAAGCTGACTTCTGCATCATTGTAAAAGAGCATGCTAGTGATCAGCTGACTACCAGATGTTGTCAAGCGGAGCTGGTCGCATCCAGTTGTAGAGACCTGCAGCTTCTAACTGTCATAACAAGCCTGGATCTACTCACCTATTGCCCCAGGTTTATGTCAGCTTCCTTCAAAACAAGAATAAAAGCTGCTACTGTTGCTTTTGACTTAAATATTTGAGGAACTCTGCCATTTAACAAAAGATAAAGGTGTGTGTAAAAACCCCTGTACCTAATGAGATTATTTTGATGAGGAATTACTAAACTGGATGCCACTGGTGAAGTGTAAAGGTGAATTTCTTCGGCTTGTGCACATTGAATAAAGAGTTAATTCTCACAGTTGTGGCAAACTGAGCTTTGTCTGATGTATGATTTAGCCCTTCCCATGTGCGCCAGCAGAGGGCGCAAACAGGCTCAGCACAGGTCGGCTTTAATAACCTGTGCAGAGCTCGAGACTGCGCTGCTGCTGCTGCTGCTGTTCATGCATACAGCGCACGTGTTTTAAGACAGTTTATCTTGCTTCTGTCATGTGGCCCGTTTTCAAGCTAAACAGGATATTAGGCCTGGGAGGAGAATGGAGGGGGGGGGGTTCATCCTCCAGGAATCAGGAACATTTGTTTGGCATTTCATTCCATGAAATGAAACGAAATATCGTTTCCCCCAGCCCACAGCGGTGCAACACAGAAAACACATCCGAACTACAAGAACACATATTTAAACTACAAAAACTACAAAACACAAACATATCCCACTAAATAAATAAATACATTCATACATACATACATACATACATACATACATACATACATACATACATACATTCACACCTACATACATACATATAAAATCCACTGTCCAAGGGAATGAACGCCAGCCAGGATGACTGTGGGAACTGCCGGTCTGCATGGGCTAGCAGTTAGCTTAGCCTGCCCCGCTTCCTCGTCCTGTCAGACCGCCCTCGGTGTTTCCTCCTCGGGCGCAGCTCCAGGCAGGGCCGTGGTCCCTGGGCCCACCGGGCGCCGCAGACCAGGCTCTCCCAGCCCATCCATCGCCAGCTCTCTTCAGGATTTGATTGCATGGTGCAAAACCTTCTGTGACGTCACTCGCCTGCCCACGTGGACTTGGCGACACAAATTGTAGAAAGGAAGCATAATATGACTTGGCGACATGAGCAGAGAAGATATGAAAAGTACATTTTCATCTCACACTGTCTTTAAGATAAAGGTGTAAAGGTTACCGGGTTATACAAAATGTCCATGCGTGCTTGACACGAGAAAATAAAAATCAAAGTATTTCTGCTCGAGTCTGCTAGTGAAGTTGTTACGGCCCATCTGTCGGAAATTAGAATCGATGGCAATTGTTCAGTCTCAGATGTTTGTTTGGAAATTGTGGATGACTGTTTAGTAAAGAGTTCAAATTATTTTGTTTCGAAACTCAGAGAGAAAATAATTGTATTTTTTTTTCCTGCTCCAAGGAGGCCATACACAGGATCACAACAACGACCTTGATTAAACAAGAGCGACCAAGGAGGTCATTTTGACCGTTTTGGATTTTCAAAGTTTCACAACTTTTGTGGAAAAAAGATACAGAACCTGCCGCTCCCCGAATGCTCCTAAAATTGCATATATTTGCATTCAGATTAGTTTTAGATCAACTACACACAAAAAGGTATGATAAGATCTACCTAAAACGACCATGAGCGGTCAAAATGACCGACCGTAATAAGAGCGTCATCGTGCCCATCACGTCGCTATTTATGACGTGTGTTGGTCGCGTCATTTCCTTCACAACGTCCAGTTCTTTTTTTACGTTTTCACGTTTTATAGGCCTTGTTACGTTTGTTAGATTAGCAACGTGTGTTTTCTGTTTTGTTTTCGGGTCATATTTTCACTGTTTCAATTTTGCTGTTCACGGTCGACCATGTCTCTGAAGTTTAAATTGTTTGAAAATAGTATTAAAGTTGTTGAAATGTTAATTTTGGCGTCAGTAGTTTCCTAACAGACATGCTAACACATGCAATGCATTAATACCTCAACTGGGTATTTATCTCGACAGAATATAGAGTTTAAAAGCCGGCGGTCATTTTGACCGCCCATGGTCGTTTTAGGTAGGGGTGAAATCCCGGTCGTTCTAATCCCCCTGCCGTTTAACGAAACGGCAGGGGGATTTGTTTTGTTTTATTGGCGTAATAAAGTACCAGGAGACTATAGCCGAGACTAAAGGCCTCGAGGTCATCAGCCCAGCACAGTAACTGCAGATGGGTTTTAGTGGTGACTATATAAAAGTAATTGTGCTGGACTGGGATTCAGCAAAAGTCATTTTGTGTGGTGCTTTGTGTGTGTGTGTGTGTGTGTGTGTGTGTTCAGCCACAGCAGTTCTGTGCCATAATGAGATACTTCCACGCATCATCTTTATCCCAAAGGGAAAACCCATCCAGCCATCCATTGTCCAAACCACTTGTCCTGCTCTCAGGGTGGCAGTGATGCTGGAGCCTATCCCAGCGTCACTGGGCGTCTAAGCAGCACATGGGACTATGACTTTTTTTCATCCGGACCTCCCAATGGGACACTTCCGTGCTCGATTTGGACCCTTGGGTCACAAAGAACTTGGGGGCAAAAACGAATCATGTTTTTTCTATCATGGGGACCCAGGTTATTTAAGTAGTAACCAAACCCTGGAGCATTTTAACGAGTTTGTTGACATCTACAGGTCAAAAACCGTGTTACGTTTGAAAACATAGCAGGCTGGTCTTGGACCTGTGTGACGCTGGCATAATAGAGCAGGGCATTATGGCAGCTGTAGTCCAGAGGTACGACATCATGGCGGGTGGTCAGTCCCAGCTGAGCGAGCTGATAGCTCTGCTGGACTAGGAGGTCAGGTACCACAGCAGCCCCATCCCCCCCCACCCCCACCAAGCAACCAAACTGGTCCAAGTAGAGCGATCTCTGTGGGAGGCTTTCATGGAATGGATGCACTACAGTCAGGTAGTGCCTGATACTGATGCAGGCTAGCATCTGGGCAGAGCACTACAGGTTTCCATAGAAACAAGCAGTGACCAACTGGCAGGCAGTCTCTCCAACCTCCCAGTGGTTACCATGGAGATGACAGTGAACCGTGGAGAAGAGGGAGAGGAGGAGGGAGAGGTCAGAAAGAGCTAGGCTACGGCAGTCGAGTCAAGTTTATTTGAATATCCCCAAATCGCAAGGTAGTCCCGAGGGCTTTAAGTAGAGCACGGTAGAGGACACGTTCCTAATTTTAGTAACCAGTGGACACAAAATGGCAGCACTGGCTTGGATCCCAACAGCCAGAATGTAAACACCAGGAATAACCAAGTGTGCTCGGAGGACTACAGAGGTTCCCTGCTGCGCTGGATAGTAATAGCCATAACCTTGGAGGCTAATGGGGGCTTGGGTGAGAAAGATAGGGGGCTCATGTCTCATTTAGGAGAGAGAGGGGGGCAGGGTTTCAATGACTTCTGGTTCCCCTTTGAATGTTCTAGGCACGGGAACAGCCACGACAGGGATGCTTTCAGCATCTCTGATATGTTCTCTGCACCATTGCACTTTATCACCCTTATTTCCCCTCTGTGTAGTCAGCCCTTGTGTATATATCTGAAGACTGTTGTGTTGTTATGCCATGTCAAGTACGCCGAGAGAGCCACGAAACCAGAGACAAATTCCATGTATGTGCAAACCTACATGGTCAATAAATATGATTCTGGTTCTAGTTCTGGTTCTGATTCTGACCCTCGTGGCTTTGCTCCGCCCTTCCTTCGCTCCTAAAACAGTAACAACAACATTAACAGCAGATACCACGACGGCAGATCATATGTGGGATGTTGCATCCCTGGTGAAAACAGTTGTAGGAAGCAGCTGGCTCAGAGAATCAGCGAAGCCGGTGAAGAGGGCCAATGTTCAGTCTTCCCAGTCCTTGTCGGAATTACACCAGAAATACTTTATTCATGGTCATGCCTCCGAAAGTTTACATAAACGAGCTCGAATGAGTGAGCATTCATGCTGGAGGCCGTTTATCGGCTCTTATCTTGCATCAAATCTTGTATCATCTGCACAGTTGTTTGCCTGATAATCTCAAGCAAAGTCGTTTTAAATAAAGTTTCTAACACCACCTTTATACTTTATACCTGTTTTGGGGGGGGGGGGGAGTATGGTGTTTTTGTGCGGTTTTGTGGTGCTGTTTGAAAGACGTCAACAAGCCAGGCACCCGACGTGTCAGTTAAATTGAGGTGTGGGGCGATTGTTTTGCGCTGCCGCCTACTGGCGGAAAATGGAAGTGCAACCAATGTTACAGACGTGCCATTTTACCTATTTTGCTTTTACGTGTTTTCTGTGGCAGTGCCTTTGATGCCCGGCACACAAACCAAGTTTATTGATTGGCCCTAAATTACAGTTACAGCCTCATTCACACGGTGAGGAACAGTTCGATGCAATAAATTGCATCATCTGCACTTAGACCCTCGACTGGGATGAGAGAAATGTCCACGGGGGGGGGGGGGGAGACTTTTAGGAACAAAGTAGGGGAAATCTCAGAAATAATAATAATAATAGTAATAATAATAATAATAATAATAATAGTAATAATAATAATAATAATAATAATAAGCAGAGGACGGACCCCTCTTCTTTGATAGAAATGCGTACAAAAGACACGCTGAACAAAATGTAATGTACTTAACAACCAATCACAGCCTTTGCAGGGGTCTACCCTTGTTTATTAAAACAGTAAAAATGCTCGCAAGACATCCACACTGGGACTAATTTACTGAAGATCTGCCCAGACGTCAGCAAGTTTTATTTACTTTAACAAATCCATTGTTAATTGTCTCGAGGAGTTCGCCAAGGCTGCCCGGTCTCTCCTTATTTATTCTTGCTTGCTGCCCAACTCCTGTCCACATTAATTCTTGAAAGTAATATTCCAGGTATCTCTCTTACTGGCAGACAGATTACCATAAACCAGGCGGCTTTTTTGAAAGATCCAGATCAAATTCCAGTTGCAATTAAACACATTCGTGTGTTTTGTACAGCATCCGGTCTTTGTTTAAATATAAATAAGCGTGCGCTTTTGCCCATGACACCGCGTTTGCGTGGTATTCCCGTGAAATCCCAGGCGTCAGCAATTAGCGTCGGGGTTTCACTAAGTGTGTACGTTCCGACTTGGTGAACAAGGTTCTCTCGCCAGTTTGCGGGACGCATGCGCACCTGGCGGCGTGACGTCACGCAGGTTTCCAGTTTGCTCTTGAACCAAGAAAATGAAAGTGTTGTGATTTAACGAGGTCTAAATTCGGAGCTTCGAAAGTCGCATGTCTCTACCTTTGACTTGTCTCGTAAAATAACGTGAACTGTAGATTTAGCCGCAGGTCTTGGCACGCTTCATTCGTCCTACAATCCAAAACTCAAACTCGGGTTTTGACACAAATCACTGCGCAAACAGAGCAAACAACTCAAAGTGTGCAGAAGAAGTTAACGTTGATTCAAAGCGACATTTAGTCACAGGTTATGACTAAAACAATAGGTTACTTGCATTACACTCGATGAATAGATATATTTTACTATTTTAACCCCTTTCTGATGTCAGAATTCAGACTTCTTTGGCACAGAGGCAGAAGATGGGGTATCACTCTCCTTCGCAGCCAGAAATGTCCTGGACAGTCATGCATCCATCCATCCATCCATTATCCAAACCGCTTATCCTACTCAGGGTAGCAGGGATGCTGGAGTCTATCCCAGCAGTCACTGGGCGGCAGGTGGGGAGACACCCTGGACAGGCCGCCAGTCCATCAAAGGGCCCACACACACACACACACACACACACACACACACACACACACACACACACACACACACACGGCCGAGTCACCTGACCTACATGTCTTTGGACTGTGGGAGGAAACCCACGCAGACGGACGACCCGGGACGACCCCCAAGGTTGGACTACCCCTGGGCTCGAACCCAGGACCTTCTTGCTGTGAGGCGACCGCGCTAACCACTGCGCCACAGTGCCGCCCCCCGGAGAGTCATCTTACCACCATATTCCGCCCAATCGTCTCCATCAGAGGTGGCTGACCATGTGCCATGGAGAGCCGTGTGTATACGGGTTTTCCTTCCAGCCGGACTCCACACCAGGTGATTTCACTGATTAGCACGCCTTCAGCCAAAGAGGAGGGATGTATCGGTGGCACCTGGCACATGGAGAGCCACCGCTGATCTACGTCAGCATGTTTGCTGTGGGGCTTCCTTCCAATGCCACGGCCCTGTGGGTATTTCTCTTCAGAACCATGATGAAGAACCCTGCATCCATCTGCACGGCCAATCAGGCTCTGCCTGCTTTGCTCTTCGTCATTTGGACGTCTCTAAAATGGCCTCCCACTTTAACGGCAACAACTGGCTCTATGGAGAGGGTATGTGCAAAGTCCTACTGGGCTTCTTCTATGGCAATATGTACCTCTCCATCATCAACTCCCATATTTTCGTAATGTGTGTGTGTGTGTGTGTGTGTGTGTGTGTGTGGTGTTAGTGTGTGTGTGTGTGTTAGTTAGTGTAGATAGCGGGACCGAAAACTAAAGCACTTATGATCCTAATTCTTTTTTGGAGGTGGTAGGTATTGTCTCGGAGAGTAAGGGAAAAATCCCAGAAAATTAAAATTATGCATAATTATGCATAAATATGCAAAATGTGCATTTTTCTAAAAATGGCTACAAACCACTTTTCTCGGCATTTCAGATGATTCTGAGCATTTGGGGGGAGGGAGTTGGAGTGGGGGGGGTTTAGGGGCAGGGGGAAGGCGGTTAGCTGGCAGGATGAAGAGGAGGGAGATTTAGACGGGTGGATAACCAAACCGCTACACTGTAGCGGGGCTCTTCTAGTCTTATAATATAAGCGCCTGTGTAAATGTTCAGCGTTACTGGACCATTGCCCATCCATTTTCCCAACAGAGGAGGGACAGGGGCCATTTCTATCTCCGTCACAGTCTGGGTGGCTGTCTGGCTCAGCACAAAACCCCTCTACATGATCACACAGTCAAGGTGACAAACCTTGACACTTCCGCCTGCCACGATTCAGCAGGTTCCAACAGAAGGAGACAGCAGCATGCTATTTCCTGACAATGGGAGTTTGGGGATTTGTTGTCCCCACCATAGTGTGCATTGTGGCCTACATCCATCCATCCATCCATTATCCAAACGGCCTATCCTGCTCAGGGTCATGGGATGCTGGAGCCCATCCCAGCAGTCATTGGGTGGCAGGCCAGGAGACACCCTGGACAGGCCGCCAGTCCATCACAGGGCCGACACACACACACACACACATTCACATCTACGGACAATTTAGTACTCATTTACTCATTTCACCTGACCTACATGTCTTTAGACTGTGGGAGGAAACCGGAGCCCCCGGAGGATACCCACACAGACACGGGGAGAACATGCAAACTCCACACAGAGGACGACCCGGGACGACCCCCAAGGTAGGACAACCCCGGGGCTGGAACCCAGGACCTTCTTGCTGTGAGGCGACCATGCTAACCGCTGCACCAGCGTGCCGCCCATGGCCTACATCCTCATGCTCAAATCTCTGAGGAGACCCAAGGTAGGTGCCTCCATCGCCAAAAGGCAGTGGTCCCAATCGTCACTGTTTTTGGTGTGCTTCACCCCCATATGCTCTTGGTTCACTATTACCGTCCGTTGGATGGAGAGGTGAACAACAGCGAAGGCTTCCACGTCGTTACCCTGTGTCTGGCCAGTCTCAACAACCGCATGGGCCCACCTGTCTACTACTACATCTCAGAGAACATGTGAAAAACACACTGGCCTGCAGGAGTGAGAGAACAGAGGCAAGGATGAAGCTTTCTTTCACTTGCTTGAAGTCCTCAAGCGGGAGCAACACCTACACCTGGGACTCGAAGCCCCTGCAGGACAGTGAGTGCTAGGAGGTCGCTGATCCGAAGGATGGATTTGGTTACCCTCACGCAAACATCTCCCCGGTTTTGAAATGAAGGGGGTTTCATAGTCAAATATGGGCGTGACCATGAGCTGGAGTTTCGATGGCCGTGTGTACTATTGGCAGAGGATTACAGAGTGTTTGCAATCACAGCATTGTCAGATGGTGACAGATGTACTCTTAGCCCCCCCCCCTCCCCTCCGGGTTCAGGGACGGTCGTTCCCTCTTAACAAAAATGGCCTCTTCGACTCCCCTGTTCAAACCAGCGTTCCTCCCTATCAAGGATGTGCACATCCTCATCCCTGAACGCGTGGCCACTGGCCTGTAGTCTGTGGAGTCCTGGCCCGACGTGTCAGCGCTCCTGCGTTGTGCCAACCTCTTGGCCAGCATTTCACCCAGTGTACAAGTCACAGCAATCCACAGCGTACACTGTATGGCTCTGTTTCAGAATCAGAATCAGAATCAGACTACTTTATTCATCCCCGAGGGGAAATAGGGTTTCCTGGGTTTGTGCCAGGGGGACCAGACCCTTGGGGTGGACCAACTTCTGACACCGCATCTTTTGGGGTTTGAAAGCAACTGAGATGCGGTGTTTTGACAATACGCGTCTCATCTTACACAGGCCCTGGTTAGGTGTGTTGCTTTCAAACCCCAAAACACGCTGCGCCAGAAGTTGGTCCACCCCAAGGATCGGGTCCCCCGGCAAAAATGAAGCAATGTAGTGTGCACTGTTAAGTGCCTGGAGGATTGCTGTGACTTGTGCTTTGGGGAAACTAAACACACGCTGGCCAAGAGGATGGCACAACACAGGAGAGCTAACACGTCAGGCCAGGAGTCCACAGTCTACACCATCTACACAGTCTACACCATCTACACATTCTGCACCATCTACAGGCCAGTGGCCAGGAGGAGGATGAGCACATCCTTGGTAGGGAGGAACACTGGTTTGAATGGGGAGTCAAGGAGGCCATCTATGTGAAGAGGAAATGACAATCCCTGAACCCGGGGGGTGGGGGTCTAAGCGTACATCTGTCACCATCTTACAATGCAAATGCTGTTATTGCAAACATCCCCAATCCTCCGTGAGTAGTACACATGGCCATTGTACCTCTAGTTAATGGTTACACCCATATTTGCATATGAAACTGGTCGTTGGTCTGGGTCGTTATGCCACTGTATGTTTATAAGGGTGGGGGTACCTGCAGTCACTATATTGTTTATAAGGGTGGGGTACCTGCAGTCACTGTATTGTTTATAAGGGTGGGGTACCTGCAGTCACTGTATTGTTTATAAGGGTGGAGGTACCTGCAGACACTGTATTGTTTATAAGGGTGGGGTACCTGCAGTCACTGTATTGTTTATAAGGGTGGGGTACCTGCAGTCACTGTATTGTTTATAAGGGTGGGGTACCTGCAGTCACTGTATTGTTTATAAGGGTGGGGTACCTGCAGTCACTGTATTGTTTATAAGGGTGGAGGTACCTGCAGACACTGTATTGTTTATAAGGGTGGGGTACCTGCAGTCACTGTATTGTTTATAAGGGTGGGGTACCTGCAGTCACTGTATTGTTTATAAGGGTGGAGGTACCTGCAGACACTGTATTGTTTATAAGGGTGGGGTACCTGCAGTCACTGTATTGTTTATAAGGGTGGGGTACCTGCAGTCACTGTATTGTTTATAAGGGTGGGGTACCTGCAGTCACTGTATTGTTTATAAGGGTGGGGTACCTGCAGTCACTGTATTGTTTATAAGGGTGGGGACACCTGCAGTCAGTTGAGACTGAAGAGGTCACTTAGATGAGTGATGACACTTTCCTCACAATAGACAGAGGAACTGGTTCCCCTTTCATTGAAGAAGAAGAAGAAGAAGAAGAAGAAGAAGAAGAAGAAGAAGAAGAAGAAAAAGAAGAAGAAAAAAGAGGAATAACAACAACAACAACAACAGCAACAATACTTCGATGAGTGATGAAGCGTTGTGTCCAGGTGAACTGAGTCAGCGTTGTTTTGACTTCATCGTCTTCAGCTGTGATGTTTTCTGCTCCTTTCAGAACACCAGAAGAGTAAAAAGGGAAATCCAAACCCAACTCTTAGTGATTTTTTTACACTTTAAAACCAGAAAATACAGTTTTACACACTTATATAGTCAGAACTCCTCAATTTCACTGGTGTGACTAATGCCGCTGAGGAAGTCACTGTAATTATGTTTTGTTTGGACACAAAATTAAACAAGTCCTCCTTCTTTCTCATTCCACTGAAGGAGAATGAACCCAAGAAGACTGAAATGGAACAGGGAGATGAAGAACAGGACGATGAGGAACAGGAGAATGAGGAACAGAGGGATGAGGAACGGGGCTGAAGAACATGAGGATGAGGAACAGAGGGATGGGGAACGGGGATGAAGAACAGAAGGACGAAGAACAGAGGGATGAGGAACGGGGATGAAGAACGGGAGGATGAGGAACAGAGGGATGAGGAACGGGTTGAAGAACAGGAGGATGAGGAACAGAGGGATGAGGAACGGGGATGAAGAACAGGAGGATGAGGAACAGAGGGATGAGGAACTGGAGGATGAGGAACAGAGGGACGGGGAACAGGGAGATTAAGAACAGGAGGATGAGGAACAGAGGGATGAGGAACGGGGCTGAAGAACAGGAGGATGAGGAACAGAGGGATGAGGAACGGGGCTGAATAACAGGAGGATGAGGAACAGAGGGATGGGGAATGGGGATGAAGAACAGGAGGATGAGGAACAGAGGGATGAGGAACAGGAGGATGAGGAACAGAGGGATGGGGAACAGGGAGATTAAGAACAGGAGGATGAGGAACAGAGGGATGAGGAACGGGGAGATGAAGAACAGGAGGATGAGGAACAGAGGGATGGGGAACAGGGAGATGAAGAACAGGAGGATGAGGAACAGAGGGATGGGGAACAGGGAGATGAAGAACAGGAGGATGAGGAACAGAGGGATGAGGAACGGGGCTGAAGAACAGGAGGATGAGGAACAGAGGGATGAGGAACAGGGAGATGAAGAACAGGAGGATGAGGAACAGAGGGATGAGGAACGGGGCTGAAGAACAGGAGGATGAGGAACAGAGGGATGGGGAACGGGGATGAAGAACAGGGTGATGAAGGAGACGGCGGTCTGATACTGAGTTCATATTTGTTACTGGAAGAAATGTGAGATTAAAACTAATTCCCTGAAAAACATCTTAGAGGAAGAATAGGAAATCGATGCTGGTGCACATGTTGACCATAAGGGGGCGCAGTGTGCACGCCCATCATCGCTCTGATTCTTATACGACATCGCGTGTCCTCGTCTGCTCTTGAGGAAGCAGAAGGACTTTGTTGCACACTTGCTCAGTTTTCCGCCCTTCGTGCGTCTCCATCCTCTTGCGACACGCTCTACCGGAAACACAAGCCGGTCTTCCGCCACCCTGCGCTTCTCTTGTCTGGTCACAGGTGGCGTCCTCAGAAGGCTTGTGTTTGGTCAGACGGAGTCAAAACGCTTCATCTTACCCATACCATGTCTTGAACACAAAACCCACACGCGCGATGCCCAATTACCGGAGTGTTAATGATGGAAACGTCAAATCCCAGGACGCAGTTGTGTCTGAATAACGGTGCATCATGGGAAGCGGGGGGCAACAGTGGGCTTGTTGGTTCAATTCATATTCATAATCACTCGTGTTAAGTTGCATGAACCTGACTGCAAACTTTATCCTGGCCTCAGCCAAAGTTATCTGACCAATCAAATTAGTTTAATTAACTGAAATTAGTTTAATTCACTTATTGGGTAGCAGTATGGGTGGCGTCTCAGCACCACCCGTTTCACACTGACCTAGAAAGTCCGGGCGATGACTCTCCATTACAGCGGCCATTATTTGGCAGGACCAACAGTTCTGGAAAATTCTGGACCCCCCCCAAAAAAGGGTGTTTTTGATATCTCGGGCTGCCCAATGTCACGTTACCTTTTTCTTTTCCTTCATAAACTTTTATTTACAACAACAACAACAACAAAAAAGAAAAATGTTTTTGCATGAAAATAAACACAAGGTGCGTGCAGATGTGGGGATGTTTTAGTCACAGATATTTATTATCTGAACACGTCGCCCTCTAGACCTTTAGAAGAAAGCCTTTCCTGAGGGGGGGGGGGTCAGGGAGAAAGCCTTTCCTGAGGGGGGGTCAGGGAGAAGGCCTTTCCTGAGGGGGGGGGGTCAGGGAGAAAGCCTTTCCTGAGGGGAGGTGAGGGAGAAAGCCTTTGCTGAGGGGGGTCCGGGAGAAAGCCTTTCCTGAGGGGGGGTCCGGGAGAAAGCCTTTGCTGAGGGGAGGTGAGGGAGAAAGCCTTTCTTGAGGGGGGGTCCGAGAGAAAGCCTTTCCTGAGGGGAGGTGAGGGAGAAAGCCTTTCTTGAG
>JAJHIY020001294.1:0-2500 GCA_022114975.2 Lampris megalopsis | reverse complement strand
CCGAACCAGCCACGCCGGCGACACGGTACAGCACAACACATCTCATCCAGCCTTAAACAGTCGAAAGAGCAAATTTAGGTGCAGGCCTAAAGAGCGGTCTGGGTGTTTGTCTGATTTTCTAAAACACACCTTAGTCGTCTGCACTGATGGCCATATGCAGATTTACACAGGGGTGACGTCATGGGAATCCTCCTAACGCGGATGCTTTCATGCTACAGTGTCTTCTGAGCACAAATTAAAGCTCAAGGTTTCGGGTTTTAGAGCCATTTAATCTGCCTAAGCCGTTATAACAGCGTTATAACAGCTGTTATAACAGCGTCTTCTCTGACGGAGGTATACATGGTGCGTTGCGTGCTCCACGGACAGGTGACGGGGTTCTGACGGACACTTCCGTTAAAGCTCTGTCACAGTGGCATGCGCTCATCAGGTGTAAGTTGATGTGCAGAGAAAGTCATCTGATTCAGCTTCAGGACCTCTATGTCCACATTTAATCAGTCAAAGCATGAAACCACATGGCTTTAGGGGCGCTAGTAGAGCTGATGTTTGTGTTGACTGCACCGAGCAAAACAAAAACAAAGCAACAACTTCCTGCATGAATTGTACTAAAAGCGTGTTTTTGTCACGTCTTAGCCAAGTCAGCGCTGTGCACTGGGGATTTTAACTCCGCAACACAATCATGAACTTACTGCTTTGTGGATTTGTCTTTGCAACTTTGCCAAATTTTTTTTTCTTACTGGTTTCACAATGCACTTCAGTTATAGCACGTGTAGCCTACAGACTTCTTTACTACTGAATGCAGAGGAGTTTCCTGTATGGAAACTGAAACATTCTATCCATCCATCCAGCCATTACCCAAACTGGAGCCTATCCCAGCAGTCATTGGGCGGCAGGCGGGGAAACATCCTGGACAGGCCGCCAGGCCATCACAGGGCCGACACACATTCACACCCAGGGACAGTTTAGTATGGCCGATTCCGCTGACCTACATGTCTTTGGACTGTGGGAGTACAGTTATAACACCTGTTCAAATTTCCAAACATTTCCATGACTTTTGGCTGCCAAACGATTGGAGGCAACCTGCTGCACACTAGCTTGCGTTAGCATCATTTTGTAAAATCTAATTATTATTTAAGCAGAATATCGGAGGAATTTACCTTCTGTTGTTAACCTGTCAGTTTCTGACCTATTTCTCTCCCTACCTTGACATCCACCTATGCCACATACGGGACGGTTCATATCAATTTACAGTCACAAAGACAAGCCTAGCAAAACGGAGTGCAGTTTTGCTGCTGATATTACCGCAATACCAAGCTAGCTAGCTAGCTAGCAAGCTGCATCGTTAAAAGACCATTTTTAAATATAACATTAGCAGTCCCATCAGCCATTGCACTCCCTCAATGCAGAACCGCCGACAGTCAGAGCGGCCGCCTCCCCCGGCCGCTACAGTATGACGTCATTGTTTTGTTTGTAAGGCACATGTGTAGCAGATTTGGAACGGAGTGTGTACTCACTTTATTATTAAACATGCACATTCTACGCAGCCCTAGCCCACTGTTTAAATTAATGGTATTTGTTTTGTTTTGTTTTTGCATTCATACGTTAGGGAAAGTTAAGCCCAATCTATGCTCCGAATGTCTCCCGGCAGACAAAAAAAGTGTCGCATTTACGCTCGTCGCAATGTCGCCGACCGTCTCCTGGTATCTATGGAAACGTTTCGCGTCACGCGCTGTGTAGTAAACAGTAGCGAGTGTTCTTTTTACGAATGAGCGCGCGTAACGTAAACAACGCTCTCAAGCAAAACCATGGCAACGCCGGAACGCCTCATCCCTTCAATCCAACCATCCAATCACAGCTGAGCGACATAATGCGCGCGAGTATGCGACATAAGGAAATGTGTCGCGTGCACGACGGCCCTGGGAGACGCAAAAAGTGTCTCTCGTTACGTCAAAATTGTCGAGAGACGTCTGTCTGCTAGCCGAGATTTGGAGTATAAATTGGGCCTTAGGCATACTGTTGGGTCTAAGATGTTACACCTGCCACCAGTAGTGGCAGGTGTATCTATACGTACTACGGAACAATATGGTTTGCATATTGCATATGATTATATTGTAACCACCACGGACAAATAGACTCGCTAGCACTTGGCTAACGGGTCGGACCCTTTAGTCCAGTGGTTCTCAACTTTTTTCGGGTCCTGGACCCCCTGCGTATTTTTGATCTACCTTGAGGACCCCTCCACCTGATCTTGGGGGAGGGGGGTTGCAATTTGATAGAAACAGTAGAAACTGCATTTTAAATTGCATTATAGCATTTATTCACTCTTTGGGGCAAAAATAAGAACTTTCAGTTGTAACTTAGATATAGTTAACAAAACAATTCTTATGCAGTAACTTTCATATATATGTAACAAAACAGAATTCTTATGCAGTAACTTTCAGATATATGTAACAAAACAGAATATGTATTCAGTAACTTTCAGATATAACATCGTCGTGTCGTG
>JAJHIY020002198.1:835000-970152 GCA_022114975.2 Lampris megalopsis | reverse complement strand
GTCTCCTTCTCTACCAAATCCGCCTTTCCTTTCATTTTTCACATTCGCTAATTTCTTCTCCGTCTGTTATTTTCTCCACCGTCATTCCCCTTTTTCTCCTCTCCCACCTCTCTCCTAGTTCCGGAGATGGACATGGGGGTGCCGGGGGAGGCAGACGGCAGTATCAACGCCCTGTGTAGCCAGATCAACGCCTCCTTCACCAAGCCATCCGACGAGCTCTTCGCCAACCCTCCCTCCTCTGCCAATGGCCCGCAGGCCTGCACTGTACCCCCTGTTTTGCCACCTCCACCTGCACCACTGCAAGGTACAAGTTAAGAATTGCTCAAACAACGAAGTAGGTAAAAAAAAAAAAGTCCGAAAGTAATTTCTTTGGTAAAATGCATCATTTTAGAAAACAGCCAGAACATTCCCTACTACACACCCTTTTCTACCCAGACAGGAGTTTGGTCTCTGAGGTTGAACCTTGAAGTAGCGCTGTGTGAGCACAGCTTCCTGAGTTTTATTATATTTAAGAGAGATGTTTGGTTTTTTTAACTCTTCTTTGCTTTCTCTTTTTCACTTGCAGCCACGTCTTCATGGGTACAGACTGAACCTCCCGTCCACTCTCCTCCCCCGGTCTCGGTTGCAATGCAGTTGCAGAGTGGACACAAGCGCACGCCATCTGAGGCTGAGCGATGGCTGGAGGAGGTTGCCAAGGTTGTCCGGGCCCAGCAACAGACGCCCCCGCCTCTGGCCCCACCCCCAGCCCCCACCATCCCTACCATCCCTGGCCCACCCACCCTACCAAGTCAGCCAATGTCTAGTCAGATGGCTATATCAGCTGCCCCGGTATCCACCGTCACCATGTCTAACCCACTAATGCCAGGCCCCTCCTCTGTCTCAGGCCAGCCTCCTATGTCAGTCCCACCCATGTCACTATCATCAGTTCCCCTCATACCAGGCCCTCCAATGTCCGGTCCCCCTATGTCCCTTCCCTCTATGTCCATCCCCACTATGTCAGGGCCCAGCATGTCTGGAGCCCCTATGATCCACCCATCTCTCCCTGGGCCCCCAGGCTCTCTCCCAAGCTCCATGCAGCCTTTCCCCTTGGCCTTTGATGCCACCCCTGCCCCTGTGGGTATGTTTGCCAGCCAGCCTGTCCAGCCTGCCTTTGTGCCCATGCAGACCTACATGCCAGGTCTGGCCAGCAGTATGACCTACCCCAATGCCAGTGTGCCTGTGGTGGGCATCACGCCATCACAAATGGTAGCCAACGTCTTCTGCACTGCTGCCGGCTCCTCCGGCAGCGGGGCCACAATGGGCCCAGTTGGAGGAGCCAAAGTTGGAACACTTGGAGCAGTTGGCCATCACCATTCTTACCCAGGAGCGCCTGGTACAGTTGGACACACTGGAGTTTTCCCCACACCACCGTTCTCCTCCACCCAGCCATTATCTGCAGCTGTTAACGGCCTCCCACCACACAGTAACACCTCCTCCAATGCTGGTATAGTGGGCCTCCAGAATGGAAACACCAGTGGTGGGAGCACTGGCAGTAGTAGCAGCTGGCCACCAGAGGGCAGTCAATTAACCGCCCCGGCTGGCGGTGATTCCCAAGATGCGGAACGTTTTGAGGCCAAGTGGGCTGCATTGGAGACCAAACCAGCTTCTCAGCAGGCAGGGAACAAAGCCCCGGCTGCAGTGGCCAACCCCTTTTCTAATGATCTGCAAAAAACTTTTGAGATCGAGCTTTAAGGTTGGAGTTGGCACCCATTGGTCATATAGCTAGTCTTGGAGATAGCCTGTTTAGCCAGACATTAATTCTGGCATCACTGCATAGAATGAAATGCAGGTCCCTGAACTAGCCTTGCGTCCTACCTATAATAGCCTAGCAACTTGTTACCAGCTCTCATAGGAGTTGGTGGTATACTGAAGTTAATTTCTTCCTTTAAATTCCCATGAGAGCTGCAAAGGAACTCGATAGGTTGCTGGGCTACCATTGGATGGTCCCGTCTGTTGGTAAATAGACTGGACCCAAATCTAATGGTAAGACCCTTCCTTTCCTCCCTTCACCTCTCTTCACTGCTTTCACTCGTCCGCTTGAGATTTGCTCCACCTGTTCCATGTCCCTGTGTATATGTGCACCCAGAAAATAACAGGGGCGCTACACTTCTGGGGTTGAAATGGCAGATTCCACCAGAGGCACTCCGCTCCTTGATGTGTCGCTGCAGTTTTCTTTTTGGTGGAGAGTCATGAAACATGACCACAACACAGTATATGGATACAGGCCGAGGATGACTGTTTGGTTATGGAGAGACTGATATTGGTGTTAGCCAAGTACAGAAGGAAGACTAAAGAAGGTTTGGAGCCCCTGGACTACCCACTGATGTTGGACTCTGCATAGCCAACGGGAGGAGACTTGCTGATGACAGTAGAAAAGATTGATGGCCGAAATGATTTTATTATTTATTGTATTTTACAGTTTTAATTTAGACAACTTATATATATATATATATATATATTTAAAGAATCAAGTTTTTAAAGCAGTATTAATTGTCTTTCCAGTGTATTTATTTTTGTTGAACTGTAAAGAGGAGGGAAATGGACAAACAGGCAAATAGATGGGACTGGACGACAGAGGTCGAGAAAGAGGGCAATTTAGGAAACGAATCACCTGTTTGAAACTGCATTTCAGGAAGCAGATCACCAGGGCTGACAGTGTAGCATCTTGTCACGCGACGTGCGTGAGAGTTTAGATAGTGGCATGCTTCCTTCACTCGCTAGCCATCGTTTCTAATGCTCTGCTGCTGCTGCTGCTGCTGCTGCTGCTGCTGCTGCTGGCTTCAGACGAGTCAGCACGAATCCCTCTGGTGCAGCTGCCAGTGTGTTTGAGCAGTTCGTCAGGGGCACCAGCAGAGTGCTAGGTACCACTGCAGGACAACCAACACTCGGACTCTTGAAAACTGCACTAGGGTTCGTTGAACTAATGACAACGCTTCTGAAGACGAACCCCGAGGAACTTTTATGAACTCCGTGGAACTCAAATCCACTCCACAACACTGTGTAACTTCAACAACGAAAAAAAAAACAACAACAATGCACTACATTCCAACAATACCTAATTTCAAGTGTTCAGAATACAGGGTACACACGGTCACTTCACCCACCGTCCACCAGGAGGCGTGCGTTCACTACCAGCATTTCAGTTGCGGTAGTGGATCCATAACCGAGGGTGATAGAAGTGATGAAACTGAGGAATGAAATAGTGAGGCGAGAAGGGCAAATGGTGGAAAATGGAGGCAAAGAAAAACAAAGAGAAAGACAAGTCGCTTGCCGCCCATGCCGGCTCTAGGGCTTTGTTAAACAGGAGGCTGGATAAAAGAGGGGCAATGGGGCATGGCCGGAGGGCAGATGGCAAGAGGTGAGGGCAAAGGAAGGAAAAGTGAATGTGGGAGACTGAGGGAAAGGAGGAGGTGAAGCCTTTCAACGTATGGCCTGGAGGATGCATGAAGACAGGAAGTTGGACAGAATGAGATGGACGGGAGGAAGGGACGAGGGGAGACGGCAGAGAGGAGGGCAGAGGGAGCTGCAGTGTGTCAAAAGACACATTCATCATATCGCACACAAGCCCAGTGTTGTCAGCCCGTTTTGTTGACAGACTGCTTTGTCTTATTTTGTATGACTCTTTCCGTCCCCACAGCGCCACCTAACGGCCGCGTCACCGCAGCGTCAGTGGCGCCAGTACTACCCGCCTGTTTAACCCCACCCACTCTAACACGGTTAGCAAGGCGCTGCGTACCATGTAGCATTATTATTTTACTTGTTTTACTCTGAAGCTCAAATTCCTGTATTGTTAAAAGCTGCCATCCTGAACATGTACAAATGAAAAGGTTCTGAAGACGTTTCCTGTCAGCAGCTAAACCACATGTCCGTATGAGGACCGCGGACTCGTTCCCATGGTTTCCGCCGGGCTGGTCTTTCCTGGGGACAGACGATGTGGTGCAGTGTTGTGCATCTTCCCCACAAAAGACAGGAGGCCCACTAGCAGCAAGCTACAACACTGTTGTGGCTAACAAGCAGCTTTCAGGACCTGCGCCGAGTTCAGGACCTGCGCCGAGTTCAGGACCTGCGCCGAGTTCAGGACCTGCGCCGAGTTCAGGACCTGCGCCGAGTTCAGGACCTGCGCCGAGTTCAGGACCTGCGCCAAGTTCAGGGCCTGCGCCAAGTTCAGGACCTGCCCCAAGTTCAGGGCCTGCGCCAAGTTCAGGACCTGCCCCAAGTTCAGGGCCTGCGCCAAGTTCAGGACCTGCGCCAAGTTCTTGACCTGCACCAAGTTCTTGACCTGCGCCAAGTTCAGGACCTGCACCAAGTTCAGGACCTGCCCCAAGTTCAGGGCCTCCACCAAGTTCAGGACCTGCGCCAAGTTCAGGACCTGCCCCAAGTTCAGGGCCTGCGCCAAGTTCAGGACCTGTGCCAAGTTCTTGACCTGCACCAAGTTCTTGACCTGCGCCAAGTTCAGGACCTGCACCAAGTTCAGGACCTGCGCCAACAGGCGACACAGCATCAGTCACTGACCCAGGTTCAACGGTGTCCCGTGTCCTTGGCGGTGCGAAGGGTCCTGGCATAACGGCACTGGGGACACATCACGGGGATATTTGATTTCAAAAGGATCCCTGGGGCGTCCAGGTAGCATAGCGGTCTATTCAGCTGCCTTTCAACACGAGGATCGTCGGTTCGAATCCCTGTGTTACCTCCGGCCTGGCCGGACGTCCCTACAGACACAATTGGCCGTGTCTGGGGGTAGGAAGCCAGATGTGGGTATGTGTCCTGGTCGCTGCACTAGCGCCTCCTCTGGTCAGTCGGGGTGCCTGTTCGGGGGGAGGGGGAACTGGGGGGAGTAGCGTGATCCTCCCACGCGCTACATTCCCCTGGTGAAACTCCTCACTGTCAGGTGAAAAGAAGCAGCTGGTGACTCCACATGTATGGAGGAGGCATGTGGTAGTCTGCAGCCCTCCCCGGATCAGCAGAGGGGGTGGAGCAGAGACCGGGACGGCTCGGAGGAGTGGGGTAATTGGACGGGTACAATTGGGGAGAAAAAAAGGGGGGGCGGGGGTTCCCCGGAACTCGAGAGCGGTGCACCGCCACAGCCTCCACCACATGTTCCCTACGGAGGTGGGGAAGTTAACAGAAAAGGCTTCTTCAACGTGCCACGTCCAACGCGTCCTCACAGCTCGGCGCGCTGCTGACTCGCCGTTTTGCGGCATGACGTCACCGTGTGTGTGTGTGTGGGGGGGGGGGGGTGCATTTGGGCAGACGCCACATTAAAAACAAAAGATCCTTGTAGAAACGTGGCCAATCCACTGCGGGGCAGTGTTGAGCAACAGGCTGTATGGTTGATCTGCATGTTATTTTTCTTGCAGTGAACTGTGAAATGTAATTCGACCTGATGGTCCGACCCCCACCGGAGTCCCTTGGGGAAGTTCTGTTGAACGGACTGCGGTCTGCCATGCCCCCTCTCGTGCACGCCGACTCCATGAAGCGCAGCTGTCTAATGGGCAGCGACTCCATTCAATAGGCTGCCTCCTAATTCAGTCCAAAATTAGCCCCAATATACCTGATCCTGGGTCCGCCTGATCCTGGCTCCGCCTGATCCTGGGTCCACCTGATCCCGGGTCCGCCTGATCCCGGGTCCGCCTGGTCCCGGGTCCGCCTGATCCTGGGTCCGCCTGGTCCCGGGTCCGCCTGGTCCTGGGTCCGCCTGGTCCCGGGTCCACCTGATCCTGGGTCCGCCTGATCCTGGCTCCGCCTGATCCTGGGTCCGCCTGGTCCTGGGTCCGCCTGATCCTGGGTCCGCCTGATCCTGGGTCCGCCTGGTCCCGGGTCCACCTGATCCCGGGTCCGCCTGGTCCCGGGTCCGCCTGGTCCCGGGTCCGCCTGATCCCGGGTCCGCCTGATCCCGGGTACGCCTGGTCCTGGGTCCGCCTGATCCCGGGTCCGCCTGATCCTGGGTCCGCCTGGTCCTGGGTCCGCCTGATCCTGGGTCCGCCTGATCCCGGGTCCGCCTGGTCCTGGGTCCGCCTGATCCTGGGTCCGCCTGATCCTGGGTCCGCCTGATCCTGGGTCCGCCCAGGCGTCTGTCCTTTACCTGGGGACAAATCGGAGGTTTCTTACCCACAACAAAAACCGAATTCCTGTCTCCACTTGTCGTCTATTCACAAGGCAAGACTGACTCACTCGTGAAATTGATGCTTTTACTTCATTTAGAATACCGTCCACCTACACACCCACACCCCCACCCACCCACACCCACACCCACACCCACCCCCATCCACCCACACTCTTACTTGCACGCCTCCAGATGATAAACGTGGTTAAGTTGTTCTGCATTCAAGCAAACTGAACGACCTCATGAACTTGATTGTAAACCAGTTTAGTGATGGTAACAAAACAAACCATTGGAGTTTATTTTTAATCTTTATTTACAGATGTTTTGTATTTAAACCTACATATTTGTATTGTAATTACATTGTACAAAAGATAAATAAAGTAATATAATATTACACCTGCTCAGTTTGGCTCTGTTCTGCTCATGTCCCTCGCCTGGCTCCCAGGAGCTGCTGGCCTCCAGTTTAAGACTGTGGTGCTGGTCTACGGGGCAGTGGAAGGAGCTGCTGGTCTACGGGGCAGTGAAAGGAGCTGCTGGTCTACGGGGCAGTGAAAGGAGCTGCTGGTCTACGGGGCAGTGGAAGGAGCTGCTGGTCTACGGGGCAGTGGAAGGAGCTGCTGGTCTACGGGGCAGTGAAAGGAGCTGCTGGTCTACGGGGCAGTGAAAGGAGCTGCTGGTCTACGGGGCAGTGGAAGGAGCTGCTGGTCTACGGGGCAGTGAAAGGAGCTGCTGGTCTACGGGGCAGTGAAAGGAGCTGCTGGTCTACGGGGCAGTGGAAGGAGCTGCTGGTCTACGGGGCAGTGAAAGGAGCTGCTGGCCTCCAGTTTAAGACTGTGGTGCTGGTCTACGGGGCAGTGACAGGAGCTGCTGGTCTACGGGGCAGTGACAGGAGCTGCTGGCCTCCAGTTTAAGACTGTGGTGCTGGTCTACGGGGCAGTGACAGGAGCTGCTGGCCTCCAGTTTAAGACTGTGGTGCTGGTCTACGGGGCAGTGGAAGGAGCTGCTGGCCTCCAGTTTAAGACTGTGGTGCTGGTCTACGGGGCAGTGACAGGAGCTGCTGGCCTCCAGTTTAAGACTGTGGTGCTGGTCTACGGGGCAGTGACAGGAGCTGCTGGCCTCCAGTTTAAGACTGTGGTGCTGGTCTACGGGGCAGTGGAAGGAGCAGCTCCTTCCTCTCCAGCTCATGCTCCAGCCCTACACCCCCGCCCCACCGCTTGGCTCTGCTGCCTCGGGACGCCTGTTGCCCCGTCGCTCAGAGGCCCTGCTGCCGGTCGACCCGGCCCCGGCTCTGTTCTGTCCTGCCCCCCCCCCCGGGGAGGACTGACTCCCCACTGGTGTCAGGACAGAGGAGTCCTGCCCATCTTTCACCGCAGGTGGAGACTCCCCTCCTCCTCCTCCAGACCTGCCACCCTGCTACTGGTTCTTACCACTTGTTGTTTTCACTCAGTAAACAAGCTACGCCTCTCCGTCGGGCTTTTACTGCAGCACCGGTCTGCTCTTACTGCCGGTTTAGAGACAGGATGCACTTGTGACCCCTGATGACTCGCAGTTCTCCTGACCTCCTGCGTTAAAGGACGCACTTCTTGTAAGTCGCTTTGGATAAAAGCGTCGGCTAAATGACTGGAATGCCATGTCATGTAATGTTCACCCCCCCCCCCCCCCGTCAACTTGGTCTTTGCCTCCTCCTCCTCCTCCTCCTCAGTACTTTCTCTCACCCTCCTATCCATCTTCCCCTCTCTGCCTTTTGTTTTTACATCGCTTTTCATTTCTATCCGCTCTTCTCTGTACACTCACCGACTACACCCCCTCCCCTCCCCACCCCCCCCCCCCCCTCCCCTCCCCATTCTTCAAGCTGGAAGCTCTGTCTAGGCAGCCATGTCCTCCCCCCTGCCAGGGTGAGCAGACTTCCAGCTGTCCTGCTGCTGCTGCAGCGCAGGTCACTAATGGCAAGAGACGAGCCCTCTTCTTCCTCAAGAGACTAGCCCTCTTCTTCCTCAACAGACTAGCCCTCTTCTTCCTCAAGAGACTAGCCCTCTTCTTCCTCAAGAGACTAGCCCTCTTCTTCCTCAAGAGACGAGCCCTCTTCTTCCTCAAGAGACTAGCCCTCTTCTTCCTCAACAGACTAGCCCTCTTCTTCCTCAAGAGACTAGCCCTCTTCTTCCTCAACAGACTAGCCCTCTTCTTCCTCAAGAGACTAGCCCTCTTCTTCCTCAACAGACTAGCCCTCTTCTTCCTCAAGAGACGAGCCCTATTCTTCCTCAAGAGACTAGCCCTCTTCTTCCTCAAGAGACTAGCCCTCTTCTTCCTCAAGAGACGAGCCCTCTTCTTCCTCAACAGACTAGCCCTCTTCTTCCTCAACAGACTAGCCCTCTTCTTGCTCAAGAGACGAGCCCTCTTCTTCCTCAAGAGACGAGCCCTCTTCTTCCTCAACAGACTAGCCCTCTTCTTCCTCAAGAAACGAGCCCTCTTCTTCCTCAAGAGACGAGCCCTCTTCTTCCTCAAGAGACGAGCCCTCTTCTTCAAGAGACTAGCCCTCTTCTTCCTCAGCAGACTAGCCCTCTTCTTCCTCAAGAGACTAGCCCTCTTCTTCCTCAAGAGACTAGCCCTCTTCTTCCTCAAGAGACTAGCCCTCTTCTTCCTCAAGAGACTAGCCCTCTTCTTGCTCAAGAGACGAGCCCTCTTCTTCCTCAACAGACTAGCCCTCTTCTTCCTCAAGAAACGAGCCCTCTTCTTCCTCAAGAGACGAGCCCTCTTCTTCCTCAAGACACAAGCCCTCTTCTTCCTCAAGAGACGAGCCCTCTTCTTCAAGAGACTAGCCCTCTTCTTCCTCAAGAGACTAGCCCTCTTCTTCCTCAGCAGACTAGCCCTCTTCTTCCTCAACAGACTAGCCCTCTTCTTCCTCAAGACACTAGCCCTCTTCCTCCTCA
This sequence comes from Lampris megalopsis, assembly GCA_022114975.2. Classification (NCBI taxonomy): domain Eukaryota; kingdom Metazoa; phylum Chordata; class Actinopteri; order Lampriformes; family Lampridae; genus Lampris; species Lampris megalopsis. Next base: position 961,083 of record JAJHIY020002198.1, on the reverse strand, counting down.
AGACACAAGCCCTCTTCTTCCTCAAGAGACTAGCCCTCTTCTTCCTCGCACCCTTACGAAGAGGGCGTGCATACGAACAAACGCGCGCGTGCACACACACATGGACATGCATGCTCTCTCACACACACACACACACACACACACACACACACACACACACACACACACACATGCATGCTCTCATACACACAAACACACATGGACATGCATGCTCACACACACACACATGGACATGCATGCTCACACACACACACACACACACACACACACATGGACATGCATGCTCACACACACACACACACACATGGACATGCATGCTCACACACACACACACACACACACACACACACACACACACACACACGGACATGCATGCTCACACACACACACACACACATGGACATGCGTGCTCACACACACACACACACACACACACACACACACACACACACACACACACACATGGACATGCATGCTCTCTCTCTCTCACACACACACACACACACACACACACACACACACACACACGCACGCACACACGGCTCTTGAGTCACGGCAGCAGTAAGTCTCACCAGGCCATGGTCCTCTGATGAGGGCAGACATTAGCCCTGTCCAGATAGCAAATGCTTTGCCAGGGCAGGTGGGTAAGTCGTACCCCGGGACCCCCATAATGTCCCACTGTGCAGAACGAGCACCAGGGAAGTCCCCCTGCTAACCCCAGTAAACACCCGGGATGAAAAACCCCACCATAGTTTTGCATTGCACCCCCCACAGACTGCAGCTTTACAACTAAGCTAGATTCATTTCGGAGCCCGTAAGGAGGAGAGGTAAGAGGAGAGTTAGGAGAATGCACATTTTCCCTGAGGCCCCCGCCGTACTTTGCTGTCCATAAAGCTGCCTGAAGGTAGGCAAAATTAAATCCATCGACCTCAATTACAGAGCCATTTGGAGGAGCCAAACTTGACGCATGATAGTTTCTTTTCCCTAATCCCCCCCCCCTTTATCTCCCCAATTGTACTTGGCCAATACCCCACTCTTTCCTGGTCTCTGCTCCACCCCCTCTGCCAACCCGGGGAGGGCTGCAGACCACCACATGCCTCCTCCATACATGTGGAGTCACCAGCCGCTTCTTTTCACCTGACAGTGAGGAGTTTCACCAGGGGGACGTAGCGCGTGAGAGGATCACGCTATTTCCCCCAGTTCCCCCTCCTCCCTAACAGGCGCCCCGACCGACCAGAGGAGGCGCTAGTGCAGCAACCAGGACACATACCCACATCCGGCTTCCCACCCACAGATACAGCCGATTGTGTCTGTAGGGACGCCCGACCAAGCCGGAGCGACCCGCGTGTTGGTAGCAGCGGATTAGAGCGCCACGCTACCCAGACGCCCCTCTTTCCCCCCTCTTTAACTACCCAGACGCCCCTCTTTAACTACCCAGACGCCCCTCTTTCCCCCGTCTTTAACTACCCAGACGCCCCTCTTTAACTACCCAGACGCCCCTCTTTAACTACCCAGACGCCCCTCTTTCCCCCGTCTTTAACTACCCAGACGCCCCCTCTTTAACTACCCAGACGCCCCTCTTTAACTACCCAGACGCCCCTCTTTAACTACCCAGACGCCCCTCTTTAACTACCCAGACGCCCCCTCTTTAACTACCCAGACGCCCCTCTTTAACTACCCAGACGCCCCTCTTTAACTACCCAGACGCCCCTCTTTAACTACCCAGACGCCCCTCTTTAACTACCCAGACGCCCCTCTTGCCCTCCTCTTTAACTACAGCAGTAGGCGGCTGCTCACAGACTGGGTAGCTCGCCACACATCGCTTTACAAAATGTGTGGGCGTGAGTCCGGGTGGCCACACTACCGGTGACCGTGTCACAGGCAGCTGGACATGATAATCACACAGCGTCTACAGACATCCGATCTTAGTTTCCGGGTTTGGATTACCACAAGCTATTGACACCCGGGAGGTGGTCTGTTCAGAACCATTAAAACTGTTTCGACGAGTCACGTGTTACTGAGTTCTGCCTGATGAACCTGGGCAGTGCCGCCGCACCGACAGCCCATTTATCTCCCAGTTCACACCCACATCCTGGATTTACATCAAACCCCGCACATTTGAGGGCCTCAACCAGTTACCTGTGTACAGTGCAGCCCACATAGGAGATGGAGCTGATTGGTTTCCATGGTTACGGAGTGAAAGACTCATTTATAAACCTCTGCGAAGTGCCACAGTCAGCAGAAATGCCTCATACACTTTTTTAACCACTACAAGGAATGATGGCGGTTGAAAATACAATATCAGCTTAATGAACCTGCACATTAAGTAGGCGAAACCTGGACAGTGAGGTACCCGACTAAACCTGGACTGAGGGTACCCGACTAAACCTGGACAGTGAGAGAACCCGACTAAACCTGGACAGTGAGGTACCCGACTAAACCTGGACAGTGAGAGAACCCGACTAAACCTGGACAGTAAGGGTACCCGACTAAACCTGGACTGAGGGTACCCGACTAAACCTGGACTGAGGGTACCCGACTAAACCTGGACAGTGAGAGAACCCGACTAAACCTGGACAGTGAGGGTACCCGACTAAACCTGGACAGTGAGAGAACCCGACTAAACCTGGACAGTAAGGGTACCCGACTAAACCTGGACTGAGGGTACCCGACTAAACCTGGACAGTGAGAGAACCCGACTAAACCTGGACAGTGAGGTACCCGACTAAACCTGGACAGTAAGGTACCCGACTAAACCTGGACTGAGGGTACCCGACTAAACCTGGACAGTGAGAGAACCCGACTAAACCTGGACAGTGAGAGTACCCAACTAAACCTGGACTGAGGGTACCCGACTAAACCCGGACAGTGAGGGTACCCGACTAAACCCGGACAGTGAGGGTACCCGACTAAACCCGGACAGTGAGAGTACCCGACTAAACCTGGATAGTGAGGGTACCCGACTAAACCTGGACAGTGAGAGTACCCGACTAAACCTGGACAGTGAGAGTACCCGACTAAACCTGGACAGTGAGAGTACCCGACTAAACCTGGATAGTGAGGTACCCGACTAAACCTGGACAGTAAGGTACCCGACTAAACCTGGACTGAGGGTACCCGACTAAACCTGGACAGTGAGAGAACCCGACTAAACCTGGACAGTGAGAGAACCCGACTAAACCTGAACAGTGAGGTACCCGACTAAACCTGGACTGAGGGTACCCGACTAAACCTGGACAGTGAGAGAACCCGACTAAACCTGGATAGTGAGGGTACCCGACTAAACCTGGGCAGTGAGAGTACCCGACTAAACCTGGACTGAGGGTACCCGACTAAACCTGGACAGTGAGAGTACCCGACTAAACCTGGACAGTGAGAGAACCCGACTAAACCTGGATAGTGAGAGTACCCGACTAAACCTGGACAGTGAGGTACCCGACTAAACCTGGACAGTGAGAGTACCCGACTAAACCTGGACAGTGAGAGAACCCGACTAAACCTGGACTGAGGGTACCCGACTAAACCTGGACAGTGAGAGTACCCGACTAAACCTGGACTGAGGGTACCCGACTAAACCTGGACAGTGAGAGTACCCGACTAAACCTGAACAGTAAGGGTACCCGACTAAACCTGGACAGTGAGAGAACCCGACTAAACCTGGACAGTGAGAGAACCCGACTAAACCTGGACAGTGAGAGTACCCAACTAAACCTGGACTGAGGGTACCCGACTAAACCTGGACAGTGAGGGTACCCGACTAAACCTGGACAGTGAGGGTACCCGACTAAACCTGGACAGTGAGAGAACCCGACTAAACCTGGACAGTGAGAGTACCCAACTAAACCTGGACTGAGGGTACCCGACTAAACCTGGACAGTGAGAGAACCCGACTAAACCTGGACAGTGAGAGAACCCGACTAAACCTGGACAGTGAGAGTACCCGACTAAACCTGGACAGTGAGAGAACCCGACTAAACCTGGACAGTGAGGTACCCGACTAAACCTGGACTGAGGGTACCCGACTAAACCTGGACAGTGAGAGAACCCAACTAAACCTGGACAGTGAGAGAACCCGACTAAACCTGAACAGTGAGGTACCCGACTAAACCTGGACTGAGGGTACCCGACTAAACCTGGACAGTGAGAGAACCCGACTAAACCTGGATAGTGAGGGTACCCGACTAAACCTGGGCAGTGAGAGTACCCGACTAAACCTGGACTGAGGGTACCCGACTAAACCTGGATAGTGAGAGTACCCGACTAAACCTGGACAGTGAGGTACCCGACTAAACCTGGACAGTGAGAGTACCCGACTAAACCTGGACAGTGAGAGAACCCGACTAAACCTGGACTGAGGGTACCCGACTAAACCTGGACAGTGAGAGTACCCGACTAAACCTGGACTGAGGGTACCCGACTAAACCTGGACAGTGAGAGTACCCGACTAAACCTGAACAGTAAGGGTACCCGACTAAACCTGGACAGTGAGAGAACCCTACTAAACCTGGACAGTGAGAGAACCCGACTAAACCTGGACAGTGAGAGTACCCAACTAAACCTGGACTGAGGGTACCCGACTAAACCTGGACAGTGAGGGTACCCGACTAAACCTGGACAGTGAGGGTACCCGACTAAACCTGGACAGTGAGAGAACCCGACTAAACCTGGACAGTGAGAGAACCCAACTAAACCTGGACAGTGAGAGTACCCGACTAAACCTGGACAGTGAGAGAACCCGACTAAACCTGGACAGTGAGGTACCCGACTAAACCTGGACAGTGACGAACCGTCCTGTACATGTTGCCTACCCTTCTGTACACCACACAGCAGGTTTCCACAGCACACAGAAATAAAAACATAATGAATCATCAATGATCAAATTGGGGCAGTGTTCCACATTAACACTCACATTATGAGCAAACAGGAAATGACAAGTCTCCTTGAAGGGGTGTTCACACTCTGCATGCGGTGGGAAATATACATTCCAGGAAATTGGGAGTTGGTCCTAAGGGCACACGCAGGAACCTAAGATGCCAAGGCGAGAGCACACACACATGTTCGTACACACACATTCATTTTTCAGCACTATACCCATCTCTGGCATTCCTGGTAGGCGACATTTTGGCTCTGTTTAGTGACCCTTGTGCTGTTCCCCCTGCTGGACACACACACACACACACACACACACACACACACACACACAGTGTCAGCTCTTACCAACCCCCTGCCAGCAGCTGTCATTTATCAGTGATGGCTGCCAAAGAGAATCAGAGCCAGTATGCTTTCACTCCGCCGTTGTGCGGTGTGCCCTAATCCTCCATGCAGCAACGCAAATCCACATCTCTCCACAATACCACTGTGCCGCAGAGGGCCTCGCTGTGTTGTCTTGAATGAGCCTACAAGGCATGATTTTTTTTCGTACCCGTTTTCCGGGAACTCTGCCTCTGATTGGCTAGTACTCGTTGAGAGAGCGTTCGCCTGGATTCCGGGAAGACCCGCCCCTACTCTATCTCTGATTGGCTAACCCTAACCTTAATCAAGCTAATCAATGGAGGCAACGAGTACTAGCCAATCAGAGGCAGAGTTACCGGAAAACGGGTACGGAAAAAAATCACGCGCCTACAAGACATGGAGAGGACGCCATGAAAATGAAGCATTTTCTTCATTCATATGCTCAGTCACTGACTTGATCACCCACTTGCACCCCCATTCACTGCTGGGAACATCTGGGCTTTAGAGGTTCTGTGCAAATCCCCCCTTTGTATGACAATAAATGACAATTTTAGGACTTTAATATCCATGGATACGTAATCATTCAGTGCTCTTAAGTGAAAAAGTGTTCAGTTTGTGTCTGACAGAGACCTTATTAGCTAGCAGAAATTGTGGCACCAACATGTCTGTGAATGTTCTCATTCATCCAGGTCGTGGTTATCCAAAGGAACTGAATCAAGTGCAACTGGACTTGGTATATATCCGTGAAGACGTTTCGCCTCTCATCCAAGAGGCTTCATCAGTTCGTGCCTTTCTGACCAGACCAAGCTAGTCTGACTGGCTGCTGATGAGACTCAAGATATTTAGCATCTTTGGAGTCGTTATCAGAGCTGTAGATGTCCACGGATCTTTTGTGTTCCGATGTTTAGCAATGACAGTCGTTGGAGGTGGTGCAATGGGCTCACCAGTATCTCCCATTGTGGCCAACTAATACATGGATGAGGTAGAACACAGGGCCCTGAACTCCTTCAGAGGAACACCTCCGAGCCACTGGTTCAGATATGTGGATGACACATGGGTCAAAATCTAAACACAAGAGGTGCAAGCGTTTACCAAACACATCAACTCAGTGGACAAGAACATTAAGTTCACAAGGGAAGATGTAAAAAACAACAGTTTGCCCTTCTTGGACTGTGACGTCCACATTGGGGAAGACAGGAGCCTCCCCATTGGGGTTTACAGGAAACCTACACACACAGACCAATATCTACTTTTCGACTCACACCACCCTCTGGAACACAAACTGGGCATCATCAGAACTCTGCAACACAGAGCTGACAATGTGCCCAGCAGCACTCAGGCCCAACGAGAAGAACACAAACACCTGAGGGGAGCTTTAAAAACCTGCGGCTACCCCAGTTGGACCTTTGTGAAAACTGCAACACGTTCCAGAAAGACCAACCAGGTGAGCGATGAGGAGAAAAGGAACAGAAGGAATAGCACAGTCATCCCGTATGTTTCTGGGGTCTCCAAGAAACTCAGGAGAATTTTTAACAAACACCGGATCCCGGTATACTTCAAACCCAGCAACACACTCCGACAAAGACTGGTTCATCCCAAAGACCGTGTACCACACACCCGGAAAAGCAATCTGGTGTATGCTGTACAATGCAATGAGGATTGCACTGACCTATACATAGGAGAAACCAAACAACCACTACACAAACGGATGGCCCAACACAGAAGGCCACACTCCTCAGGACAACACTCAGCAGTCTATCTACACCTAAAGGAGAAGACACACTCCTTCCAGGACAGCAACGTACACGTTTTGGACAGAGAAGATAGATGGTTTGAAAGAGGGATGAAGGAAGCCATCTATGAGAAACTGGAAAAACCCTCCCTCAACAGAGGAGGAGGTCTGCGACACCACCTATCTCCCACTTACAATGCCGTCCTTTCATCTCTACCCAGGAGACTCCAGAAGCCTAGCCTCCAAGAACAACAGTCGCTCACTAACGGCTCCAACCACTCTCATGACCACTGAATGGAGCACTAACGAAGTCGAAACTCTTGGATGAGAGGCGAAACGTCTTCATGGATATATACCAAGTCCAGTTGCACTTGACTCAACTCCTTTGGATGTGGCACCAACCTTAATCTCTTGTAATAGATATCAGCTGTGGTTATCGTAAACTAGATAACCAAACACCCCTTTTTACATGCACTGACAGAGGTTACCATTTTGTCCATCTGCTATAATCTGGCATCGGCCGACGTTTTTTTTAACCTCTACATTTGAATTGATAGGTTAATCTGTCAGTCTGCCAATCTATCCATCCATCTGTTTTCCAGTAGGAAGCACTGGTCTAAGATGGCTGGCCCTGACCTTTGCAAACTTGCTGATGCTCACCTGAGACTAAAATCGTGCAATAAATATGCAGATAACAGAAAGAGATTCACTGGAAATTGAAAAGAAGGGAGAAAAATCACCTCCCTACAAAAAATCTGAACAGACAGGAAGTCTGAAAAGCTTTGAAACCAAGTGAGCCGTACAAAATATGTAGATCTCTGACTCTCCATCATGACAACTTCTCAATGATATCCTTTCCCTGTGCAAAACCAAGGCATTTAGAATTCCTGGCTCAAAGTATAATGTATTCTTGCAGAAAGCAGGCTATTTCTGTTCCCCTTGCTCCCCCTTGTGCACAACAGCTATCACTACATTGTAAGTACACGACTGGGTCGTTTGCCATGGATGCATCCCAGGCCTCGCACCAGTTTAAATGAGAGGTTCTGGAGATGGATGGTTTTACCATCAGGGATTGAACGAATCATAGTCGCTCTTGGTATATTCAATAAATATTTCCACAGTCGTTTCCAACACAAGCAACATGCCCGTCTCATGGGACGATGTAATCGATCTACAGCGGTGCAATTGTTAGCTGGATAAAACCAATGCCTGTCCTCCTCACCAACACAAATATAACTTGTAAGTTTGAGAATGCAATGCTTTTTCATGCAAATGCAACCCAGTACAAACCAGTTTACAGTATGTGTCAGCTGGACAGAGGGGCAGTGCCACCATGTAGAACGAGCAGTAACAAGCGAGACTTATAGATTCATTCAGCACGTTCTCCATGATACTACATGACACGCCTGGCTCATGTGTGACTCCAGTTACTCAGATGTCCCATTTCTCTCAAATTCTCCTGCTCTTTTGAGCTAAAGGGAAGAAGCTGTCCATATGCCTCCATGTTTACTACGTACATGTGAAATAATGCACAATTGTTGCAGAGTAAGTCAATTTGGGCTGCATAATTGATTTGCATAAACAAAACTGTCTCTGTAGATTCATGGATAGCCTGCATCATCACACAATTTGAACTCCAGGTGACCTTAGGCTGGGAATACTCATAAGGGATAAAAAAGTTTCAAAACATAAAAAAAATGGTGGTGCATCTGGGTAGCATAGCGGTCTATTCCGTTGCCTACCAACACGGGAATTGCTGGTTCGAATCCCCGTCTTACCTTCGGCTTGGTCAGGCGTCTCAACAGACACAATTGGCCATGTCTGCAGGTGGGAAGCCAGATGTGGGTATGTGTCCTGGTCACTGCACTAGCACCTCCATCTGGTCGGTCGGGGCGCCTGTTCAGGGGGGGGGGGACTGGGGGGAATAGCGTGATCCTCCCATGCGCTACATCCCCCCTGGTGAAACTCCTCACTGTCAGGTGAAAAGAAGCGGCTGGTGACTCCACATGTATGGAGGAGGCATGTGGTAGTCTGCAGCCCTCCCCGGATCAGCAGAGGGGGTGGAGCAGAGACCGGGATGGCTCGGAAGAGTGAGATAATTGGCCAAGTGCAATTGGGGGGTAAAATGGGGGGGACATGAAAAAATGAAAGAGAACTGGTTTAAAAGAGTGACAAAGACGAGTGTAGAATGCATGCAGTGAGATTTAACAGATATGTACAGAAATCAAATTTTTAAGGTTACCTTTATTTGAACAAGCCCGATTTAAGAAAATGAGATCAAGATTGTCATACGCTGAATTTTACAAGTAAACAGTTTTACAAAATGGATTAGTTGTTGCTATAGAGACGGCATACCAATTTAGCATCCATTCATCCAGAGAATTTCCCTTTACTTTGCACTAAAGTGTATATTGCTTCAAGGTGTCAAATTTGTGCTATTCATTGCACGCAATTCAATGCGGGTGTCTTTCAGAAATCAAAACACAATATCATCCTGGCTTGCATATTGGTATTAATTAAGATTAATGTGCTTGTATCAAATATAAGTACATAAAGAAGGTGACTACCTATTAAAGTAAGCTAGAACAGTTAAGTGTAAATTGGCATACAAGTTATCATATACACTGGAATGTCTATATCACACTACAAATGTTGTTTTTCCTGTCTCAATACATCACACATTGCATTGCAAATTTACAAGAGCAACTTTTATTATTATATTGTTCAGCAATTAGGCTGGACTAGTCCCATTACTTCTAAGTTGTGTACGGGAATCCCCAGATGCTAACTTGGGGGAGGGGGACAAACAGTAGAACCGGAGGATTCCATTTAAATAACAAAGAATAGCACTGCAGCTCACATCTGTTTCTGTCCTTCCATCTACCCCTACCCTGAGTAAAGCAATCACTCTACATTTACAACTCTCCAAGGGTAACCTGCTGAGAGTTGCAAGAGTTCCTCTTTCCATTTTATCTCCAATTCATTTTCCTTCGATTCATCACTTCTACACATCACCTTCCCGGCCTTGGAAAGTTTGAAACTCTTTGTTCCAGTTTGAAAGAGGGTGGTCAGAGATAGATGGGGCGAATATATATATATTTCAACACAGAATTTTCCTGTATCTGTATTGATATTCCACTCCTCATTAGTTGAGCACTTATAACACCATTGACGGTTTTGGAAAAAAACCGCTATATATATATATATATATATATACACACACACACACACACACACACACACACACACACACACACACACACACACACACACACACACACATACACATACACCCCATACAATTCTTCTGACGGCTTTGTGATGGGAGCACAAGGGAGTGAATGGTATTTATTGTGGCACCCGTACATTTACGTGCACCATCATAACAACATAAAAACCTATGTCCTAAGACTGTACTACTGTTCACTGCCCATTTGTTTCCCTATTCTTCGAGCAAGTGTAGCCAACAGATGGAGGGAAGACAGCATGCTGCAAGGCTGCCCAAATGACAATGACTGATCATGGAGAACCAAGGCACTCGGCACAGAGCAGGTGGTGTTGTGGCATTGGAATAGACCAAAGGGAGCACAGAAAGATTTGTGGAAGTTAGTCAGTCAAAGTCAGCTTTCCCTTTTACCCTTTTGATCTTTTCGCCGGATTCCTGTTTCATCCGTGTGATTTTTTCTGACTGCCAATTGATACGACAGCGGAATAGTCGGCTATTATCCACTGGGGTTCTCTGTCAGGGTTTTGATCTGTGTTTAAACTCATATGTTCTGCAGTGTGGAGAAGCTAAGGACCGTGTTGGACATGAACAACTGATTCTACCTCACCACACATAAAACACGAGGTATGTTGAAGAGATAACTTTTTCTGTAACCCAGTAGTTAGTATTAGTTCTAGTGTTGCAGCATCTGTGAGGGGATAGAACACCAAACTAACATTCGAGCCACTGCACGTAAATTAATGTGATTCCAGTGCTGCCGTTAAGGTACTATATGGACAGTGCCCCTTATGGCTGGGACCGGCATTGCCACAATTAAGTGTTCTTTGTTTTTTGTTTTTTTTCCAAGCCTGACTTATTCCTGACTCGAGGTCACCTGATTTTAGTCCAGAAATGTTTCCCTGGGGGGCAGACGTCACAGGCTGCCCTTTCGTGCATGGCAGCTGTCACACACCCTGACTGGGTGGTCCCAACCCCGGGAGGGGACGGGCTTGATATGTGTGGAGCAGGCTCCGCACACGCCCTGTCCACAGGCCCTGCAGTGGTGCTTGGACATGGCGGGGTTGAAGGTTTTGGAACACTGGTGACACTGGACGATGTCCTGGTCTGGTACCCAGTAGTCAGGCCGAGCTACACCCTTAACAAAACCTAGGGAGCAGAAAAATAGTGACCATCAAAGATTTGCAGCAATCCCCCCCCCCCCCGCCACCCCTCCTCCATACAACAGTAGGAAAATTAGCCCCTCCCAAAAGTGGAGTCCAGAGATCCCCAAGGTTTTTTGAGGGGATGCCAAGGGAACCCACTGGGAAGAAAAGAGGAATAACATCCAATTACATCATTTGTAGACCGGACAGGGAGGAAACAAGCTCACATTATCTGGTTAACTCCTTCCACTCGTCTGCCCTCCAGGAGCAAAAACAGTTCGGGTCAAACATCTTCTCTTACAGGGGGAGCAGACAAAGTAGAACAAGGTCTGTGGATGCTTCTTTCAAGGGTGGACTTGGGAAACATTGTTTTGATGTCAGCTTTAGACAGCTATCTCCAAGTTTACTAAGGTCAAAACCACTGACTGTTCTGAGTAGTTATGGAATTGCAATTAATAACATAGTTGTATAAATGAAAGCTAGGTAACTGACTAGCCAGGTCTTAATACATGCTCAATAATCCAGGTAAGAAAATCACAGAAGGCTGAATCAGTTCATCTGGGCACAACGTTTATTGACAGATACATTTCATCACTCAACTAAGTGACTGTACAACTGAGTGTACAGAGGATGCTGGACAGAGGACAGAGGACAGAGGAATCCTCAACTAAGTGACTGACACCTGCCGTCAGTTTGACAGCAGGTGTCCCCACCCTTATAAACAATACAGCTGCATAACAACTGAAACCAACGAACAGTTTCATGTGTGACCATCCTCTGTGAATAGTACACATGGCCATTGAAACTCCAGTTAATGGTCACACCCATATTTGCACATGAAATTGGTCGTTGGTCCCTTATCCATCCATTAACTGAACCGCTTATCCTGCTCTCAGGGTCGTGGGGATGCTGGAGCCTACCCCAGCAGTCATTGGGTGGCAGGCGAGGAGACACCCTGGACAGGCCGGAGTCCCGAGACCCGGTGTGTTCACGGACGCTCGTAAACTCGGCAACAGAGCTCCAAACGGGGCCGCCCGACCTTGTGGGCCCTGGGGCGACCGCCCCAATGCCCCCGCTCTGGCTCCGCCACAGAGGGGGGCGATACCCGTCTGCCTGTTTTGGCTAGCTTGGCTCACCTCCTCTACTATGTCCATGTGTCTGAGCTTGATGTGATTACTCATGGCATCAGCAGAATAGCTGTAAGCCAATGTCTAACAGGCACTGGTTTTAGTTTAAATGCATTTTGTATTTTGATGTTGACAAGCATGGCATGTTTAAAAACTAGTTAGTTAAACTCTCTCATCGCTAGTTTTGACTAACACATTGTCCCTCAGGAGCTCTAAATTGTGGAGATCTAGGTTGTGATTTTGAATATAATTGCACAGAGAAACTGACTGCAATTGATACCATATCCACAACAGTGTGCACTGAGGCAGTATATAAATCCACTTGAGGCACCAAGTCTGGTCTGAATATCACTTTTCAGACTTTGATGCTTTGTCATGTTTACAAAAAAACTGTCAAAGTTTTTTCACAATATCAGTTTAAAAACTCCTAAATCTAATAAAACAAACTATCTATCGTAGACTGCAAACGTTTTGTAATACATTAGTAGGCTCCAGCATCCCTGCGACCCTGAGAGCAGGATAAGCGCTTCAGATAATGGATGGATGGATTTAAGTGTCCTGAAAAATAATGCAGACAATGTTGTACCATTTTGACATAATTAACTGACTGTTTTTGTCGAACAGAATTTTTTTTATTAAAACCACAGCCCAAAATAAAACGAATGATGTGTGCACTTGTTTTTTCTAGCTTTACGTAGAATTTGTTTGAAAGTAGTTACTATCCATCCTTTCTATGAAAATATAAAAATCCCAGGTGTCCGGGCAGCCTAGCAGTCTGTTCCGTTACCTACCAACACTGGGATCGCCGTATCGAATCCCCATGTTACCGCCGGCTTGGTCGGGCGTCCCTACAGACACAATTGGCCATGTCTGTGGGTGGGAAGCCAGATGTGGGTATGTGTACTGGTCGCTGCACTAGTGCCTCCTCTGGTCAGTCGGGGCACCTGTTCAGGGGGGAGGGGGAATTGGGGGCAATGGTGTGAGCCTCTTACATGCTACGTCCTCCTGGTGAAACTCCTCACTGTCAAGTGAAAAGAAGCGGCTGGTGACTCCACATGTATGGGAGGAGGCATGTGGTAGTCTGCAGCCCTCCCTGGATCAGCAGAGGGGCTGGAGCAGTGACCGGGATGGCTCAGAAGAGTGGGGTAATTGGCCAAGTACAATTGGGGAAAAAAAGGAAAGAAAAAAAAAGTAATATGCAGCAGTACTCACAGAGAGGGTAGTCCACCGCTGTGCTGACCATGTCTAGAGTACTCTGGGCCACCTCTGTTACCTTGCGAGCTATGAGACCACGAGGCTCTGCTGTAGTCACTAGAGATAGCAAGATGAGAGGGCATGCAAGAGTGAGAGACATACAGAGAGAAAGAAAAGATAACACATATATTACAAACAAAACACATGTAACTCACATAAATCTCACACGAGAGGGAAAAAAAGATGAGTAAAGAAGGCGCAGAGGGACGAGGAAAAAATAAAGTGACAAAGCGGGGGGTAAAAACTCCATCATTGCAAAAATAACAATGTATCTCATCTCACCCTGACTATTGGTGTGCGGCAGCCCTCCCTGGCGGTAACACGCCTCACACACCCTGACAGGGGCACCGCCCCAGCCCCTCTCTGGCACAGGCATCCTGTAGCTGGAGCAGGGCTGGCAAAAGCCTTCGCCACATGAGCGGCAGTGGTGCTTCCTCTCTGCCTCTTCAAACACTTTCTGACAGCCGTGGCACCCCTGTCCAGGACAGAGAGGTGGTAGTTAGAAAGCCCAAGGAGAAGATGAACAGGCAGCAACTGTCATTCAAAGAAAGGTGACTCAGTTCATCTGGACACAACGTTTATTGAGAGAAACGTTTCATCATCATCCAAGTGACCTCTTCAGTCTCACCTGACTGCAGGTACCCCACCCTTATAAACAATACCGTGACTGCAGGTGTCCCCACCCTTATAAACAATACAGTGACTGCAGGTGTCCCCACCCTTATAAACAATACAGTGACTGCAGGTGTCCCCACCCGTATAAACAATACAGTTACTGCAGGTACCCCACCCTTATAAACAATACAGTTACTGCAGGTGTCCCCACCCGTATAAACAATACAGTGACTGCAGGTACCCCACCCTTATAAACAATACAGTTACTGCAGGTGTCCCCACCCGTATAAACAATACAGTTACTGCAGGTGTCCCCACCCTTATAAACAATACAGTTACTGCAGGTGTCCCCACCCTTATAAACAATACAGTTACTGCAGGTGTCCCCACCTGTATAAACAATACAGTGACTGCAGGTACCCCACCCTTATAAACAATACAGTGACTGCAGGTGTCCCCACCCTTATAAACAATACAGTGTCATAACCACCCAAACCAATAATTAGTTTCACATGCAATATCCCCACCATCCCCAATAATGGGGATGGTGGGGATACCTGCAGTCAGTTTAGACTGAAGAGATTAATTAGATGAGTGATATGAAACATTTCTGTCAATAAACGCGTCCAGTGCCCCTTTTCCATCACAGACGCTGCACATGACCATATTTATGATTTGCTATGTAAGTTAAAATGCTTTCTGTGGCTTCACAACTCCAATGTGTGTGGGCATGTGTGTATGTAAGAGCCAAATATTCCGTTAAGTGTCTGCCGATTTGTGGCCGCCTGTCCAGCTCATTACAACAAGTGGAGATAGCACAGTGGCCCCAGTGGGCCTGTCTGTGTTGTGTGTGTGTCTTCATGTGCAACTGCACTGCTCACAGTTATCTGGGCATTGGGCCTCCAGTAGGGCGGTGCAACCTGGTCGGTGAGCCAGGCAGTGACAGCTTTGGTGGGGCCCATGCTGTACTCTGACACCGACTGGATCACGTAGTTCATGCCATCCAGGACCCTCTGGGCTGCGTTCTGATGGTCTGTCAGGAAGGCCTCCGACTGGGTAGATGAAAAGGGCGCATGAAAGCAGGGACGCCATGGGAGTTACAGGATTTGATGAATAGATAAAGGGGTAAAGTGAAAAAAGGAAAGATAGGAGGACAGAAGGAAGGAGGAGACTTAGACACAGGAGTCTTTCAGTGTGTAAATTATTGCCTCCTACCAACAATAATAAATGCTTGAAGAAAAAAGAAATAAAATCCAAAACAACCTTACATTACATGACATGACATGACATGACATTACATTACAGCCATTTAGTTGACGCTTTTATCCAAAGCGACTTACAATAAGTGCATTTAACAGGAAATCAGGAGAACTACTAGTCATCAGAGGTCATAAGTGCATCTAAACAAGCATCTAAGAGAAAAACCAGTGCTAAAGTAAAAGCGCAAGAAAGATTTTGTTTTTTGAATGAGTGAATACAATAAGTGCTAAGAGCAAGTAACAGGGTGGTAGTTCTTGAAGAGGTGAGTTTTCAACCTGTGCCGAAAGATGGGCAGCGACTCCGCTGTCCTGACATCAGTGGGGAGTTCATTCCACCACTGTGGGCCAGGACAGAACCGAGCCGGGACCTTCCCTTTAAAAACATGAAAAACCCTTTATTTGATCAGCTAAAACACTTAAATAATCCACCAATGTGATGCGGCACAAGGCAGGCCTTTCCTCAGGGTGCACCCCCATTTTCTCTTCATCTATGGACTGACATCCCAACCTCCACCGAGCACCTGTCATTCAGACAGGTCAGCAACAACACAACAGTGGTTGGGAGACTGTGGTTGAGTGTGTGTGTGCACCGACTGACTGAGCTCCCCAGAAATGAGCGTAAATGGACCGCATTTTATATATGCTTCTAAGCTGCAACAGCCACTCAAAGCACTTTAACCACACACACACACGCACACATGCACGCACGCACGCACGCACGCACGCACACACACACACACACGCACGCACGCACGCACGCACGCACGCACGCACACACACACACATACACACACACGCACACGCACACGCACACACACACACACACCAACGGCAGTGTCAACCATGCAAGGTAACAACCAGCTCATCCGGAGCAGTTAGGGGTCTTGTTCATGGACACCTAAACGTTTTTGACAGCAGACAAGGATCCAACCGGCAACCCTCCAGCTCCCAGACAACCTGCTCTGCCTCTTGAACTACTACCACTCTATCAGACTTTTTTTTCCAATTACATGACATGAAAATAATGAGTTTTTCATAACTGAGAGCTAGAATCACAGCAAGACGGGTCTGAATTGATATAACTCGTGGGACCCCCCATGGCAGGTGGTTGATCACAGCTGAGAAATCACCGCGACACACACCCATGACTTGGGAATTATGTGGAACTATACTGAAAAATAATACCGACTGGTTGTCATTTCTTTAACAAATTTTTCTGATTTCAAAGAGACTGGCTGAAAGTAGACATTTCATGAAAAAAGTTCATCTCTAACTGTACACACACACACACACACACACACACACACACACACACACAAACATTTGCTGTTCATTTTTTCAGTAAAATGTCGTAAAAGTAGTATATCTGGGAATCGTGGCATGTGAGCAAAAGGAGGGGATTTCAACTGCTGTCTCAAACAATTCTCCTGAATTCACAGAAACCCAGGCACAACACATTTATACATGCAAGTTCAAGCTCATCTGGAATCAGGACTCAGGAACCATTTATTGTCATTTCTATCATGTACTGGCGTACACACAAGAAACATAATTCCATTCCCCCAGCCCACAGCAGTACGACACAAAAGACAAAAACACACGTCCCAAATTTCCCAAAAACGACACCACCAAAAACATACAAAAACAGAGAGCAAAGCAAAAAAACACGAAAACACAAAAAGTTACCAACACGTCCACTCAGGGCAACACAGTCCAAAATGTCCACTGTCCAGAGAGCGAACGCCAGCCAGGATGACTGTTGGAACTGCAGGTCTGCATGAGCTAGCAGTTAGCTTAGCCTGCCCCGCTTCCACATCCTGTCAGACCGCCCTTGGTGTTTCCTCCTCGGGCGCAGCTCTGGAAGGGCAGTTGTCCCTGGGCCCACCAGACGCAGCAGACCAGGCTCCCCCAGCCGATCCAATGCCAGCGCTCCCAGCCAGACACCTTCAATACTCGTCCCCACACTCCTCACGATGACACTAAAACACAGTCAACACAAGGCATGGCCGTCGCCAGACCGCCTCGGTGTTATCAGGACTGCTGGTCTGCATGGGCTGGCAGTTAGCTTAGCCTGCCCCGCTTCCACATCCTGTCAGACCGCCCTTGGTGTTACCTCTTCAGGCGCAGTTCTGTGGTCCCTGGGCCCACAGCACAGAGCAGACCAAGCTCTCCCAGCTGATCCAGCGCCAGCTCTCGAAGCGAAAACGAAGACAAAACAAACTTAGATGCAGACGTGGACAAAGACACTGTATAGATGGTACTGGGTGAGGCCGCCACAAATGTAAGGTTGCGCCACCATCTCCCCACTCCAGAAGCAGTGTATGTAATCTGGTGGTATTAATAAGTTGACAGGTTGTGTTAAATTCAAGTTCAAGTTCAACTTTGTTATTATTGAGTCCCAAGAGCTAATCCACTACTACTTCCGGCTGCTCCCGTTAGGGGTCGCCACAGTGGATCATCCGTTTCCATCTCTTCCTCTCCTCTGCGTCTTCCTCTGTCACACCAGCCACCTGCATGTCCTCCCTCACCACATACGTACATAAATCTCCTCTTTGGCCTTCCTCTTTTCCTGTTGCCTGGCAGCTCCATATTCAGAGGTGTAAAAACCAGGTCCAGAAAGTAAAAGTCCAAACCATGTATTTGCTCCACTCATGCACTACACCAGCAGATTCTAGTCAACACCACTCCCCAACTAGGTAGGGAAAATTACTTAATGAAATCCGCTGGTTTAGTAACACGGTTGGAGAAAATACACGGTTTGGACATTTACTTTCTGGACCTGGTTTTTACACCTCTGCTGCATGTCCTCCCTCACCATGTCCATAAACCTCCTCTTTGGCCTTCTTCTTCTCCTCTTCCCTGGCAACACCATATTCAGCATCCTTCTCCCTATATACCCAGCGTCTCTCCTCCACACATGTCCAAGCCATCTCCATCTTGTCTGTCTTGCTTTGTCTCCAAACCGTCCAACCTGAGCTGTCCCTCTAATATCTACTACTACTTTCGGCTGCTCCCGTTAGGAGGCGCCACAGCGGATCATCCGTTTCCATCTCTTCCTGTCCTCTGCATCTTCCTCTGTCACACCAGCCACCTGCATGTTCTCCCTCACCACATCCATAAACCTCCTCTTTGGCCTTCCTCTTCTCCTCTTCCCTGGCAGCTCCATATTCAGCATCCTTCTCCCAATATACCCAGCATCTCTCCTCCACACATGTCCAAACCATCTCAATCTTGTCTCTCTTGCTTTGTCATCAAACCGTCCAACCTGAGCTGTCCCTCTGATATACTCGTTCCTAATCCTGTCCTTCTTCATCACTCCCAGTGAAAATCTTATCATCTTCATCTCTGCCACCTCCAGCTCCTCCTCCTGTCTTTTCATCAGTGCCACTGTCTCCAAACCATACAACATAGCTGGTCTCACTACCATCTTGTAAACCTTCCCTTTAACTCTTGCTGGTACCCTTCTGTCACACATCACTCCTGACACTCTTCTCCACCCACTCCACCCTGCCTGCACTCTCTTCTCCACCCACTCCACCCTGCCTGCACTCTCTTCTTCACCTCTCCTCTGCACTCCCCGTTACTTTGGACACTTGACCCCAAGTATTTAAACTCAAATGCCTTTGTCACCGTCACTCCTTGCATCCTCACCATACCACTGTCCTCCCTGTCATTCATGCATAGGTATTCCGTCTTGGTCCTACTGACTTTCATTCCTCTTCTCTCCAGTGCATACCTCCACCTCTCCAGGCTCTCCTCAACCTGCACCATCCTCTCACTACAGATCACAATGTCGTCCGCAAACATCATCGTCCACAGAGACTCGTCCGTCACCATTGCAAACAAGAAAGGGCTCAAAGCTGATTCTTGATGTAAACCAACCTCCATCTTGAACCCATTCATCATTCCAACCACACAACTCACCACTATCACACTGCCCTCATACAAATCCTGCACCACTCTTACATACTTTGTCACCCCCGTTTTCCTCATACAATACCACACCTCCTCTCTCGGCACCTTGTCATATGCTTTCTCTAAATCCACAAAGACACAACATAACTCCTTCTGACCTTCTCTATACTTCTCCATCAACATTTTCATAGCAAACATCACATCTGTGGTGCTCTTTCCTGGCATGAAACCATACTGCTGATCATCACCTCTCCTCTTAACCTAGCTTCTATTACTCTTTCCCATATCTTCATGTTGTGGCTGATCAACTTTATACCTCTGTAGTTGCTGCAGTTCTGCACATCACCCTTATTCTTGAAAATCGGTACCAGTATGCTTCTTCTCCACTCCTCAGACATCCTCTCACTTTCCAAGATTGTGTTAAACAATCTAGATAAAATGTCTTGATGCATGCTCAATAATCCAAGCAAGAAAATCACAGAAGGTTGAATCAGTTCATCTGGACACAATGTTTAGTGGGAAAAACGTTTCATCATCATCTAAGTGATCTCTTCAGTCTCAACTGACTGCAGGTGTCCCACCCTTATAAACAATACAGTTGCATAACGACTGAAACCAACAACCAGTTTCACATGCAAATATGGGTGTGACTATTACCTACACTAAGGAGGAATCAAAGAGACCATCTATGTTGAGAGTTGGAATAACACTCCCTGAACCGTGGGGGCAATGAGTACATCTGATACAATATTTGGTCTGATTGAATTCTTATGGTTTAATGTTTATTTGCAAATACAATCACAAAACATTCTAAACCTCTAATCTAATGCCCCTCTTCCACTGCATGGTACTGGCTCAACTCGACTCTACTCTATTTGACTCTACTCGCTTTACTTCTTGGGATTTCACTTTCCACTGCAGATAGTATCCCCTCACAGCAAAGCCCTGCTGGCCATTTGTGGGTGTGTTGACTAGTTTTTTTTAAAGATTTTATTTATATTTAAATAAATATACATATATTTATTTATGTTTATATTTTATCTATTTTATTTATTCATTTATAGTGGTATTTTCATGCCACCTTTTAGTATCGGCTCAGCTCACTTGGAACCTCGACGGAGGTGATACCAAAAAAAGTACTTGGTACCAGGTACTATCCCTAACTTTTGTCTAATGGAAAATTAAAAAAAGCGAGTAGAACTGAGATGAGTCGAGCTGGTACCACGCAGTGCAAAAGGGGCATTAGGTTCTCTGGGAATTTGCTGGAAGCCATACCAACACGTACCTTGGCTCTGGCAAATGATGGAAGCTAAGCAGGTATGGGCTTGGCTAGTACTTGAATGGCAGACCTCCTGCGAAAACTGAGTTGCTGCCGGATGTGCTGTTGGTGAGCCAGCAGGGGGCAGTCTTCCCTCTGGTCTTAATTTTAAAAAAAATCAAATCCCAATGCCCTAGTGCAGTGACAGGGACACTGTGCCATAGGAGATGCTGTCCTTCGGATGAGACGGTAAACCGAGGTTCTGACTCACTGTGGTCATTAACGATCCCGTGGCACTTATCACAAAGAGTTGGGGGTTTCCTGGTGTCCTGGCAAAATTCCCAAACTGGTTCCCTCCATCTGGCCACCTAATCATCCCCCCATGTAATTGGCTCAATGATTCCTCCCTCTCCACCTCAAGCTGGTGTGTGGTGAGCATTCTGGCGCAAAATGGCTGCCGTGCATCACCCAGGTGGTGCAACACATTGGTGGTGGTTGAAGTGAGTTACCCCTTCGATGTGAAGCACTTTGGGTGTCTAGAAAAGCACTATATAAATGTGATGAGGATGATGATGATGATTATTATTATTATTATTGTTATATTATTATCTGTTGCCATCTTACAATGCTGTGATTGCAAACATTCCCAAATCCTCTGCAAATAGTACACATGGCAATTGCAACTCTAGTTAATGGTCACACCATATTTGCAGATGAAACTGGTCGTTGGTTTCAGTCATTATGCCACTGTATTGTTTATAAGGGTTAGGTTACCTGTAGTCAGTTTAGACTGAACAGGTCACTTAAATGAGTGATGAAACGTTTCTGTTAATAACCGTTGTATCCAGATGAACTGATTCAACCTTCTTTAAATCTAGTTAAAAACTCCACTGCATCCTCTCCTAAACATCTCCATGCCTCCACAGGTATGTCATCTGGACCAACCGCTTTTCCACTCTTCATAGCTGCTTTCACTTCCTCCTTGCTAATCCACCGCACTTCCTGATTCACTATCCCACCATTCCCCAACCTTCTCTCGCTCTCATTTTCTTCATTCATCAGCCCCTCAAAGTACTCCTTCCACCTTCTCAACACACTCTTCCTCGCTTGTCAGCACATTTCCATCTCTATCCTTCATCGTCCTAATCTGCTGCACATCCTTCCCAGCTTGGTCCCTCTGGTTAGCCTTAGTGTCCAACCTCTCATACAACTCACCATATGCCTTTTCCTTTGCTTTCGCCACCTCTCTCCTTGCTTTACGCTGCATCTCCTTGTACTCCAGTCTACTTCCTTTATCTCTCTGACTAGATCCCCTTTCTTCTTTGCCAACCTCTTTCTCTGTAAACTTTGCTGTATTTCCTCATTCCACTACCAAGTCTCCTTTTCGTCCTTCCTCTGTCCAGATGATACACTAAATACCTTCCTAGCTGTCCCCATCAATATCTCTGCAGTGGTTGCCCAGCCATTCGGCAACACTCCCTTCTTCAACTTCCACCATTTGATCCTTGGCTCTGCCTTCACTCTATTCCTCTTCTTGGTCTCCAAAGTCATCCTACAGACCACCATCCGATGCTGCCTAGCTATGTTCTCCCTTGTCACCACCTTGCAGTCTCCAATCCCTTTTAGATCACACCTCCTGTGTAAGATATAGTCCACTTGTGTGCACTTTCCCCCACTCTTGTACATCACCCTGTGTTCCTCCCTCTTCTTGAAATATGTATTCACCACAGCCATTTCCATCATTTCCGCAAAATCCACCACCATCTGTCCTTCCACATTCCTCTCCTTGACTCCATACCTACCCATCACCTCCTCATCACCTCTGTTCCCTTCACCAACATGCCTACTGAAGTCCACTCCAATCACCCCTCTCTCCTCCTTGGGTACCCTCTCCACCACGTCATCCAACTCCAGAATTCTTCTTTCTCTTCCATCTCACACTCAACTTGCGGGGCATATGCGCTGACAACATTCATCAATACACCTTTCATTTCCAGCTTCATACTCATCACTCTGTCTGACACTCTCTTCACCTCCAGCACACTCTTGACATACTCTTCCTTCAGAATGACCCCTACCCCATTTCTCCTCCTATCCACACCATGGTAGAAGAGTTTGAACCCCCCTCCGATGCTCCTGGCCTCACTCCTTTTCCACCTAGTCTCTTGCACACACAGCATATATATCTTCCTTCTCTCCATCATATCAGCCAGTTCTCTCCCTTTATCAGTCATAGTGCCAACATTCAAAGTTCCGACTCTCACCTCCACACTCCTACCCTTCCTCCTCTCCTGCTGCCTCTGGACATGCCTTCCCTCTCTCCTTCTCCTTCACCCAAGAGTAGCACGGTTTCCACCGGCACCCTGCTGGCCAACAGTACTGGTGGCGGTTGTTGGTAACCCGGGCCTGGACCAATCTGATATGGAAATCTGATTTATGATCCACATATTTGATTTGGCAAAGATTTTACGCCGGATGCCCTCCCTGACGCAATCCTCCTCATTAATCCAGACTTGGGACCGGCACCAAGAATGCACTGGCTTGTACATCCTCAGTGGCTGGGTCCTAAGAACTAATGTGGATGAGTATGTTTTACCCATTCTCACAGTCTCGGACCTGCCTGTTGGAAAATCCAATTGCCAGGTACAGATAGAGTTGACCAGACCAAGACATCTGAGTTTCAACACCAGTTTGGATGGTACAACTGTATTAAAAGCAGAGCTGTAATCAATGAACAACATTCTGACATAGGTATTTTTCTTTTCAAGGTGGTACACTCCCTCAACCCCAGACGAATGTCGCTGTTAAACCAGGGCTTTTGGTTGGGGTAGGAGCAAATACGCCATACTGGGATACAGTTATCCACACAGAATTGAACATAGCCAGTGAACGATTCCGCATACTCATCCAAACTCAAGGCTGAATCCTTAAACAGATTGACAAGTCTGTTGATTCAAAACATCCCTGAAGTTTAGATTCGTGTTCTGTAGTCCAGCACTGTACTGTCCTCACAGTGGGCTGTATGCACTTCCCTTTCTGCTTGTAGTCAGGGAGCAAGAGCACTGAAAGGTGGTCGGACTTCCTAAAGTGAGGTCGTGGGATAGACCTGTAAACTGCCTTGACCGTGGTGTAACTGGTTGAGTCTTATTGGGCAGGTGACATGTTGGTAAAATGTTGGTAGAACAGATTTCAGGTTACAGTGGTTAAAGTTCCCTGCCACAACTGTAATGGCCTCAGGGTGCAAGTTCTCCTGCCACTAATGGTTCCATACAGTTCATCCAGCACTGCTGCAGCAGTAGCTTGTGGCCGTACTGCATACGGCAGTTAACACGCAGGGGAATTCCCTTGGGAGATAGAATGGTCTGCACCTTACTGTTAGTTGTTCCAACACTGGTGAACAGGACTGATAGACTATTTCCACATCAGTGCACCATGAATTGTTACCTTGCCAGCAGTCGTCATGGTCCATGCGGTGCACAGAAAAACCCTCAAGTTGTACAGCCCTATCAGATGTATTTGGGCCAGGCTAAGTTTATGCAAAGCAGAACACACACAGTCCTTCATGTCCCTTTGAGAGCTTATTTGGCAATGAAGTTCATCCAGCTTGTTGTTGAGGGACTGGACGTTAGACAGCAGTATGCTTGGAATCAGGGGCCGGATAGGACACCATCATAGCGTCACCAGGGCACCGCCTCATTTACCTCACCTCCAGCAGCGCTGTCTGTGGTCATTACTCCATGGTGGTACCTGTTTGTTGTAGGTAATTTCTCGGCAAGTCCTGCAGCTTCCAGCTGTTGAGAATGTCTAATCTTATGTCCAGTAAAGTCTGGAGATCATAGGTAATCGTGTAAGATGCGTTTTGTGCAAAAAAAGCAACATATAACACAAAAACAAACAAAAATGTGAGAGTAGCTCGTTGCGAATCGCCATAGTACAGTGCCATCATCCATCTTGGTATGGAAATGTATGCAGCTTTTACTCAGCGATCTGTTTTCTGAGAAGAACTGGACATCACAAGCATGCCTACATTTAACTTTTGATAAAAGGGACTGATAGCATGTGACAGCTAAGTATGAGTTTTGCCTTGTATTCTAGGTTGTAAATGGATAGCTTACTTTTGGAGAACAGAATTTAAAAAAAAAAGTTTTACATGGTGATGTTGGTCATGTGACTCGGGTCCTGGGCTGTTGCAGTGGCGTGTGGACACTGTTTGGCATCCTCCTCATCATATTCTTCATATATTTTACAATTCCATTACAATTCTGCTATCCTCTTTCAATGTTGTATTCTGTAAATTGTGTAAACACAACATCCATTGGACATTGTCTATCTTGAGAGAGAGAGCCCTCCTCTGTTGCTTGCCCTGAGGTTTCTTCCTATTTTTTCTCCCTGTTAAAGGATTGT
Organism: Lampris megalopsis; assembly: GCA_022114975.2. Classification (NCBI taxonomy): domain Eukaryota; kingdom Metazoa; phylum Chordata; class Actinopteri; order Lampriformes; family Lampridae; genus Lampris; species Lampris megalopsis. The sequence continues at coordinate 935,919 of JAJHIY020002198.1, read as the reverse complement.
TTTTTTTAGGGAGTTGTTCCTTATCCGATGCGAGGGTCTAAGGATAGGATGTTGTGTTGCTGTAAAGCCGCTTGAGGCAAATTTTTAATTTGTGATATTGGCTATACAAATCAAACTGACTTGACTTTGATTTTGAGGTACGATGGGCTGTAACTGTTCTCAAACCCACCCATTTTCATTATGAGTAGAAGGAGAGCAGGAGAGTAACCGAGAAGGAACATACTGGACAACTCACCCCTTCCCATACATGCTTGACCTCAGGTCTCACCACGCTGCTTTCAGGGTCCTGGTTACTGAGCCAGTATTGTCTGCTGCGGTAGATTATACCACAGCTAGCACACTCCAATACATAGCTGGGGAAGGAGAGAATTAGAATGGTGAGGATAGATGAACATATGAAAAACAGAAAACATAATGTGATGATGTAAAAGTGTGCGTGTATGTGTGTGTGTACATACCCTGACCAGGCATACTTGGCTAGTCCAAGCCATGGGTTGTCAGTGGAAGCTGAGGTCTTGGGCACCACTATGACCTCTCTGCCTCCTTCATAGCACCTCTGGAACCATGAGGAAGAAGCACATGCACACAAACTCAGTGTGTTACTTTTGTGAATTATCACAGCTGAATGTCATTAGAAATAAGGTAAATGGTTTGCATCTATACAGTACTTTTCCTGTCTACCGACCACTCAAAGCACTTAACAATGTATGCCTCACATTCACCTATTCACATAAACATTCATACACTGATGGCGGAGGCTGCCATGCAAGGTGCCAACCTGCTCATCAGTAGTGTCTTACTCAAGAACACTTTGACATGCTCTTTGGAGGAGCCGGGGATCAAACCAGCAACCTTTCAATTATTAGATGACCCGCTCTTCCTCCTGAGCCATGTTGCACCCCATCCCCCATCTAAGGTGAAAGATGTCCTCCATTAATTCCATGGGGTTTGTTTGCTTATATGTCTGACTTGCCTTGCAGATGAGAACCTTGTTGTTGTACTGGTGTGCATACTGGCACAGCCCATCTGCCATGTGAGGGACTCTGTCTCTCAAATGGTTCATTCCATTCCTACAGCGTGCACTAGAAGGAGACATAATACCAAATGGTTTAAACCAACATGGCAGATGTAAAGAGGAAATAAATCTTTTAAGTGGCCATATCATGCTTGTTCTAGCTTTATATTTTTATTCTGGAGCTCCACTAGAGTAGATTTGCATGATTTACAGTTCACAAAAATCCTTATTTATCTTATACCGGCCCTTTAAGAAGCCCCTCAGTTAATTCTCTGTCTGAAACCAGCTGTTTTAGCTGTCTCTTTAAGGTCCCCCACCCTCAAAGCCCACCGCTTTCTTCTGATTGGCCAATTTAAGGAAGCCAGCCAAGGGGAAACAGGGTAACAGAGCTCGACAGGGAAACAGATTTCAATACAACGCTGGTGTGGGAGGTTCTGTACGCAAACTGTAAACCTGCTAAGTAACATAATTTCTTGTTCTTGTTTGGAAATAGTGACTTCTCAAATCCACCTGTGCATGTTTGAGCCCGAATACACTCCAGAATATGAGAGTGGACAGCACCAACATCCACAGTGACAAAGATTATAGCAGGACATCTCTGGTAAATATTACTTACCAGACTGTCCAAAGTAATGGGGAGTGCAGAAGAATCAGAATCAGACTCAGAATACTTTATTCATACCCGAGGGGAAGAGAGGTGAAGAAGAGAGTGCAGGCAGGGTGGAGTGAGTGCTGGGAGTGATTTGCGACAGAGGGTACCAGCAAGAGTTACAGGGAAGGTTTACAAGATGGCTGTGAGACTAGCTTGGTTGTATGGTTTGAACACAGTGGCACTGATGACAAGACAGGAGGTGGAGCTGGAGGTGGCAGAGTTGAAGATGATAAGATTTCCATTGGGAGTGACGAAGAAGGACAGGATTAGGAACGAGTATATTAGAGGGACAGCTCAGGTTGGACGGTTTTGAGACAAAGCAAGAGAGGCAAGATTGAGATGGTTTGGACAGGAGAGATGCTGGGTATACTGGGAGAAGGATGCTGAATATGGAGCTGCCAGGCAACAGGAAAAGAGGACAGCCAAAGAGGAGGTTTATGTACGTATGTGGTGAGGGAGGACATGCAGGTGGCTGGTGTGACCGAGGAAGATGCAGAGGACAAGAAGAAATGGAAACGGATGATCTGCTGTGGCGACTCCTAACGGGAGCAGCCGAAAGAAAGAGATCTCTGGTAAATATTATGCTCATTACCCGCTTTCAGTCACAAGCCGCAAATAAAAATGTTTCTGTATATGCCCTCGTTGATCAGTGTACATGTGGGAAATGTGCTAAAATGCTGACTGAAGTGGGAAACATCTGCTGTCAGGAAATAAAGGTTACATAGCTAGTAAAATGTTATTCCACTGTCGCCAAATAACTGTATAGTATCTCCCTACAGCGTTGGTTATTTCTATGCTGGAGTACATTAAATGCCTATAATACTACTCCAATAGACTGTTTTGCAAGAACGTGTACATACATTTACCAAGAAGACCGTAGTTTGACAGGCTCTTGGCTTGAAATATCTTCGCTTGAGCATAATTGCTTTTGGTATTATAAAAATTATAGTTGATTGCTTATTACTTGTAAGAAATTGTGTTTGGGGGATGGGAACGTTTATCCTCAGCGGTTGTGAAAATAACGTCATGATTTTGAGTCATGATTTATAGTCGAAATAAAGGCATGTAATCCGACTGCTCTGTGCATGGCTGTATTGTTTTGAGCAAATCGCTGTTAGCTCCCTAAATAACTTTGGCTTCACTGTATACCCCCACTGTCTGTCTACACTGAAACTGCATTACCAAGCCATTTGGTCTGATTATCAATAGAAGACAAACATTTCAGTGATATAATGTCACTTACAGCTTGTGCTTCTGACTCCTCACCACAGCCCTATACAGATGGACCAGCCCCATCTTTTAGCACCAGCCTGACTGAAAATGCGGCGTTAACAAACAAACATGTTGGCATATGGCAGTTGTTGGCCCAAAAAGAGAAACTATCCAATGTTGTTTGGCGCTTTCTTCTTTAGGAAAGGCAAACAAATCGAAAATCCAGCACTGAACTGTGCCTGGTTCAGGAAGCAGCCCTCAGTAAAACGAAGGGGACATAAAAGGTTGAGGTTGTACTGCTGAGGAATAGTGTTAAAAAAGAACTTTCACCACTTATTCTTCATTTCATCTTCCTTTGGAAGTCCATACAAAGGGAATTTGTCTTCGCACCGAAGAAAACGGTGTCTTCTTGACATTGTGATATGCACTAACCAAACTTCCCGGTGTTACACCAAAATCTGTGACCCGTCCACTGCTAGCCGCTACGCGAGCATTATGAAGGTGTTACATAGTGACGTCGATAAGTCATGGAAGAAAACACTGGTCTACAAAACAAACGCTTTCAGGCAGTATTTTCTGTCAGAGAGAATACCTCCCTTTGGCGTGGACTTTGGGCTTTGTAACTGCAGATGTTTTACATGCACCTCCCAGCTATATAGCACACTAAAGGAAAGGGGAAAACCCCGAAACGCACAATATGACCACTTTAATCACTTTCTTTGAGCTAAAAGCAGGTTGGTATATCCCTTGGGTAGTAAAAGGATTGTTCTGATCTTAAAATCAACCAAAGAAAGGACCATATCACATGGCTGATTTAAGGGAGAAAACCTATGCTTGCTCTTTGTAGTAGGGTAAAACACAATTTTTGACCAACTTCCCTGATTTTGAGATGTCATATGAGGGCATGAAAAGAAACCCGATGTGTCATATTGCACTGTCGACATGTGTGGGGTCCAGTGTGTCAGACCAGTCAAATATGACCTGGCTGGAATGACGACACGCCTGCATACTGAACCTTTAAATTAACTCTTGTGTTAATGTAGCTTGTCCCCCTGTTTACTATGTATGTTCTGGATATACTTTATTACAGATATAGTTTATTGATCCCTGCGGGGAAATTCATGATCTGCATGTAACCCATCCTAGTTGTGTAGCTAGGAGCAGTGGGCAGCCGCCATGCAGCGCCCAGGGATACATACATACATACCAGTTCTGTGGTATGTATAGTATGTGTACATTTATTTACTGTATGGGAGGCTCTGTACAAAAGGTGAAAACAAATATCCTCTTGTAGGACAATAAAGTACCTACCTACCTACCTGCCTAATCTATCTATCTATCTATCTATCTATCTATCTATCTATCTATCTATCTATCTATCTATCTATCTATCTATCTATCTATCTATCTATCTAATCTACTGCCCCATTGATGTTGAAGATGTTGAAAATGCGGTTATCAGAAGTTAACTGTCCAATAGATAAATTCAAATAAATTGAATTAAATGATCAATTCATTACAAAATATTACAGCACCTTGTACACTGTCTTCACAGGAAGTATACAGTTGGGCATTGTTTTTGTGTTTGGACTGTAGCTTGCACAAGTTGGGTTGAGTCTGGTTTGGGTTTTTTAGGTCCAAATTAAGCAACAAGGTGCTGTATACTGAGTTAGAACAAGTAAAAACGATGAAGGCAGTGCTCTCTCTGGCTTACTTGCAGCTGAGGCAGACAGAGGAGCAGGTGAAGTATTCATCAGGGAAGAAGGAATATAGAGTGTTCCTATCGTCTGAGATCTCCCCACAGAAACGCTCACTCAGGGCCTGGCGTGAAGGGGAGAGATGGAAAAATAGAGTGAGAATAAAAGACAGGAAAATAAGAGAGCAGAGAGACAACTTCAAAACGCTTGTGAGGCTATAACAAACTGAGAACAGCAAGACATCCACTCTCACACATCCATCCATTCATTCATTATCCTAGCCACTTATCCTCATCAGGGTTGCGGGATGCTGGAGCCTATCCCAGCAGTCATTGGGTGGCAGGTGGGGAGAAAACCTGGACAGGCCACCAGGCCATCACAGGGCAGACACACACACAATCAGACCTAGGGACAATTCAGCATGGCCTATTCACCTGACCTACATGTCTATGGACTGTGGGAGGAAACCGGAGCCCCCAGAGGAAACCCACACAGACACGGGGAGAACATGCAAACTCCACACAGAGGACGACCCGGGACGACCCACCAAGGTTGGAAAACCCTGGGGTTCCAACCCAGGACCTTCTTGCTGTGAGGCAACCGTGCTAACCACTGTGCCACCGTGCCGCACTCTCACACACTGTTACACACATACATAACCATAATCAGGGATTCACCAAATAACATTTCTTGACACAAAATGAAGTATTTCAACCATCTGACACTGATGCAGTTGTTATTTCATTTTTCAAAACTTGAACAATTGTATAAATCCATCTTGCTTTGGATTTATGCTTTTCAGTGAAAATGTCATGACAAAGCTACATGGATGAAAAAAACTTAGGGACCCTTTAAAACATTCAGGCCTCTCTAAAGGATATAACTCGAAAAAAGTGCATTTTCAAAGCCTGTGGCTGCCGGTGGTTTTTAAGTTTTGTTTTGTTTTTTTTGAACTACAAAGAATTACACAGTAAGTAAAACACAAACGGGTTATACAGTCAAACCAGGCAGAAGGACTGCTGAGGGAAGTCTGATGTGAGGTTGCTCATGCCCCTCGAAATGCTGCGTTTTGAAGTGGTGAATTAAATTTGCAGTGGTGGATTCTTTAATGATGCATACTCCTTTAGCATTTCTGTCAAACGCTTTTCACAAACATCTACTTTGAAGTCTGTAAGTGAGTCTTTGTAAAATAGCTCCAAATTGCCGACATTTTTCGCTGACATTAGGCCATCAGGTAGTCTTTCATTCAGGGCGCTAGACAGACGCATGGCACATGGTGTGAAGTTTTCCACAAAAATAAATAAATAAATAAAGTGTGTGTAAATGTTGTCAGCTTGCAACTATACTGTAACTTCCAGTACACGTGTTGAGTTAAAACAAAGCTGCTAATCTACTACTACTTTCAGCTGCTCCCGTTAGGGGTCGCCACAGCGGATCATTCGTTTCCAAAAACAAAGCTGCTAATGCCAGTCTTAATTAATTAGTGGCATAACGCTTATGGCGGGGCGGCACGGTGGCGCAGTGATTAGTGCGGTGGCCTCACAGCAAGAAGGTCCTGGGTTCGAGCCCCAGGGTAGTCCAATCTTGGGGGTTGTCCCGGGTCGTCCTCTGTGTGGAGTTTGCATGTTCTCCCCGTGTCTGCGTGGGTTTCCTCCGAGGGCTCCGGTTTCCTCCCACAGTCCAAACACATGTAGGTCAGGTGAATCAGCCGTACTAAAATTGTCCTTAGGTATGAATATTTGTGTGTGTGTGTGTGTGTGTGTGTGTGTGTGTGTGGGCCCTGTGATGGCCTGGCGGCCTGTCCCGGCCTGTCCACTCCTGTGATGGCCTGGCAGCTGACATTATTGGCCCACTCCAGCATCCTCGCGACCCTGACAGCAGGATAAGCAGTTCAGATAATGGATGGATGGATGCTTATGGCATCATGAATTCGCAGCGGCCTCACCCAGTGCCATCCATGCAGTGTCTTTGTCCATGTCTGCGTTTGAGTTTTGTCTTCGTTTGATGGCTGGGAGAGTTGGCGCTGGATCGACCGGGAGAGCTTGGTCTGCTCCGTCTTGTGGGCCCAGGGACCACGGCCCTGCCTGGAGCTGTGACCAAGGACGTGGCACCGAGGGTGGTCTGACGGAACACGGAAGCGGGGCAGGCTGGGCTGGCTGCTGCCCTACGCAGACCGGCAGTTCTGGGGGCGGTCTGGCAGCGGCTTCGCTTGGCGTTGACTGTGGTGTTTTTGGTGTCGTCGTGTGGAGTGCAGGGAGGTGTGTCAAGGCTGTCTGACTGGGAGAGCCGGCGTTGGATCGGCTGGGGAGCCTGGTCTGCTGCATTTGGTGGGCCCAGGGGCCACAGCCCCTAACTGGAGCTGTGCCTGAGGAGGAAACACCGAGGGCAGTCTGACAGAGTGCAGAGCCGGGGCAGGCTGAGCTAACTGCTAGCCCATGCAGACCAGCAGTCCCGACAGTCACCCTGGCTGGCGTTTGTTCCCTTGGACAGTGATCCTTTCTTTTTTAGTTTGGATATGTGTTAGTTAGTATGTGTGTTCTTGAAGTTCTTGTAGTTTTTGGATATGTTTTTTTGTTTTTGTGTTGCATTGCTGTGGGCTCGGGGAAACAATATTTCATTTCATTTCATGTACTTCTGTACAACAAATAAAGTGTTCCTGATTCTTGATTCCTGATATATGTATACTAAATAATTATTGGGCGGAATTTTCGGCTTTATTACTCTGATTGATTAATAGTCATTACGGCAAATAGCGTAGGTGGAATGAAATTTCAGAGCATCCCCACTCATCCCTCCCTACCCAAACCATCACTGGCCCACTTACTTCCAGAGCATGGAAGACTATCCCGGGCTGGCGTGGAGAGCGGGTGTGTGTGTTCCTGACTTGCTGCCTTACGGCCTCCAGAAGCAGGGTGTAGTCGGTGGGAGGTGTGACAGTGTGAGTGCCCACGTACTGCACCGAGCTGAAGGCCTCTGTCCCCAGGCCTAGGTCATGGAAACGCCTCTGGAGCAGTATATCGGCATAGCCAGCCACTTTTGACTCTACACGACAAAGAGAGATTGACAACTGCATCATCGATGGAGGATTTCTAAGATGACGAGAGTTAAACATGTTCATGTCCTATTCTTTATTATTCCAACATGTTCATGTTAGAAAAGATGTTGAGAAGATGCCTACTGCTGCTTCAAAGACCATTTTAACGGCATTAATTCATTCAAAAATAGCTTAGCCATGGAATATGCAATAAATAAAGATGTAATAAATATGCAATAAATCGCTGAGACACTTTTGGTAGTGGTATTGCCACCAAATAAATAGATTTTCTTTTAATTTCTCCCCTTTTTCTCCCAATTTGATATGTTCAATTCCCTGTTCTTCTGAGCTCCCGGGTTGTATGAGCCCTACAGGGCTTGGGGGATGAGGACTACCACGTAAATTGTTGCCAACTGCTTCTTTTGACCTGCCAGCTTAGTTTTCTACACAGGCACATTACAAGTTTGGAGGCTCATGCTATTAAGACAACCCTCAGCTGTAGAACTGATTCACTACCTGCATGAGCCACTAATCTAGCAATGACAGGACACAGTACCCCCAACCAGCTCCTGGCCCAGGAAAATTGCCAACTGTTTTCCCTACAATGCCTAGCCGAGCTGGAGGCAACTGTGGGGTTCGAGCCATTAGCCTCAGCACAAGGACTTATACTGGCTTGTAAGAACAGTACAACATAAGCTATGGAACAGCTCGGATGACAGTGACATCATGCCAATGCTTGGTCCATAAATGAAAACACTAGTATAGGTTGAGTTTTGCAAAGGGGACGAGATGTGTTGATATCTACCAATTGTAGCTCACTCTCCTAAAATTAATTGAAGGACTGGTATCGCATCTCAAATTAACATGGCAAATCTGATGTATTGAGAAAAAATGTAAACCCATCAGCCAAAACATTAAAACCACTGACAGGTAAGTGAATAACATTGGTTATCTCGTTACAGCACCTGCAAAGGGGTGGGATATATTAGGTAGCAAGTGGACAGTCAGTTCTTGAAGTCATTGTGTTGGAAGCAGGAAAAATGGGCAAGTGTAAGGATCTGGGTGACTTTGACAAAGGCCAAATTATGATGGCTAGAAGACTGGGTCAGAGCATCTCCAAAACGGCAGGTCTTGTGGGGTGTTCCTGGTATGCAGTGGTCAGTACCTGTGAAAAGTGGTCCAAGGAAGGACAAACAGTGAACCAGTGACAGGGTCATGGGCACCCAAGACTCGTTGATGCGTGTGGCGAGCGAAAGCTAGCCCGTCTGCTCCGATCCCACAGAATAGCTACTGTAGTTCAAATTGCTAAAAAGGTAATGCTGGCTGGCTATGATAGACAAGTGTCAGAACACACAGTGCAGCGCAGCTTGCTGTGTATGGGGCTGCATAGCCACAGACCGGTCAGGGTGCTCATGCCGAAAGTGCCTACGGTGGGCACATGAGCATCAGAACTGGACCATGGAGTAATGGAAGAAGGTGATCATGTGGACAGCTGGATGCGTGTGTGTCGTTTACCTGGGGAAGAGATAGCACCAGGATGCACTATGGGAAGAAGGCAAGCCAGCAGAGGCATTGTGATACACTGGGCAATGTTCTGCTGGCAAAAAATTGGGTCCTGGCATTCATGTGGATGTTACTTTGACATGTACCATATACCTAATCGTTGTTGCAGACCAAGTACATCCCTTCATGGCAACAGTATTTCCTGTGGCAGTGTCCTCTTTCAGCAGGATAATGCATCCTGCCACACTGCAAAAATTGTTCAGGAATGGTTTGAGGAACATGACAAAGAGTTCAAGGTGTTGCCTTGGCCTCAAAATTCCCCAGATCTCAATCTGATTGAGCATCTGTGGGATGAGTTGGAAAAACAAGTCTGATCCATGGTAGCCCCACCTCGCAACTTACAGGACTTAAAGGATCTGCAGCTAACGTCTTGGTGCCAGATACCAGAGGACACCTTCAGAGGTCTTGTGGAGTCCATGCCTTGATGGGTCAGAGCTGTTTTGGCGGCACGAGACAGGACCTACACAGGCAGGTGGTTTTAACGTTTTGGCTGATCTGTGTACAATGCAATCCATTTGACAAAGGACACTCTAGAATTGCAATATTTGGCTAAAACTGAGAGATCAGTAACCCACACATGTCACAGATGTTCTTCTTTTTAAATGTTGTTTCGACTCACTTTGAAGGAGGCTGACACCCAGGTATTGCACAGTGATATAAATCAACCATGTCTGAGCTCAGCGCACTTTTAAAAACCTAACTATTGTTGTCAAATTGATTATTGTAAATGACTTGTTACCAGTATACCAGAGACTAGCAATTAGCAATGTAGCAGAAAATTTGAGAGCATTACAAGATGGGTGGAATTATGAGATGGGGTCAAACAAAAGAAACCCAAGATTTACATCAAAAAAATCATAATGAAAAAAAATTCCCGAATTTTACCCATTTCAAAGACAACGGTGATGTGCTTCATTGAAATTTTAAGTCTTAATCACACCAATATACACCCTGAATCCCCCAAACCACCCACATAGTGGGTAATCACATAAATGTGAATCTAAATCAATGCCAAACCCCACAGAGAAGAGAGGCAGTCTCTTTCTTATTAATAAAACGTATCTATCCATGCCTATGTTTTCTCAAATGCATATACGTGTCATTGTGTTCCTTTACCTACCATATCCTAGCAGCTGAGTGTGTGTGGTCTCCTGGAAGATGATGATAGCTGGCCCCAGGGAGGACAGAGGCACATCTAGACCACAGCGACTAGACAGAGCCCTCAGCTCAGGGGTGAAGTGCTTCAGGTAGGCCCCTGAGGCACTGCTCAGGAAGTGAAACATGTCGTTGTGGAGCCGCTCGGCCCGCGTTCGGTACACCACCACGTCCGACACCGCCAACACCTGAAGGAGAACATGGAAATTATATGCATTGATCCATTATACAACACAATTGCTGACATTCGAAGACACTTAGATATACCTGCCTTACTTACAATTTCTAAATAGTTGTTAATAATAGCATTACAAGTCTTAAGGTTGAGCTAAGGCACAAAGTCTCAAATGGTTAAGGTTAAGGCAAATATTCTAGTCTTATAAGTGCTGTTAGGAAGAAGTTAAATTCAGATGAAAAAAGGAAGAATGTACAAGATGCAACATTCCAACCCATATTATTTAGAGATGCACCGATCGATTGGCCGGTGACCAGAATCGGCTGATTTTCAGATTGATCGGCCATGACCAGTGACCGGCCAGTCAGTGTCAGATATATCCGATTCTGTGCCCGTCAAATTTACACACATGCACCACATGATGGTTCACGTCATGCACACAGCAGCACAGACAGTAACATCACAGCCACACACACACACACACACACACACGTGCTAAAACATGTCGTTTACTTTGGGAAAGAAAAACATGTTAGATAAAGTGGGATATACAGCAATTCATTTTCAGTTGGATTTTACATGCACAAGAAAGCTCTGTCCAGTAACCTGCAGCATGTTTTTGAGATTTGTTTTGAGTGAGCGTGAGAGAAGGTCCTGTAACTGGTACAGTTTTGGAGAAAGTGTAAGTTATTTAATTGTCAATCTTTTATTGTGAACATAAAATTGAAATATCCAATAAAGAAAAGTTACAAAAATGTGTGTATGCTGTCAATTATAGTTCTTAGAGAAAAAAAATCAGAATTGGCAGGTCAGACTTTTAAAAAAAATGGAAATTGAAATCGGCAAAGAAAATTGCAATTAGTGCATCGCCGGTATTATTGAGATGGATATTAATATTTTAAGCCACTAATGTTAACAAGTGTGTTGTAAAAGATTGTAAGTGCCCAATTACTCATTAATCAATCACTATTTCCAGTTACTCATTATAAAGCATTATCAGGGACGTTGACAGTGTACGTAAAGGTATCTATGTAATATTTCATGGTGCCAAAAACAAACTACAGTACCTTGAGCAGCAGCCGCATCCTCTGGTTCTGATTGGTTGCGGCCCCCAGCAACCCCTCTGTGTCCAGGACAACCAGGGTGAGGGTGGGATCATAGGCCGCCCACACCCCCACGGTGCAAGAGCTGGGAGACTTGGAGGTGTAAAACACACTCTCTCCCCCGAAAAGGATGTGATTAAGGGTATGGGACTTGCCATCGCCAGTGTTTCCAAAGATGGAGAGGACCTTGACGCCTGCAACATCCCCACAGCTTAGCCGCTCCACAAACTCAAACTCATCACGCACCTGCAGGGGGAACACGGGAGAACGCCATTACCTATCCACTGCTTCTTCCAATGAATCAAAAAAGAAAGAAAAGAAAATTAACACTGAACACAACATTGCAAAAGCTCAACAACAACTTTACTTTCTCAGGCAGCTTAAAAAATATCGGCTCAAACATCAACTGCTCGTTCTGTTTTACTCAGCTATTATTGAGTCCATCATAACATCTTATATTACAGTATTATAGTATTACAGTACCACAGTATGGTGCGGCAGCACAGACAGTCAAACACGGAAAAAAACTGCAGCGGATTGTCAACAAGGCATCCAAAATCATAGGCAACCCACCCCCCTCAGCTGAATCTCTACATACTAACCAGACTGTAACGCGAGCAAAGAAGATCCCCTGACCCCTCACATCCTGCTCATCACCTCTTTCAGCTCCTTCCCTCAGGGAGGCGCTACAGGTCACTGTCCACTAAGACTAAATGCTTCACAGCCAGTTTTTTTCCCCCTAGCCATCAGGACTCTGAATTCCTCCTTATAGTCCCTCCTCACACACCACTGGCATAAACACCGCCATTCACCTGACTGTTATGCCTGATATGTTTATTCTGTTATTGTGTAGCTGGATTGTTGGAGATCATATGTGGAGTGTCTGTTGTTGTCCATGTATGTATTGTGCTGCAGAGTTTAAAGTGGACCAAAAACAAATTCCACCAGCCTTGGTCGTGTGGCTGATAAAACTATCTATCTATCTATCTATCTATCTATCTATCTATCTATCTATCTATCTATCTATCTATCTATCTACCTACCTAGCTATCTATCTGTCTGTGTATCTGTTTGTCTGTCTGTCTATATATATATATATCTGTCTGTCTGTCTATCTATCTGTCTATATATATATATATATATGTCTGTCTGTCTGTCTATCTGTCTGTGTGTCTGTATATATATATATATATATATATATATATATATATGTCTGTCTGTCTATCTGTCTGTGTGTCTGTATATATATATATATGTGTGTGTCTGTCTGTCTAGCTAGCTAGCTAGCTATCTAAGACAGTTTTTGGCGATATACATTCAGACGCATAAAGAGTTTTGTGAGGAGACATGGGAACAGACTCGTGGCAAAATGGGCCCAGGTGTGTGAGTGAGCTGGATGCAGCACAGCCCTGATAAGCCGCTGCTCCGCCTTGCCACAGTCCCACTGACTGGGCTGTACAAACACCCCCGACTACAGCAAGGCAGCCATGAGGCGGTTGCTAGGAGGGCACGGGTGAGCTGTGAGCTTATGGCCGAACAGGGACTTTCCCAAAGGGAACCCGGTCTGTGCCGATCTGGATCCTGGAATAACGCTGATTTGCGGCAGACAAGTTTAGTTTAATAGCTGCACAATGACGACAGTTTGGTTCATCGTGCTGACGGCTGGCTATACGTTGTTCCAAGTCTCCCAGAGCTATGCTCGGGTTAGGGCTAAGCATTACTCATTATACCATGGTTTCCTCGTCCGTCTAACATTAGCCCGAGGTGGCGAACAGTTGCCGAGTCCTTTCCACCATCTCGTTTAGTAATCATGTTTTGGGGTTAGGGTTCCCCCAACTTTCATGCCAATGTGGCCACTAACAGAAAGGCGACGCGGTCAGGCCAGGCCTGGACTGCACGCTGCTAGTCTGGCTCCTGCTGCTGCTCCTGCTGCTGCTCCTGCTGCTGCTCCTGCTGCTGCTCCTGCGGCTGCTCCTGCCCCTGCCCCTGCAGCCTAGCACATAATCCACAGCAAGCTCGCTTGCTAAATTCAAGCTGGCTAACTCACCTGCAGGTTTTCCTGTTCGTCCACCAGCAGAAAACTCCGCACACCGCCGGCCTGCACTTCGCCTGGCTTCCCGTTACTGAGGGATATGTTTTCCATCTCTTTCATCAGCAGCTCCGACATTTTGGCTTAATGACACATCTCCAAACGGCAAAGCGAAAGTTCACCCACGTCTGTCACTTCATCACAACAACTACGCGTGTAGTCACGTTGAGGGCGGGACTAAGAAACGCGCAAGCGCACAAGCACCAGCGCTCGTCTGCTGTGTACAACGCTGACAAAGTAGCGACATCTTGTGGTGAAAGTGCAAAATTGAACTCCTATTTGGACGCTGTAGGATTCTGGAAACTTCAAGAAAACCGTCTTTGTGCATGCTGAATAATCCAGGTAAGGAAAACACAGAAAGCGTCCAGATGAAGCGATTCAACTTCCTGGGATTCAACTGTAACTAAATTCGAATGGAATGATGTCGACCCTGCCCTATAAAGGATACATATACTGGTAATCTGTGTTCAGTTAGATTAACAACACAACTTGTACTGGTGATAGTTAGCCATTAGCCAATCACAAACTCAGAGTGATCAAACTAAGAGATGAAGAAGGGCCCCCCAGCAGAGTGGCTCTCAAAATGAGAGTTCCTAGGGTCCCCAGGTTCCCTGCAAGGAGTTCCCTGTACAACATGTAGTGTCACTATGATTTTATTAGTCTGAACTTGTCTCAAAGTGATGATGCATAGGACTGCCTATTCTTTCTGTCATTACGTACAAGCAGTTTGTGCTTGAGAGACAGTGAAGTGTGACAGAAAAGGCAGAGCAGGGAGAGGCTGTGTGACAAAGGTCATGGGGTTGATTTGAATCCATTACGTTGCAGTTCAATTGAGTTAAGACTTTATGAGACACTGGTGGGAAAATGTCTTAGACATGAAATTGCTGCTGCTGACAAAACAACTATAAGAGATTCAAAACCTATGAACAGTTAATGCTACTACATGAACAGATGTGTACATACAAAACAGTCCCATAACCCCCCCCCCACACACACACACACACACTTATTAATTTACATATTTTCCCATTATGGCATCACCCCACATACAGGTACACCGTTAAAATGCCAACTCAAGGACAACAGAAACCTCACTAGAATAAAGTCTCTGTGAATAAATCTTGGGGACCCGTGGCTCCGTGTATGTATTTTTGTGACGTTTGCTTACCAGGAATCAAGGAAGCTGAGTATGTAATTGCATTTGATAAGGTGGCTCCTGGGTGCTGAAGCCCAAGTGTCCCTCTCCCTGCAGTCTGGCATGGTGGTGCAGGTTAAACTATCAGTTTACTCAGGCTATGAAATTATTTCCACACAGACATTTTAAATCCATACATGATGGAGTTCTTCATAGAATGGGACTGACTATGTACAACTGTGCATTTTGATTATATTTAACTCTATTGGGGGCGTTTTTGTATTTGGCTACCCTAACAGAAACTTAAGACAAGTGGCTTTTTTCTTTTTTGTTACTTAAACTCTTGTGGTTCCTCAACGCTGACCGAAGTTCACACTTAATAAGCTCCACGGCAGCTTGCCCAACAGGAAGGCTGCTGCAACAGGCAGGCAGACGGCAGTGTCTCACTAAAGCCTGAGCTCAGTGAGTCATACAGGCAGTATACATTTCAATAAGAATTTTAATTCGTCTGTGTATTGACCCAATATGCATATTTAATTGTTTTCATTTTTGGTATGACAGAATGGACGTTCTGTAATGGTAATTCAGAATGGTTGCATCAGTAACGGCGGTGAAAATTCAAGCATCAATATTAAAAAGCACTAAAAAGCCAAAGCTGATTGTCGTCTTTTATTCATTTAACATGGTACAGAGTCAGAACTCAGATGGTCTTCATTCTTTAACTAGTCAGCAGCAGCAGCAATAAGAGGGGGCGATTATCCCATCCACAGAGCTGGCACAACAGGGCATTTAATGCAGAGCATGCTCCCGTTTGTGCAGACGCACTCAAATGCACAGCCCATACGGGGTGCGCCTGGTCAACCCACCTGCCGTCTCCTCAAGATATGGGCGTCAGACTTGCTGGTGTGTTGCCCAACTTCTGGATGGATCTCCACCTTGCCGTGGTGGAGAAGCTTGCATGTACCAATGATCCCAAGAGCTATGCTGATCGGAGCTTGACTCCTGGTAGGGTCACCCAAGGTGGATAGGTCAAGGGGGAGGTTCCAGATGAAGCGCGATCCAAGACCTCAACGGCAGAACTGGCGGAAGATGTCTGCAGGTCAAAACGACAGTGAAGGTGGATGAAGGCTGCAACAAAAGGTGTTCCCCAATCGTCTTGGTTCTCCATGCCATTGGACTCTGACCACCCCCTGACAAGGATCGTGCGGTGGCTGCAGGCACATCAGCCACTCCGCGTAAAAAGCTGTCATGCACAGGCGTCCTCCCATTATGCGGCTCCAGGATCGGCCTCTACGCCCACCTGAAGACCCAGAGGGACTCCGAGTGACCGCTGATGATGATGATGATGATGTGTTGCCCAAAAAAAAAACAAACAAACAAAAACGTATCGTGTTCAAGTGTCTTTTCCACAGTTTTCCTCGTTTTCTGCGAGTCTCACAATGTGCTTGACTTTGAAAAGATGTTGATTTTAAAGTATGGTTGACAGGCATAGGCTGGTGTAAAATGAGTCTATCAAGTCTGTATTAGTCTTATCTAAGCTGACATCTACAATCCATCTGTCACTGAAAAATACATATATTTTTTTCTCTTTAACTAAAGTTGCCAGGTTAGTGAAAATGTGTGCTATAAGTCTGGCTTGTTGTCTGTCGACAAACACTCAGCTCAATAAAAACGACATGACCTTGGTTACTTCCATCGCCATCCCAATTTCAGTGTCATACAAAGCTCTCATGTCTGTCCCTGAAATAAGTTTGCTCTTTTTGAATAAAAACTTAATTTTCTCCTCAGTACTGTGCAGAAAGCTCTATAGCTTTGTATCATAGCAACCGACAGAAGTGCCGTTGAGGTTTGTATTTGTTTGGTATCATCCTCCCTGGACGGTTTATAATCCAGTTAATCTGGAAATGCAAATATTTGTCTGTAATGGATTATTCGAATTGATAAAAGAAAACATCTTGAATGATCATGCATTTTAGTTTTATTTACAACAATTTAGGCTTTATTTGGAGGTCTAGCCCAGGTTATTTGAGCAGCCATGACAAATAAAGACTACTACCACTACTACTTTCGGCTGCTCCCATTAGGGGTCACCACAGCGGATCATCCGTTTCCATTTCTTCCTGTCTTCTGCATCGTCCTCTGTCACACCAGCCACCTGCATGTCCTCCCTCACCACATCCATAAACCTCCTCTTTGGCCTTCCTCTTCTTCTCTTCCCTGGCAGCTCCATATTCAGCATCCTCCTCCCAGTATACCCAGCATCTCTCCTCCACACATGTCCACACCATCTCCATCTTGCCTCTCTTGCTTTGTCTCCAAACCGTCCAACCTGAGCTGTCCCTCTAATATACTCCTTCCTAATCCTGTCCTTCTTCATCACTCCCAATGAAAATCTTATCATCTTCATCTCTGCCACCTCCAGCTCCACCTCCTGTCTTTTCATCAGTGCCACTGTCTCCAAACCATACAACATAGCTGGTCTCACCACCATCTTGTAAACCTTCCCTTTAACTCTTGCTGATACCCTTCTGTCACAAATCACTCCTGACACTCTTCTCCACCCGCTCCACCCTGCCTGCACTCTCTTCTTCACCTCTCTCCTGCACTCCCCGTTACTTTGGACAGTTGACCCCAAGTATTTAAACTCAAATGCCTTCATCACCTCCACTCCTTGCATCCTCACCATTCCACTGTCCTCCCTCTCATTCACGCATAGGTATTCCGTCTTGCTCCTACTGACTTTCATTCCTCTTCTCTCCAGTGCATACCTCCACCTCTCCAGGCTCTCCTCCACCTGCACCATACTCTCGCTACAGATCACAATGTCATCTGCGAACATCATCGTCCATGGAGACTCCTGCCTGATCTTGTCCGTCAACCTGTCCATCACCACTGCAAACAAGAAAGGGCTCAGAGCCGATCCTTGATGTAATCCCACCTCCACCTTGACCCCATCTGTCATTCCAACCACACACCTCACCACTGTCACACTTCCCTCATACGTATCCTGCACCACTCCTACATACTTCTCTGCCACTCCCGACTTCCTCATACAATACCACACCTCCTCTCTCGGCACCCTGTCGTATGCTTTCTCTAAATCTACAAAGACACAATGTACCTCCTTCTGGCCTCCTCTATACTTCTCCATCAACATTCTCAAAGCAAACATCACATCTGTGGTGCTCTTTCCTGGCATGAAACCATACTGCTGCTGCTGATCATCACCTCTCCTCCTCTTAACCTAGCTCCTATTACTCTTTCCTATATCTTCATGCTAAATATACAAAAAAGAAAACGAAAAGCTGGCATCACAAGTCTGGCAAATAAGTGGTATTATGTTTTAAGGATCACACCATGACTCAGTATCAGCGTCAACACAATGTTTGTTTTACTCTCCATTTCAAAAACCCCTTACAGCAGACTCAACCAATCAATTCAAGAACAACCATAAAGGCATGGCATAGCGATTGCACCTCCCCACTTTCGTGACAAGGCGACTCCAGGCCGAACCACTGCTTTCTCCGACACACACAGAGACGCATTCACGTGACGAACACAAGCCGACTCCGCCCCCCTCCCGAAGACAGCGTTGCCAATTATTGCTGCTTCATCGAGTCCGACCATAGTCGGATCTGACGAGACCGGGGCGCGAACCCCGGTCGCCGGTGGGCAACTGCATCGACACAAAGCCGATGCTTAGACCGCTACACCACCGCGCACTTACACGGCCATTTTGACAGGAAGAAAAGCGCGCGCACTGAGCAAAACTGAATGGCGCCAGCGTCGATTTCAAGCCGTCAGAGTTCACTGCGGATTTTAATTCCAAATACATTGAAGGCTATATTGCAAAACTTGACAGATTAAACATTACTGACCCTTATAATGCACCCGGGGTGCTTTTCATGAGTATTGAAACAGCCGGAACGGGCAAGGTCCCAGACCTGCAGTACCCAGACATCAACTTTCCCTCGTCCTACTCTGGGGAGTCTTTGAAAGCCTACAAAAGCCTGGAGGGGTACAAATGGACGAAATCTGGATTCGTGACAAATATTCAGCTTTGGAGTCTACCGACTAAAAATTGCTTTCTCGTCACTGGAAGGGTAAGGGTCACTTCGTGTTAGTTAAAGTTAGCATAAGCAGTGGGCAGTGTAATGTAATCGGTGTTAACCAGCAGGGTGCCGGTGGAAACTATGCTACTGTTGGGTGAAGGAGAAGGAGAGGGGGAAGGCATGTCCGGAGGCAGTGAGAGAGGAGGAAGGGTAGGAGTGTGGAGGTGAGAGTCAGAACTTTGAATGTTGGCACTATGACTGGTAAAGGGGGAGAGCTGGCTGATATGATGGAATGAAGAAAGGTAGATATACTGTGTGTGCAACAGACCAGGTGGAAGGGGAGTAAGGCCAGGAGTATCCAACTCTTCTACCATGGTGCAAATGGGAGGAGAAATGGGGTTGGGCTAATTCTGAAGGAAGAGTATGTCAAGAGCGTGCTGGAGGTGAAGAGAGTGTCAGACAGAGTGATGAGTATGAAGCTGGAAATCGAAGGTGTATTGATGACGGTTATCAGCGCATATGCCCCGCAAGTTGGGTGTGAGATGGAAGAGAAAGAAGAATTCTGGAGTGAGCTGGATGACGTGGTGGAGAGGGTACCCAAGGAGGAGAGAGGGGTGATTTTAGCGGACTTCAATGGACATGTTGGTGAAGGGAACAGAGGTGATGAGAAGTTGATGGGTAGGTGTGGTGTCAAGGAGAGAAATGTGGAAGGACAGATGGTGGTGGATTTTGCGAAAAGGATGACTTTGGAGACCAAGAAGAGGAAGAGAGTGAAGTCAGAGCCGAAAATAAAATGGTGGAATTTGAAGAAGGAAGTCTGTTGTGTGGAGTTCAGGCAGGAGTTAAGACAGGCACTGGGGGGTAGTGAAGAGTTGCCAGATGGCTGGACAGCCACTGCAGAAATAGTGAGGGAGACAGCTAGGAAGCTACTTGGTGTGTCATCAGGACAGAGGAAGGAAGACAAGGAGACTTGGTGGTGGAATGAGGAAGTACAGCAAATTATGCAGAGGAAGAGGTTGGCAAAGAAGAAGTGGGATAGTCAGAGAGATGAAGAAAGTAGACAGGAGTACAAGCAGACGCAGCGTAAAGCGAAGAGAGAAGTGGCAAAGGAAAAGGCGTATGGTGAGTTGTATGACAGGTTAGACACTAAGGAAGGAGAAGAGGTCTTGCACCGATTGGCTAGACAGAGGGACCGAGCTGGGAAGGATGTGAAGCAAGTTAGGGCGAACAAGGATAGAGATGGAAATGTGCTGACAAGCGAGGAGAGTGTGCTGAGAAGGTGGAAGGAGTACGTTGAGGAACTAAAAAAAACAGGGTTCGTAGCCATGGCTAGCGGATGCAATAGCAGATGTACCGTTGTTGTTATGCAAATGTTTCACTAAAGATTCCAAAACGCAGCTTCATGGTATTTGAGTTTTTATTTTAAAACTTTACACTGGCGACGAGGATTCAAAGTTTTTCCACTAACATGGCTGCTGCATTGCCGTCGTTCCCTGCCTTTGATATAAGTGACGAACAGAACTCAGCTGTCCGGTGGAAGAAGTGGCTATAACGCTTTGAAAACTGGGTAGTTGCTCTGGATGTAAAGGATGACACAAGGAAGCGTGCGATGCGTCTACATGATGCAGGGGAAGGTGTACAGGACATCTTTGATACCCTCACTGACACCGGGGAAGCAAAGGACTATAAACGAATAAAAGACAAACCGAGTGAGTACTTCTCCCCTAAAATCAACATAGTCTACGAGACCTACAAATTCAGACAAGCCAAGCAACTAGCAAGGAAACACTCGACTCCTATCACGCCAGGCTGCGGCAACTAGCAGCAACTTGCGACTTTCCAGATGTTGAAAGAGATCAAAACTAGGATCACTCAAACATGCACAACTGCGGCGTCACGCGCTACAGAAACCAGAGATGACGTTGACCGAACTCCTCTCACGCGGTAGAACCATGGCACTTGCAGAGATTCAAGCATCGGGAATGGAACAAACACAACAACGTGCAGCTCAAAGTAATCCAAGGGAAGATGTTCTGGCAGTAGATGTGAGGAGGGGAGCTGTAAAGAAAAGATGCTACAACTGCTCTGCTATCTTTCCCCACCGTGACGAAATGCCGTGCCCGGCACGGGGGAAAACATGCAGCGCGTGTGGAAAACAAGGAAATTTCGCAAACTGCTGTCGCTCTAAGCGGCCACAAGGGGGCATCAGAGGTCGACATTGTGGTGTATAGCATATCATTCACTGTGGATACGGAACTACTTATTGTTTACATGTTGTTGACCGGATGTAACCCCGCCCAGAAAGGATATAAATATTAGGTGCAAAAGCGCCAAAACCCAGAACTGCGCTCTCCAATGCCTTGACAGTCAGGTGGAGAGATATGAATAAAAGCTCCTTTACATAAAGTCATCTCCGGGTACTTTGTCCATAAGAACACAACAGACATGAAGTGTATTATGTACACACCAGTGGAAACAGTGGCATGACATCTCAAGAAACAAGCAACGCAGTCAATGAATCTTCTGAGGAGTATCTTTACACAGTCTCCCAACCAAAAGCAAATCTTCCACATGCAAAGATAAAGGTTAGTGACTGCAATATACAAGTGATGCTTGATACAGGGGCAACTGTAAATATAATTGATGAAACAACTTACCAGAGACTGAGACAGAAGCCCTCACTCACCAAATGCACAGTTCCCATATTTCCTTATGGTTCGCACACACCTGCCCTAGGAAAATTAACCTCACCGGTCAAATCCAAATCGCACTTCACAAATGCAACATTCCATGTGCTACAAGGAAGTAATGGCAGTCTACTGGGCTATGACACTGCCAGTCAACTGGGACTAATCAAAATCACCAATGCTCTTCACACATCTCCACAACAGCCAGAACAGCCCACAAGAACTTCAAACCAGACAAAAGTGGATGATCTCCTCACTCAGTATGCCGGCCTCTTTCAGGGGATAGTCAAGTTGCACATAAAGAGAGATGTCTCTGCCATCGCACAACCTCACAGAAGAGTGCCTTTTCTTGTAAGGAAGCGAATTGAGGCTGAACTGCAATGTCTAGAGGACCTTGACATCATCGAGAAGGTGGATGGTCCCACTCCCCTGGTCTCTCCAATCGTTCCTGTTCCAAAACCAAAAGACCCAGAAGCAGTGCGTATTTGTGTGGACATGAGGATACCAAATCAGGCTATCGAACGAGAACAACATCTCCTAACTACATTAGATGATGTGATACAATCACTCAATGGAGCCAGGTTCTTCTCAAAGCTAGATTTGAACAGTGGGTATTATCAGCTAGAACTAGAATCATCCTCTCGATATATCACAACATTCTCTACCCATATAGGGCTGTGACATTACAAAAGACTGAGCTTTGGAGTTTCATTGGCTGCAGAGGTGTTCCAAAATGCCATTCAACAAGTCCTGGAAAGCATCCCAGGAGTAATCAACCTAAGTGATGACATATTAGTGTTTGGGAAAACAAGAGCTGCCCTTGACCAAGCTCTTGGAGAAACGTTTCAGCGACTGAGGGAGAAGAACCTAACTCTCAACAAGGCTAAATGCTCATACGTTCAAACCACTCTGGACTTCTTTGGATACACATTCTCAGATGGAGGATTCTCTCCAGATCCCAAGAAGGTTCAGGTGTTTCACGACGCTGCTGCTCCGACTAATGCCAGTGAGATCCACAGTCTTCTGGGCATGGCAAATTGCAGTGCCCGTTTCATCAAGGATTTTGCCACAATAACCCAACCTCTGAGAGAACTTACAAAAAAGACTGTTCGTTGGACCTGGGCGGACCCTTCTCATATCCCTACACTGGCTCCCAGTAGCTGCTCGCATCCAGTTTAAGACTCTGGTGCTAGCCTACAGGGCAGTGAAAAGAACAGCTCCTTCCTATCTCCAGGCCATGGTCAAGCCCTACACCCCCGCCCGACCACTTTGCCCCGCTGCCTCGGGACGCCTGGTTGCCCCGTTGCTCAGAGGCCCCTGCTGCCGATCGACCCGGTCACGGCTCTTTACTGTCCTGGCCCCACAGTGGTGGAATGAACTCCCCACTGATGTCAGGACAGCGGAGTCACTGCCCATCTTTCGGCGCAGGTTGAAAACTCACCTCTTCAAGAACTACTACCCTCTTACTTGCTCTTAGCACTTATTGTATTCACTCATTTAAAAATAAAATCTCTTTCTTGCGCTTTTACTTTAGCACTGGTTTTGCTCTTAGACGCTTGTTTAGAGAAGATGCATTTATGACCTCTGATGACTAGTAGTTCTCCTGATTTCCTACATTAAATGCACTTATTGTAATTCACTTTGGATACAAGCGTCGGCTAAATGACTGTTATGTAATGTAATATAATGTAAGAGCACCAGAGATCTCTTGATGAGATGAAACGAAGTCTAACAAGTGATTCTGTGATGACCTACTTTGACCCACACAGACTAACTGAACTGGTAGTCGACACAAGTCCAGTAGGTCTTGGGGCTGTGTTGGCACAAAGGAATGGCCTAAATGAACCAGCTAGAGTGATAAGCTATGCAAGTAGAGCGCTGTCCCCCAATGAACAAAAATACCCACAAACAGAATGGGAAGCACTTGCGACTGTGTGGGGCTGTGAACATTTTCACATATACCTTTACAGAGCAGCCTTTACACTTATCAGTGATCACAAGCCGTTGAAATTGATTTTCAACAACCCCAAATCCAAGCCACCTGCTCGTATAGAATGCTGGAGTCTACATCTGCAGCCTTACAACTACACAGTCCACTACAAGTCTGGTAAAGACAACCGGCAGACTATATGGCACGCCACCCTGCACGAGTATCACATATCTCTCATGACACTTCAGACAATGAAAAACAAGCGGAAGAATATGTCAACGTTGTTACAGCAAATGCTGTCCCTAAGGCAATGACATTGAGTGAAATTCAAGAAGCGACCAAAACTGACACCACTCTGTGTGAAGTCATTTGACTCGTCAAAGAAGGCTCATGGGAGTCACTGTCCGAAAAGCAAGATGTTGCTGACGGAGTGGATTTTGCTACTCTCATGTCATTCAATAAAATCAAAGATGAACTAACTGTGACCGCTGTGGATGACACTGCTATGAGGCACAAGGATCGTTGTCCCTCATTCGTTACAAATCAGGGCCTTGTCACTGGCACACAAAGGCCATCAGGGGGTGGTAAAAACTAAGAAGTTGATCAGAGAGAAAGTTTTGTTCCCTGTCATTGACAGACACGTAGAACCAATGATAACTGGCTGCATCCCATGCCAGGCTGTTGTGCCTAATCAACTAAAGAACCTCTCCACATGTCTGAGCTGCCATCGCCACCATGGGAAAAAGTTGGTGTGGACTTCGGTGGTCCATTCCCTTCTGGTGATTACCTTTTGGTGGTCATAGATGAATACTCCAGGTATCCAGAGGTAGAGATTCTGCAGTCCATGTCAGCCAGAGCCACGATCCCTAAACTCGACAAAATATTCTCTACACTGGGAATTCCACTGGAGGTCAAAACTGACAACGGCCCACCCTTCCAAAGCTCGGAATATGCAGACTTTGCTACATACTTGGGTTTCAGGCATAGGAAGATAACTCCGATGTGGTATCAGGCCAATGCTGAGGCTGAACGCTTCATGCGTACCCCATGAAAAGACCATATGTGCTGCCCACGTTGAAGGTTGCCCATGGAAACAGACTCTGCACGCATTCCTCTGCAACTACCGTGCCACACCTCACTGCTCAACTGGAATGGCACCTGCAGATGT
Source organism: Lampris megalopsis (assembly GCA_022114975.2). NCBI lineage: Eukaryota > Metazoa > Chordata > Actinopteri > Lampriformes > Lampridae > Lampris > Lampris megalopsis. The sequence continues at coordinate 911,252 of JAJHIY020002198.1, read as the reverse complement.
GCTGTTCAGTAGGTCCCTCAGAATCAAGCTGCCTGAATCTTCTCTTCCCTTCCAGTCTCATGCTGATGCAAAGCTATGAAAAGCAGATGCAGTGGCAAAGAACAGGATGAAACACAATGCTGACAGGATGCGCCATGCTGCTCCTTTGGCTGTGAAAGTAGGCGACAGGGTCCTGTGTCGTCAAAAGAAGGAAGGGAAGCTAACAATCCCCGCCCATACAGGGTCATCGCCATCAAAGGCTCCATGGTGACAGCCAAACACAATGATCATGTCATCACCAGAAACTCATCCCACTTCAAGATCCTCCCAGTGGCTGAAAACCACCACTCTCAGCACTGTGGTTTGAAAGGCATGGACTGGACCGAAATCCACCCTGAACAAAGCCCAGAGCCCTTAGCCCCTAAGCCCCCTGGGCCACAGTCACCTGTTCAGAGATACCCAGTCAGGGTAAACAGAAGACCCCCGTCATACCTCACTGACTTTAAAGTGAACTGACTAAAAGGTATAATGCAAGAGAAAGTTTGAGTCTGACTGGTGAATAGTTATTGTTAAAAAAATGTAATTAAAAAATGACAGGAAAGGAGGGTTGTAATGTCCATGTTTTGTAATACGTTTAGTAATGTTTCTGGTGTTAGTTTTAATGTTTATTCTGGTCACAAGGGGTCGCTCTCAGTTAAGTGTTGTATATGTGAGACGCTCTTGGTTCACGTTAAGCCCGGAAATAGCGGAGCTAAAAAACAGGGTTAGTAGCCATGGCTAGCGGATGCACTAGCAGGTGTACCATTGTCGTTATGCAAACGTTTCACTAAAGATTCCAAAATGCAGCTTCATGGTATTCGAGTTTTTATTTTAAAACTTTACACCTTTGACTTAAGCTAGAGGCTTGAACATCATCTGATGATGAGCCAGTAGGCTTGTTTGCACATCCCGTTGGTATTTAGCTTGCCAATACTGAAATGTACGGTATGACAGAATACCATAAAAACGTGCAGTATAAGGGTCCGCGGTGGCGTAGCGGTCTAAGCATCGGCTTTGTGTCGATGCAGTTGCCCACTGGGGACCGGGGTTCGCGCCTCGGTCTCGTCAGATCCGACTATGGCCGGACTCGATGAAGCAGCAATACGCCCATTTCACGCCGCGGCCATCTTGGATTAAAAAAAAAACCCAAGTGGTGGGAATTTAGCCACGCCCCCTTCTTACTCAATCGGAAATCAGTGCAGCCGGGGCCAGCAGTAGCAAACGTGGTTTGGACTACCAACCTGGAGCACCTACCGTCATTTACCACAATATGAAAACTAAGCTGGATCTTTTCTTCTTCGAGTACTTTCTGCCTCCCCTGTGCCAGGGAGGAGAGACACACACACAGGGCTGTATTCAAAGAAGCTGTTTAATCACAATAAAATAAAAAATAAGATACATTTCATTTTTATACTGTACATTCAATATTCATACATTAGATTGTCCCATCTACAATATTTTCATTCTTTGTCCTTTAACTTTAACAAAACTGTTGGTTTATTTTAAACTAAAATATGTTGGGTCAACTGTCATTCTGCTGTAGCAATAAACTGGAACTGGCTACCAACTCAAATCATCAGTTGTTTACTAAACTAAGATAGTGATTGCTCATCTCAAGGTGTGGGCTAAAAAATGGGACTGTACTGAAATGAAGTTAAATATGTTTCAATCTAGCTAAGGTTTGTGTGCACTATTTTCTTGTCAGCTGAATTTAACAAAGGTTTAAAACAGTGGTCCCTGAAAATGTGTTAGGAGAGCACACACAGTCCCCAGTTGGTTGACTGTTCCACTTAGTGAAAGGGGTATGACTCCATCAAAAATGTGGTACCCCTTTATGCATCTTATTGACCATTCGACGTGTATTCTCAAGCCAGCAATACTCTGTGTCTGTGAGCTCATCACAGCTAAACTGTCCACTTGGGCCTAAAAATGCAGGGATGACAAGTTTTACATCTATTTCATCGAGCAGGTCTTTGATAAGGAAGCCCTTATCGGCCATGACCTCATCACCTGACTCTAAGAGGTCCAGAACACCTGACCTCTTAGTTATCTCCTTATCAGAAATACATCCTGAGTATAGATTACTTACCAGGCTAACTGGCCCTGAGGGAGTGATCCCAATTAGGGATTTCAGTGTAGTGTTACTTTTATAATGGGAGTATGTCATGGTGTTCAAAACCTTCGAACTAGCTGTCTCGATGCAGATCTCTGTGCAGTCTAGTATCACTCTTGTGTTTGGGTAGAATTCCCTGAATACTGGTGGCATTAGCTTGTCTACTGCTGCTCTACGAGGCCATATTGGGAGGGTCCCTAACATAAAGAGCAAATAGTTGGCCCACGTCATACAGTTCCTGCTGACTGTGGCCGGCGACACATTGAATCGTACAGATAAATCCAGAGCAAAAAAGCCCTGCCTCACACGGCACAAGAACAGGAAAAACTGATCAATCAGCGATAAATGCTCTGCATGGAAGCCAGACACAGAAATGTGTTCTAGGTTATGGCTGTTCCTTTGCATTTGAGTCCATCGCACCATGGACTCTGCAGTAGGCTGTAAAGCTAGGAAGAGGGCTTTGAGGGTGTGGTAATCCTTAAAACCAGTGTAAAACCTGATCAGATTGGGCGCACACTGGAAGCGTTCTAGACCAAAATGCTCACTTTTCAGCTTTTTCTTTTCGTCCTCCAGGAAAGCGATGCGTTTCTTTACTGCGTCAAGCTGGTCTTCCACAGAAAGGGGCTTCACGTCGTAGTCATGATCAGGTAGAGTCGCCCAAACCTCACTGGACACATGAGGATATGTCATACATGTGGGAAGCAATATAAATCCACACATGTTCCTCTTATCAAGATGATGTGTCAGAACAGAGCTATCCACTATTGAAAGATTAGTGAATATATATATATATATATATATATATATATATATATATATATATATATATATATATATATATATATATATATATATATATATATATATTCTTCCGCTATTAAGTCACCAATGCGACTACAAACCGGAGCAAACATTTTTCAACGTCAAACTTCTGTCTCCCTTCTAATGTTTTAGTCACAGTGAAACTGGTCACCCCAATATTATTTAACTGGCTGTACATGGTGCAGCTTCTGCAGCTCAATGCATACAGTAACGTTAAATGTACATGCAACCTCTGCAGCTCAATGCATACAGTAGGCCTACATGTACATGATGTCTGTTGTAATACTAGCAGGAGGAGTAAACATTTAGCCATATGGCATCTTAATGTGGAATTTAGTTGTAAACACGAGTGCACAACTGTAAACGTTACTCGCTCATCTGCTGACTCGGGTGTCACCTCCCCAGCAGGTTGACCACCACGAACAGGAACCCTAAAGATACAAGCTATTAATGGCAGGTATTATGTTTAATTTCATCAACGTCCTAACATCATTTTCATGACAACATCCAGCTAACGTTATTATAGCTCTGCATGACCTACCATGATGTCTGTCTGCTAGTAAGGTTAGTAAACTTAGCTACCTCCTCGGCGTAGGTTGCTTTGACCATGGGAAAATGGTCGGTAGAGTTCCGGGTTTCAGTTTTGTGAAGTGCTGTGAGCACACCCTGGTGTTGTCTGTGATCTATAATGACAAATGATATCTGACGTTACTGTCAGCAACATGTTAACTGTTATGGTTGTAGTTAGACCAGAAAGCTAGCTAACAACGCTGCTAGGGAGCTAGCTAGCTAGCTATCCAGCCAAGTAGCTAGGTAAAGGTGAAGGTATTGGTAGTTACCTGAAAATGCGGCCCTGTATCCCTCTTAATTTTCACCACCCATGCCTTACGGGTGTGCAGGCGTTTGGGGAAGCGGTGAAACGTCGAGGATTTATCTCTTTCCCTTCTTTGATAGGAGTTGCAGGATGGTACACAGCAGTACGACATGTTGCTTCCAGCAGTGTTTTCAATGAAGTAAGAAGGGGGCGTGGCTAAGTTCCCACCGCTTGGCTTTTTAAAAATCCAAGATGGCCGCGGCGTGACTTGTGTTCGTCACGTGACTGCGTCTCTGCGTGTGTGGGGGAAAAGCAGTGGTTCCGCCTGGAGTCGCCTTGGGACGGAAGTAGCGAGGCGACTCCTTCGAGACTGCCGGCCGGCCGGAGAGCTGCAGTTGGCGAACGCATGCAGTACGAGGGTGGGGGTTTGAACTAAAATAGGGATCGATTGGCCACTAAATTGGGGAAAAAAGTGAAAAATCAGAAATAAATTTAAAAAAACAAAAAGGTGCAGCATAGATTTCCAGATGAAGGATGTAGGAGTGGTAAACTTAAGATCTTGTAGTGTGCAAATGAAAGTGGTGTTTCTACAGACTGATGACGTAAGAAGCCAGTCTGACCTGTCTAAACTATGGGCCCAAGTGGTGTCGCAGACTCCTTATTGTTTGTCATTGTACATGCATGCAACAGAATTCGTTTTCTGCATTTAACTCATCCCATGCTAGGAGCAGCAGGCAGCCGCAGCAGCCGGGGACCAACTCCAGTCCTTCTTTCCATTGCCTTGCTCAGGGGCACAGACAGGAGTACTAATCCTAACATGCATGTCTTTTTGATGGTGGGAGGAAACCGGAGCACCCGCAGGAAACCCACGCAGACACGGAGAGAACATGCAAACTCCACACAGAAAGGACCTGGGATGGCCTGGGGTTCGAACCCAGGACCTTCTGCTGTGAGGCCACAGTGTATCCACCGTGCTACCCCACTGGTTTCACTTGAAAAGGCTGATGGTAGTGAACAAAGCAACTTCAGGTATAGCCTAAGAAGTGAAATGTATTTGAATTATATGAATCATTATTGCTGTTGAGTAAGTTTTGGTAAACGTGCCATGGAACCAAACCGTTCAGGTACCCACTGCTCTGTTAAATTAGACTTTTGAGTACTTGCGCTGCACATTTTGAGCTGGCTGGGTTTTTTTCAAGACCTGTAGTTCTTGAAACCGAACTGTTCTGCTGTGCTTCTCATCTGTTTGCCATTCCCTCATCCAATCTACATTATTGTCACAGGGTCTGTCCAGAAGTGGCTGCTACAGACTTAAGTGCACTTGAAGAAGACAAACTATTTGATCCGGTTCTCCTTCAAATTTTCCCTGCTTTTTTGAACAAGTAACACCATATTTTCTTTTTTTATTTGAGGGCTTTTTTTTTAGATTTTAAGTGTCGGCCTACATTTGCTTTCAGTTGGGCTGTTTCATAAAAATAAACACAGGGTTTCAGACTAACAGCGATAACTACTATCTCAACCCTGGTCAACACGACACAGAGTTTTGTTTTGTTTTGTTTTGGGGTTTTTTCATTTCCAAGGCAGGAGGTTTACAGTTCTACTTTAAACAAAGTTAAAGGCGGGATCGCCTTGAGATAATCCAGTAGTGCTACACAGTAAACTGCTAAAAATTCAATATTATGTATATTTAATTATCTTTAACTGTAGGAGAATAAGGGCGGCACGGTAAGCAAGAAGGTCCTGGGTTCGAGCCCCGGGGTAGTCCAACCTTGGGGATCAATCCGGGTCATCCTGTGTGTGGAGTTTGCATGTTCTCCCTGTGTCTGTGTGGGTTTCCTCCTGGGGCTCCGGTTTCCTCCACAGTCCAAACACATGTAGGTCAGGTGACTCAAAGACATGTAGGTCAGGTGACTCAAAGACATGTAGGTCAGGTGAATCGGTCGTACTAAATTGTCCCTAGGTGTGAATGTGTGTGTGTGTGTGTGTGTGTGTGTGTGTGTGTGTGTGTGTGTGTGTGTGTACGATGGTCTGGCAGCCTGTCCAGTCTGTCTCCTCGCCTGCTGCTCAATGACTGCTGGGATAGGCTCCAGCATCCTCGCGACCCTGAGAGCAGGATAAGCAGTTCGGATAATGGATGGATGGATGTAAGAATATGCAATTTACTAAATACCTTGCATGTGCTAAAATGTCTTGCCAGACATGCTAAGAGGATAGTTCTAGAGGATAGTTCTAGAGGATAGTTCTAAAGGATAGTTCGAGAGTTCTGTTCTTATTTTCTACTCATCACTGGTGTTGAACATTAGATTTCCTTTCATATTCCTCCATCTGGTACTTCATACTGGACACACAACTGTACTTCATACTGGACACACAACTCCAGCAAGCCAGCAACAATGCAGAGCATTTATAATTCCCATTCAGTTGAACATTTTAAAAATGAAAAATTAATTTTAGGAAGAACAAAGTTCCCAACAACATTAAATATATAAGAGTAAGAACAGAGGAATTCATGAATGCTTTCAAAAAGGAATTACTAATACATAACTGGAATATAGTATACAAAGAAAAAGACACTGACAAAGCTTATGATTCATTCCTAGACATACTAGTTCAACCCTTCTGGGGCTTGATATTTGTCTTGTATGTAGCGTTGAGATCTGTTTATTCTTGCTACATGGCATTAGGATGTGTTCTATTTTGTTCTCTTCCTCTCGTGTGTTTTTTTCTTCTTTCTAACACAATACAGTGGGAATGGAGTTTGAAATGTAAAATATCTGAATTAACGTAAGAGTAGGTGAGAAGGGGTAAGAGAAATAAGTGTACACTTCCTCCTACTGGTTTTCCAACATGAAACAGATAATCTGGTGCACACGGAGAAGTGTTCTCTGAGTTTGATGTGTGGATGTGTTCTCTCAGTTTGATGTGGGGATGTGTTCTCTCAGTTTGATGTGCGGATGTGTTTCTGAGTTTGATGTGTGGATGTGTTCTCTCAGTTTGATGTGTGGATGTGTTCTCTCAATTTAATGTGTGAATGTGTTCTCTGAGTTTGATGTGTGGATGTGTTCTCTCAGTTTGATGTGGGGATGTGTTCTCTGAGTTTGATGTGTGGATGTGTTCTCTCAGTTTGATGTGTGGATGTGTTCTCTCAATTTAATGTGTGAATGTGTTCTCTGAGTTTGATGTGTGGATGTGTTCTCTCAGTTTGAAGTGTGGATGTGTTCTCTCAATTTAATGTGTGAATGTGTTCTCTGAGTTTGATGTGTGGATGTGTTCTCTCAGTTTGATGTGTGGATGTGTTCTCTCAGTTTGATGTGTGGATGTGTTCTCTCAGTTTGATGTGTGGATGTGTTCTCTCAGTTTGATGTGTGGATGTGTTCTCTCAGTTTGATGTGTGGATGTGTTCTCTCAGTTTGAAGTGTGGGTGTGTTCTCTCAGTTTGATGTGTGAATGTGTTCTCTGAGTTTGATGTGGGGATGTGTTCTCTCAGTTTGATGTGTGGATGTGTTCTCTCAGTTTGAAGTGGGGATGTGTTCTCTCAGTTTGATGTGTGGATGTGTTCTCTCAGTTTGAAGTGTGGATGTGTTCTCTCAGTTTGATGTGTGGATGTGTTCTCTCAGTTTGATGTGTGGATGTGTTCTCTGAGTTTGATGAGTGGTTGTGTTCTCTCAGTTTGATGTGTGGATGTGTTCTCTCAGTTTGATGTGTGGGTGTGTTCTCTCAGTTTGATGTGTGGTTGTGTTCTCTCAGTTTGAAGTGTGGATGTGTTCTCTCAGTTTGATGTGCGGATGTGTTCTCTCAGTTTGAAGTGTGGGTGTGTTCTCTCAGTTTGGTGTGTGGATGTGTTCTCTCAGTTTGATGTGTGGATGTGTTCTCTCAGTTTGATGTGTGGATGTGTTCTCTCAGTTTGAAGTGTGGGTGTGTTCTCTCAGTTTGATGAGTGGTTGTGTTCTCTCAGTTTGATGTGTGGATGTGTTCTCTCAGTTTGATGTGTGGATGTGTTCTCTGAGTTTGATGAGTGGTTGTGTTCTCTCAGTTTAATGTGTGGTTGTGTTCTCTGTGTGTGATGAGTGGATATGTTCTCTGAGTTTGATGTGTGGGTATAATCTCTGAGATTGATGTGTGGATGTGTTTCTGAGTTTGATGAGTGGTTGTGTTCTCTCAGTTTGATGAGTGGTTGTGTTCTCTCAGTTTGATGTGTGGGTGTGTTCTCTGAGTTTGATGTGTGGATGTGTTCTCTGAGTTTGATGTGTGGATGTGTTCTCTGAGTTTGATGTGTGGATGTGTTCTCTGAGTTTGATGTGTGGATGTGTTCTCTCAGTTTGATGTGTGGATGTGTTCTCTCAGTTTGATGTGTGGATGTGTTCTCTCAGTTTGAAGTGTGGGTGTGTTCTCTCAGTTTGAAGTGTGGGTGTGTTCTCTCAGTTTGATGAGTGGTTGTGTTCTCTCAGTTTGATGTGTGGATGTGTTCTCTCAGTTTGATGTGTGGATGTGTTCTCTCAGTTTGATGTGTGGATGTGTTCTCTCAGTTTGATGAGTGGTTGTGTTCTCTCAGTTTGATGTGTGGATGTGTTCTCTCAGTTTGTAGTTGTCTTCTCTTGTAAAACATCTTTATTATCCCCCCCCCCATTAGATGATACACATGTGGCCTTTATTAGGGTTTTTTTTAAAATATATATATTTGAACTACCTGTCCTTCCAACTGTGCCCCAACACCACCCCACTATATATATGTCACATAAGTTACCTTGTTATATTTCTAATGTAGGCCATTCCAACAGTGCCCTGGCCCCTAAATGCTTTTCAAAACAAACCCCAGTCCCATTGGCTGTAATGTTTTCTACCCCTCCATTGGTTGCTGTGCATCATAAGTACCTACCCATTGCTTGTTATCGTTTGAATGTTTCCCCATCTGATTGGTCGCCGTCCAACCAAAGTTAGGGGCGTGACGCTGGGCAACGTAACCTGTATGATTCTTTGTGAATAAAACATTAGCAGCTGATGAAACAGGCCTCTACTGCTATGCACTAACATCTTTTTTCCTGTATCCGTGTTGATATTCCGCTCCACATTAGTCGAGCACTCAACACCATTGACGGTTTTGGAAAAAAACGCTATATATATATATATATATATATATATATATATATATATATATATATATATATATATATGTGTGTGTGTGTGTGTGTGTGTGTGTGTGTGTGTGTGTGTGTGTGTGTGTGTATTCAATTCAATTCAATTTATTGTCATTAAAAACAATGTGCCGGCACATGTTAAAAATTAATTGAGGGCTGTGGCTTCACCAAACAGTGCAAGACAGACACAGACAAACACAGCAAACACAATATAAGATATACACACATGAAGACCAACAGCTAAAAATAAGTTAAAAGAGAGCTGGAGCACAAAATATTTAAAATATCTACAGACATTCAGTGGGTAGCCAGGTTCAGGTGGGCAACAGCTTGTGGAAAGAAGCTGTTTTTGAGCCTGGTAGTGCGGGCTGTGAGGCTCCTGTAGCGCCTCCCAGAGGGCAGGGGGGAGAACAGTCCATGGTTGGGGTGGGTGGGATCTCTGCTGATGCTCAGACCCCTTCCAAGGCAGCGTTTGTGATAAATGTCTTTTATGGCTGGGAGCTGGGTACCGGTGATATGCTGGGCCGCCTTGACGACCCGCTGCAGAGCTTTCTGGTCTACTGAGGTGCAGTTGCTGTACCACACTGAGATGCAGATGGTCAGGATGCTCTCTATGGTGCAGTGGTAGAAGTTGGGGAGAATTTTGGGGGGTAGACGGGCGCTCCTCAGCCTCCTCAGGAAATGCAGGCATTGTTGGGCCTTTTTCACAAGGGCCTGGGTGTTTGATGCCCACGAAAGGTCCTCGCTGATGTGGACTCCAAGGAATTTAAAGCTGGAAACATGCTCCACTTCCACCCCATTGATGTGTATGGGGGAGTGGCTGCAGCTTCTAGACCTCCTGAAGTCCACAATCAGCTCCTTTGTCTTCTGCACATTAAGGACAAGATTGTTGGTAGTACACCATGATGTGAGGTGCTCAATCTCGTCTCTGTAGGCCATCTCGTCATTGTTGGTGATACGGCCAATGACTGTGGTGTCATCTGCAAACTTAACTATAACATTAGAAGGGTGAGTTGGCAGGCAGTCGTGGGTAAAGAGGGAGAAAAGGAGGGGGCTCAGAACACAGCCTTGAGGGGCACCTGTGCTGAGGGTCAGGGTGGAGGAGGAGTGGTCACCTAACCTAACAGACTGAGATCTGTTGGTCGGGAAGTCCAGGGTCCAGTTACAGAGGGAGGGGTTGAGGCCAAGGGAGAGGAGTTTGGTGGTTAGTTTGGCAGGGATGATAGTGTTGAAGGCGGAGCTGTCATCTATAAACAGCATCCGGATGTATGTGTTGTCAAGGTGGGTCAGAGCAACGTGCAGGGCAGTGGCAATGGCATCCTCAGTAGACCTTTTGGGATGGTAGGCGAACTGATGTGGGTCGAATGTGGGGGGATAATGTTTTTGAAGTAAGCCAGAACCAGTCTCTCAAAGCACTTCATGGCAATGGGGGTGAGTGCTATGGGTCGGTAGTCATTCAGACATGTGGATGTTGGTTTCTTGGAGACAGGAATGATAGAGGTGGTCTTAAAGCATGCCGGGACTTTAGATTGGGACAGTGAGAGGTTAAATACAGGTGTGAAGACCTCAGCCAGCTGGTCGGCACATTCCCGGTAGACCCAACCCGGTATGCCGTCTGGTCCGGCAGCCTTCCGTGTGTTCACTCTGCGCAGTGATTCTCTGACCTCTGCGACTGATAGAGTGAGCACCTGGTTTCCTGGGTGGCTGGGGATTTTTGTGGCTGGGTCAGTATTGGCCTTGTCGAAGCAGGCATATAAATTATTTAGCTCGTCTGGCAGGGAGGCATCATAGACAGTGGGACTGCAATTAGAGCTTTTGTAGTCTGTGATAGACTGAATGCCTTGCCACATTCGCCGAGGATCAGAGTTATTGTGAAAGTGGTCCTCTATTCGTAGGGAATATTTATGTTTGGCTGTTCTGATGCCCTTTTTGAGGTTCGATCTGGCTGTGCTGTAGGCCTCACAGTTACCTGACTTGAACGCTGCATCCCGGACTTTCAGCAGCTGCCGGACCTCACTGGTCATCCAGGGTTTCTGGTTTGGAAAGGTGCGGACTGATTTTTTTGTTGTGACACTCAGTGCAAAAGTTAATGTAGGCTAGTATGGCAGATGTGTGTTCATTAATGTCTGCATGGGAGCCATGGGTAGCTGAATGTGCAAAAATACTCCAGTCTGTGTTGTCAAAACAGTCCTGGAGTTCAGAGACTGCTCCTTCTGGCCAGACAGTGATTGTCTTTACTGCTGGCTTGACCCGTTTTATTAGGGGTTTGTAGGCTGGGACCAGGAACAGGCAGAGGTGGTCAGAATGCCCCAGATGAGGGCAGGGAGTAGCTTTGTATGAGTCCTTGATGTTTGTATAGAGATGGTCCAGGGTGTTTTGTCCCCTAGTGGGGCAAGAGACATGCTGATGGAATTTGGGCAGTACAGCCCTGAGGTTAGCCTGATTAAAGTCACCCCCTATGATAAAGGCATTGTCCGGGTGTTGGGTCTGTTGTCTGCTGATGACACATTGTAGCTGCTTAAGTGCTACCTTAGCATTAGCATGTGGGGGGATGTATACAGCGGCGATGGTAATGGCCGTTAGCTCCCTGGGCAGGTAGAAAGGCCTGCACTGAATCATAAGGAGCTCCAGATCAGCAGAGCAATGCCTTTCAACCATCTTTATATTGTTGCACCAAGAGTTACTGACATAAATACTCAAACCTCCTCCACGGGTCTTGCCGGAGTCCGCTGTCCTGTCGGCACGGAAGGCTGTGCGGCCCGCTAGCTCGACTGCCGAGTCGCCATGTTGCTGTTGAGCCAAGTCTCTGTAAACATCAGCAGACAGCAGTTCTGCAGCCTTTCCTGAGAGGACAGCCTGAGTCTTATCTCCTCCATGTTGTTAGCTAACGACCGGACATTAGCCATGAAGATGCTGGGGAGGGACACTGTGAGGGGAGCGCTACTTAGCTTAGCATGTAGCCCGCCTCGCTTACCTCTCTTCTGTTCACGTTGCCGCCAGGGGGCAGTGTTTCCACTGCGAGGCCGGTGAGGGGATAACATGGATGGGGGAGTTGTCCGTGATGGTGGAGGGAAGGGAGTAATCCCTTCTGAGGGTTAACGGGTCCTGACGGCTCTAGGAGAGCGCAGGACCTACACTTGTAAATACACTTAAAACTAATGTAAACTACTAATAAGACCCGTTAGCCCCTAGTTAACAGCTCTGACGCTTTAGCCGAGCGGTTAGTGACGTCGCCTTGTGGTGCAGTACAGCCCGTATCGAATCCCGCACCGGGCGAGAAAGTAACCGGTTACACTACCGTGTGAATAACAAAGAAAACACGACCCTGAACAGGGAACCACAGTAGCCGCTGCGTCCAGCGCGCCGCCATCTTGAAAAACAACTATGTATGTATAATCCAGAGAGTCAATTCTTTATGAGACAGTACAAGTCTGTTTCATGCCATAAGCATCATCAGCTGGCTGCTTATGGCATGAGACAGTACAAGCCTGTTTCATGCCATAAGCATCAGCAGTTATTGCCAGCTGATGCTTATGGCATGAAACAGGCTTGTACTGTCTCATAAAGAATTGACTTGACTCACGGGATCATTTTGCTCCTTATTTGTTGAGCACTTTCCCTACCGTTGAGTGTTTCTTTTAACAATGTTTTATATATGTAGCCGGGTGGTAAATCTGTTAAATATGTTAAATGATTTTCCACTTAAATTTAGTATAGTTTAACTGTTAATATATGTAATTGTTACACTGTCAAGCCATGTAAAATGTCATTTGATGTATTTAAATTGTGAAGCAGATTGTGAGTGTATTTTTATAGTTTTGGTTGTCATTGCATGTTTTGACCAGTAAGTGGCAGTGGCGGACTTTTATGTAACTCCGCGCAAGTTATCCAAGTGCATCTTGGGTATTCTTTCTTTCTTTCTTGTGTGGAGCACCTGAAGATTGCGGTGTGACGGTGCTCTGACTCCGCAGTAAGTAAGGGTAAATATCTTGTGAAATATACCTGTAACATTATTCCAAACAATATTGTATGTCGGTAATTTGACAAGATGGTTTGATTTAGACGCTACTGGAGTTGATGTTCGGTGATTTTGGGCGCGAGCCGTCGACCGCTGTTCGCCATTGCAGGCATGACAAGGTAATGTTGGCGTGAATAAAGCCACACCATGCCATTGTATTTGGGATGTAAAGGTTTTATATGCATTTTAATTCTGTTAAAGGTAACTGACAGAGTGAGAAGTTGCGCGATCTTCAGGAAGTTCCACATGTCTTTGTTAAACCCTGTTTAACGTACATAGTCCACTGCCGTATTTTGCACCGTATTTTGTATTTATTATTTCCCTTTTTAAAATCTTTTCTGTTAAACTTGCCACATCTGTGAACATTTATGAGCTGTTTGCTCGAAAGACACAGGAATGTATGCACTCAGTAAAACGATCTGCATTCGAAGGTTCAAACAATAAAATTAAAGCTACAAGAACCCCGGAAGTAATTGTGTCCTGTGTGGTATCTAATTCCACGGGCTACATAATCATACATACATACATACATACATACATACATACATACGTGTGTGTTGCATGTGTGTGTTTATGTACAGAGCAAAATTTAACAACGCAAAAGTGTAGTTGGCGACATCCTGCAGTGTGAAGGCATCTCTGTGTGCAAGTCCTCTTTGGTCCCTGGCTGCCTCGTTCATGGACACATCTGCCTGATCTTGATCTTCCACGGGAGGCTCGGGACAGCCACGCTGCCTCAGGTAGTTGTGCAGCACAGCTGAAGTAACCATCACCTTGCAGCATCTTCTTGGCTTGAAACAGAGTGTCTTGTGTAAACATGTTGTGTTTACATACTCCAAACATAAGCGCCACCATTCCTCTAGTGCGAACCCACACTAGAGGAATGTCCATATGAGCTCTGTTGTATCTTTGCTGTCCAGCTGTTGTGCGATTTAGATATGGCGTGAATAAGGAGTTACTTTGCCCATACCCACTGTCACCTAGTAGGGTTCCACTATGTTGTCCTCTTTCAAACTGAGCACACAAAGAGGAGCTGAAAAGGGGCGTCCAGGTAGTCCGTTGCCTATCAACACGGGTATTGCCAGTTCGATTCCCCTGTTGCCTCCGGCTTGGTTGGGCATCCCTACAGACACAATCGACCGTGTCTGCGGGTGGGAAGCCGGGTGTGTGTCCTGGTTGCCGTACTGGTGCCTCCTCTGGTCGATCGGGGTGCCTGTTCGGGGGGAGGGGTGGATAGTGTGATCCTCCCACGTGCTACGTCCCCCTGGCGAAACTCCTCACTGTCAGGTGAAAAGGCTGGTGACTCCACATGTATCGGAGGAGGCATGTAGTGGGTTGCAGCCCTCCTTGGACTGGTAGAGGGGGTGGAGCGGTGACCGGGATGGCTCAGAAGAGTGGGATAATTGGCCAAGTACAATTGGGGAGGGAAAAAAAAAGGGGGGGGGACAAAAACAAAAGAGGAGCTGAGAAAAATCCTTGAATCGTGGGTTGCACCTTTCCAACGGACAACAATGTTTGGAAACTCTAAATTAGGAAAGCATACACCCTGAACATTGATGGAAAACAGGTCCTAATGGATCCTGTACTCTTCAGCGTCAGGAGTCGATAGACACGTGATGGAAACATGACATCCATCTATACAGCTGGGAAGTGCCCATATTCATAGAATTGCACTTTATAGTTGGCTTGGCCAGCAGCATCAGGAAACTTGATGTAAACACTCCTCAGTTCACAAATGGCCCTGCAGACTAACTATTGTACACACAGTTGCTTCACGGGCACCACACAAATCACCAGTTTCACGATGAAAGGTTCCAGAGGCCCAAAACTTCAAAGACATCAGAACTTGGAGAAAAGTGGGTAAAGGTCTTCCCCTCCGAGACAAAGAGGAAAGCCTAGGCTCAAGCAAGGATATTATCTCCAATGCATTTTCTTTGGTCTCCAAAGCCTATTTCGTTAAAGTAATTAAATGGATTACTCCTATGCATGAGTACTTGTCTGGCTGGCCTCTGTGGTGCATGTTGGCCTTTGTTTAGATATTCCAAGTAGTCTATGCCCCCTCACAAACAGTATTAAACAGGAGTTAAACATGTGTCCTTGAGGGATTCATTTAATATTCCATTTATTCCTAGAGTAGTTCCAATATTCCTTTTTGCACTCATCTTAGTTTACTCCAGAACAGGCTAAATCTAAGACTATTTTTAAAACAAGTCTGTGCAAGTCGCTCTGATTTAAGACAACTCAAAAGGGCATTTCAGTCCAGCACTAGGCTTAAGCCCTGACTGTGAAACTGGTCCTATATGTTTTATGTCCCTTTCCTTCAATGCTGCATCACCTGCAAACAGATGGCTTTGTGTCAGGAACAAGTTACCAGACTAAACAAGTCGGTCAGGATTGGTCGCTGACTCCTAGGTTTCATGTCAGGTGCGGGCCTCTGAGAAATCAGGCAATCAATTTTGACTTTGTAATTTGCGTAAACATGTCCCTAGTCAGCTTCTCCTGAGAGCCAGATAACATCCATCATATCAAGTTGCCTAAGGATGAATGAAGGGGTTGAAATTCATTTACCACAGGTATGAATTCCAAAGTGTCATTTCACCTCCCCACTTAACCCCGTTGGAAAACAGTGTCGTTTGCATAGGGATGTATTGGAAAAGCAGTTATCCATAGGTCTTTGAATTATGTTGAAAACAGTCGAAAACACAAGATACTGAAAAGTTGTTATGTGGTATTATGTATGGAAAACGAACTTTAAAACCTGGGAATAACTTTTGTTTATTGACAAACAAGAAGTTTAAAGAAAGTTGAATCGGTTCATTTGGACACAACGTTTATTGACAGATACGTTTCATCATCATCTAAGTGACCTCTTCAGTCTCAGCTGAGTGCAGGTGTCCCACCCTTATAAACAATACAGTTGCATAACGACTGAAACAACAATGTTTCATATGCAAATATGTGTGACCATTAACTAGAGTTTCAATGGCCATGTGTACTATTCAGAGGATTTGGAAATGTTTGCAATCACAGCATTGTAAGATGGCGACAGATGTACTCTTAGCCCCCCCCCCCTTGGTTCAGGGATGGTTGTTCCCTCTTCACATATATGGCCTCTTTGACTCCCCGTTCAAACCAGTACTGATCAGTACCTACGGTTTGACTTCCTCATCCACTAGAGCACAAAGTCATCAGGGTCATCAGGACGCTGTACCGCCGAGCTGACAACGTCCCACTGACACCGTGGCCAGGGAAGGGGAGAAATCCCACGTTAAACAGGCCCTGTTTAGGTGTGGTTATCCTAACTGGGCATTTGTCAAAGCCAGGAAGATGCCCAAACACTTCAATCCAGGGTCTCTTAATAACCATCAACCAGTCTCTAATCTTCCATTCTTTTCTAAAGTACTAGAGAGAGTTGTGTATCAACAACTTTCGACCCATATAAAAGAAAACCATCTATATGAACCTTTTCAGTCGGCTTTCAGGACCTGTCACTCCACTGAAACTGCTCTGACCAGAGTGGTGAACAATCCTCTACCAGCTATGGACTCTGATTCCACTTCTGTGCTTCTACTACTGGACCTCAGTGCAGCCTTTGACACCAGTGATCACTGTATACTATTAGACAGATTAAATTGTAATTTTGGTGTCTCTGGTTTAGCTCTCTCTTGGCTTAAGTCCTACTTATCTGGAAGAACGCATTGTGTCTGCTATAATAATATTATATCAAAATTCTCTGATGCTAAATATGGTGCACCCGAGGGCCCAGTACTTGGCCCTCTACTTTTCTCTCTTTGTATTTCATCTCTTAGCCAAATTATACGCAGTTATGGAATAAATTTCCATTGCTATGCTGATGATACTCAGCTGTATGTGCCTATAAGGGCTGATGACCATACTCAAATGACTAACTTAGAGGCCTGCTTGGCTACTGTGAATAACTGGATGTCACTTAACTTTCTGCTTTTAAATTCAGATAAAACCGAGATGCTAGTCATTGGCCCTGCTAGACACAGACACCAATTTGATCAAGTAACGATAACAATCCACAACTCTGTTGTTTCACAAAGTGTGGCAGCCAAAACTCTTGGTGTTATGTTTGATCCCAGCCTTTCCTTTGATAAGCACATTAAAGAAATCACCAAGACTGCCTTTTTTCATTTACGTAACAAAGCTAAGATTCGGTCTTTTCTCTCCATGGCTGATGCAGAGACTCTAATACATGCATTTGTTTCAGACTTGATTACTGTAATGTTCTGTTCTCAGGTCTGCCACGTGCTAATACTAAAAGTCTTCAGATGGTTCAGAATGCTGCTGCTAGAATCCTAACTAAAACTAGGAAATGTGACCATATTACACCAATCCTTGCCTCCCTTCATTGGCTTCCTATCCATGTTAGATCAGAATACAAGGTGCTTCTGCTGACTTATACAATCCTAAATGGGCTTGCTCCATCCTACCTGTCTGATCTCCTTAAACCTTACATGCCATCTCCAGCTCTCCGCTCCCAAATACAGGGCTCCTGTGTGACCCAAAGTTAAAAAGAAGTCAGCTGGTGGCAGCAGGGCCTTTTCCTGTCGGGCTCCATTGTTGTGGAATAACCTGCCTGCTGCCACCAGACCATCAGAGTCTGTTGAGTCTTTAAATCCAAACTTAAAACTCATCTTTTTGCCTTAGTTTACAATTAGTTGCCTTTAAGTTGAGTGCTTCACAACCTGTACTGGATGGTGGGTCGGTTTCTGTCTCAATGAATTTACCAACCACTGTTCTGCCGATGAGATTATAGCATATAGATTATTGACTATTGCAAACTTCTCTTCTTTCACATGTCTTTTCTCTCTCTCTCTGAATGACGTCTTCTCCTTTCTCTTCTTCTGTGTGTGAATGGTGTGATGTGAGTCTCCCTTGTGTGCACGTACAGTCTGTCCTCCTCCCAGGTCTCTATGGTGATGGTGGTCGCCACTTGGACACTACTTGGCATCACCCTCATCACATTTTCTTTTTATATATCCCATAAATCCATATAATTTTGTTATCCTGTTGCAATGTTATATCCCTCTCTCACTCAGACGTGTGACTGATGTGTTTTTTGTGTTTTTTTTTTTTTTGTTTTTTTTTTGTCTACATGGTAATGGCGGTCACATGGCTCAGGGTCCTGGACACTGCTTGGCATCCTCCTCATCATATTCTTCATATATTTTATAATTCCATTATAATTGTGTTATCCTCTTTCGATGTTGTATTGTGTAAATTGTGTAAACACAACATCCATTGCACGTTGTGCGTCTTGGGAGAGAGATCCTCCTCTGTTGCTCTCCCTGAGGTTTCTTCCTATTTTTTCTTCCTGTTAAATGGTTATTTTAGGGAGTTGTTCTTTATCCGGTGAGAGGGTCTAAGGACAGGATGTTGCGTTGCCGTAAAGCCCCTTGAGGCAAATTTGTAATTTGTGATATTTGGCTCAACACATAAATTTGACTTGACTTGACTCGACTTCCTTCAAGACAATTGGGGTGCATTGACCCCCTCCCTCCCTAATTCCACTGTGATGTGGGAAAAGGAAACCCCTACTTTGTAGAAAATAAATTCACACCTTACACCTCTTTAACATGATGTAAATATTTTGTCCTGACCTCGGCAAGTTCGTCTTGTCTTCAGTTATCGGTCACTTCGTATCTCCCAATGAAAACTGGGCAGCCATTGTTCTGTTTGTACTCTTCCTTGAGTGCATAATTCTAGGATGCGCTGTGTTTTTCTTCTGTCTACCTCTTTTCCCCTCCTCTCACAGATTGTCCCAGCTATGAAATCTCACAAGTACTGCTATCAACTCAGGTTTCTCTTTGTTGTCTGCCATCTCATTGCCCTTCTTCAATGCTGAGTATTGCCAGTCTCTCTCAACCTATTTTTCAACCATTCCCTTTCACGCCACTACAGGTGTTTCTCTTCCAAACGTTGTAGAGAATTTCTGCTAGCTTGTTCTTATCGCCTAAAAGTAATGCTCCTCTCATAAAAGTGTCTTTGATCATTTGAATTGTATTATGCTGAGGTCAGAAATAGTAAATCACTTCAATTCATATTGAATCATTTCCATTGTTCTGACAAAGGGTGCTTTATTGGAGCAGTGCTAGCTCGTTAGAACTGCTTGCTAATGTTCATTAAATATTTGTTAGCACAGATCTATAAATATCACATGTCACAGAATGGCTTGAGTGGCGCCACTGTTCCAATACTGACAAGGAGGAGGAAATTTCAGCATTGCCGGTGTAGTCTTGGGCTTAGTTCCAGCTGTCATTCTTCCTTCTCTACTTCTTTCCTTCATTTATTCTGTCTTCCTTTTTTAACCTGAAGTGATTAAAAATAGATTTATATTAAGACCAGGAGTAGTTAAAGCTACAATCCTGAATATTTACTTGCAAACTATGTAAATGTCCTTTTTAATACTTGCTATCACGGCTGTATTTTACACAATAGCCAATCTAGAAATATTCAAGTAATGAACACACTGTAGTAGTAGTAGTAGTAGTAGTAGTAGTAGCCCATTTTAATAGTTACTGTTTGGTTGGACTTCCCCAGCAATAATGATACAGTCCATGTGTGATTACGCCTTCACCCTAGCAGTCAAATGTAGAAGAAAATGGAGGGTAGTGGTGAGTTTGAAGATGGAGTGAACTTGTTTCATCTTTGGGGCGATATGACAGACCAGGCCTGGAGAAGAACTTTACTGTTGGATAATGAAACATCAATAGCTAAAACTTGAATGAATATATGAGACCCAGAGTGGTCATTCACCAATGCAATGCAAACTGAGATGTTCCAGCTACCTCCATGGGCCGAATTTGAGCACTAATACTGGGGTAAGTCAAGTAGAATGAATCGAGGTCAATGGGATATTTCTGCAAGAGATCATTTTTGATTTAGAGAATACAAGAAGATGGTGGATGAGAAGAAACATCTTTCTATGCTATTCATGTAGTCTTTAAGAACCATTTAGGGAAAAAAGTTTGTTTTCTGAGTATGCAAATTTGATCATGAATATTAACGACTGCTGTCACGAGACTCAACCTGCAAGCTAGTCAGTGTAGCCTCTAGCTCGTACAAACAGCACATCAATGAGCTTGTATCTTTGACAGTCTTCTGTCTGCATAGCCCTGGTTTGAGTCTCTGAAGGACGTTTGAAAATAGGACATTTCTTACAGCAGAAGAAACGTCCTATTGTCAAACATCCAGCAGAGTCCCAAATCAGGGCTACTGTCTGCAGTGCACATTGCTGACACTTGATGATAAACATAATAATACTCTTTTCATCTCAGATAACTTTACTGTCATTTTTCAGTACATTACATGTGTTATTCAAAGCTGACATAACTATCTACCAGGGTTGGACAACATGACCCAGAAAGGTCCGGTGTGGGTGCAGGTCTTTGTTCCAACCAAGCAGTTACACACCTGAGTCTGCAAATTAAGGTCTTTAGAAAAGACTATTGGCTGACTAGCCCTGTGATGGTCTGACAGCCTGTCCAGGGTGTCTCCTCGTCTGCTGCCCAATGACTGCTGGAATCGGCTCCAGCATCCCTGCAACCCTGAGAGCAGGATAAGCAGTTCAGGTAATGGATGGATGAATGGATGGATGGATGGATATTGTTTAACTAATAGACTCAGGTGTGTAACTGCTTGGTTGGAACAAAGACCTGCACCCACACTGGCCCTTTCTGGAACATGTTGCACATCCCTGAACCCCAGTAGATTTAGTTTTATCGCTTCGAAATCATCAGTCAAAACGTTTGCTTGCTACGCTAGCTGCTGGCTGGTTGGCTAGCTGCTGGCTGGTTGGCTAGCTGCTGGCTGGTGCCAAATGGGACACCATACAGAGAATGTTGCCTTGATACATGGACACTTGAGTCTGGGTATATGATTAGAATGTGGGAAATGGATAAATTTAGGCAAGGTTATGAGTTTGGTGTGGTGAAGGTCATGGTAAGCGTCTGGGAGGGAGTTTCATGAGATGCACTGAGGATCCTCACTACCGAGTCCCAGCCTGAACCAGCAAGTAATGCTTGTGCACCAACTATCCAAACAATATTGTGTAGCCTCACGCCGGCGGAAATACTCTGAAAGTGAGATCATATCACCACCATCGACTAAATTGTTGGCTTACAATTATGTCTTCATTATAAACATCAGGACATGTAGCAATGACGGTAATAGTCCAGGTATTCGTAAATATTTGAAATTGGCTGTGTCCAGATGAACTGATTCAACATTATTTGAGTCAGCAGCTGTGGTTTGGCTTCTCTCTCTTTGGGCTTTGGTATCACCGGATCTACTTTGAGAAATAGACACTATTTTATAGGTTTGTAGCTGTAACAGCTGAAGCTTAGAGCCAATCGTAAAAACAAAAGAAGTTATTTAGGTCTACGTATTAGCCTCTGTTGATCCTGTGAATATGTTTTAGTTATTGTGTGGGGTACCTCTGTGAGGAGGGGAAATGTCTGACAGGAAAGAAGAATGGAAAGAAGGAAGAAAGTATTCTAATTTGAGGGTCCTGTTCACTTTCTTTGCTCAACCACCAAAGAGGCAAAAAGAAAAAGAATCAATTATCCTCCCCCAAAAATGATGAATAATTAAGTTGTTCAGCACTGAGCCATCTAACATAAATAATATAAGATTAACAAGGAGTCTATCAACTGCCTGCTCATGCAAGGCTTTGTATTAGACACAATATATGTAGGATTTCAGTCAGCTGACGCATGCACCAGCACACCCCAGCTGCATTCACACAATGAGAGTTGTGCTGTGCTTCATATTATTGATCAGTTATGGGGAGTTGCACACATAGTAATTATCTATCTATCTATCTATCTGTCTGTCTGTCTGTCTGTCTGTCTGTCTGTCTGTCTGTCTATCTATCTATCTATCTATCTATCTATCTATCTATCTATCTGTCTGTCTGTCTGTCTGTCTGTCTGTCTGTCTGTCTGTCTGTCTGTCTGTCTAACTATCTATCTACCTATCGATCTATCCGTCTATCCGTCTGTCTATCTATCTATCTATCTATCTATCTATCTATCTATCTATCTATCTATCTATCTATCTATCTGTCTGTCTGTCTGTCTGTCTGTCTATCTGTCTATCCGTCTATCCGTCTGTCTGTCTATCTGTCAGTCTATCTATCTGTCTATCTGTCTATCCGTCTATCCGTCTGTCCGTCTATCTATCTATCTATCTATCTGTCTGTCTGTCTGTCTGTCTGTCTGTCTGTCTGTCTATCTATCTATCTATCTATCTATCTATCTATCTATCTATCTATCTATCTATCTATCTATCTATCTATCTATCTATCTATCTATCTATCTATCTATCTATCTATCTGTCTGTCTGTCTGTCTGTCTGTCTGTCTGTCTGTCTGTCTGTCTGTCTGTCTGTCTGTCTGTCTGTCTGTCTGTCCGTCTATCTATCTATCTATTTGTCTGTCTGTCTGTCTGTCTGTCTGTTACACGTAATGCTCCATCAGAGTGAGTGTGTGTGTGTGTGTGTGTGTGTGTGTGTGTGTGTGTGTGTGTGTGTGTGTGTGTGTGTGTGTGTGTACTTCTGTGTTTTTAAGGACCAATGTGAGTTTTTTAACCATCAGAATGAGGACATTTTTGCAAAGTGAGGACATTTTGCCAGGTCCTCGCTTCTTTAAGGGTCCGGGTTGGGACTTGTTAGGACTTGGGTTTAGGGTTAAGGTTAGAATTAGGATTAGGTTAGGGTCCGGGTTGGGACTTGTTAGGACTTGGGTTTAGGGTTAGAATTAGGATTAGGTTAAGGTCCGGGTCCGGGTTGGGACTTGTTAGGACTTGGGTTTCGGGTTAGGGTTAGAATTAGGATTAGGTTAAGGTCCGGGTCCGGGTTGGAACTTGTTAGGACTTGGGTTTAGGGTTCGGATTAGAATTAGGATTAGGTTAAGGTCCGGGTCCGGGTTGGGGTGGTTATTGTTAGGGTTAAGGGTCAGGGAATGAACGTAGTCAATGAGGGGTCCCCACAAAGATAGAAGTACAAACGTGCGTGTGCGCGCGCGAGGAAGGATTAGGGAGATCCCCCTGTTTTCAAACACGGACCAAAAAAACAAAAAGAAGCAGTTTTTTAGAGAACAATGTTGGTTGTCTTGTCGTCAGTTCGCCTTCAGCGCCGAGTGGATCTGCGGTCCAGTTTCGTTAAAGCAGCGTGCGGGCGGGCGTGATGGTGCGGTTCTGTGCTGACGCGTCGGTGCCCGGGAAGCCTCGCCCATCCAGCCGCCAAGTCGCTCCACAGACAAGGCAGCGCGCCGTGCATCACAGGAGAGCCGTCAGTCCCGCAGCCCAACCTTGAGCGGTAACTACAGACGTTTCGGGGCTTTACCTTTAGGAGTCCGAGGCGGGACTCCGGCACGTTTGAACCGCTACAGACGCCGGTACTTGTAGTGCACTGAATGTAAACATGTGTCATGCAGACATGCGTAAAAACTACACTTCCCCAAAGCTGTCACCGCGCGCTGCCGCTCCCATTGGTCGGCCGCTGCAGCCGCAGCCCCAGAGAATGAATGAAATGGAAATAGCTGGTACATTACATGTACATACCGGGCTCTGCAGTGTTGCATTCTATCACACTATACCAAAATGGCCACAGCGGTACAGAACCCCCTCAAATCGTAAGTAAAACCTTTTCTGCCATTTGCGCTCCGAGCTGTTGTGCGCTGCGTGCTGTCAGTGCGGTTTGAGGCTCCGTTCCACACCATTTTCTGTACATCTATCCATCAGATGTGTGCAGCGGAGACAGATGATTCTAGGGAACAGAAAGTTATATTTCTCACAGACTAGCATTTTATTTTATTCCATTCATTCATGCATTCATGCATTCATTCATGCATTGCTTTGCGTTAGCGGATTATTGTTTTCCAAAGAAAAGCAAAGAAAAGCAAACGCGCTCCGGTGCAGTCCAGCCGTTTGCCCCAGCAGCAGGCAGCAGGTAGCAGGCAGCAGCCCCAGCAGGCAGCAGGCAGCAGGTAGCAGCCCCAGCAGCAGCCCCAGCAGCAGGCAGCAGGCAGCAGGTAGCAGCCCCACCAGCAGCCCCAGCAGCAGCCCCACCAGCAGCCCCAGCAGCAGCCCCAGCAGCAGCCCCACCAGCAGCCCCACCAGCAGCCCCAGCAGCAGCCCCAGTAGCAGCCCCAGCAGCAGGCAGCAGGCAGCAGGTAGCAGCCCCAGCAGCAGGCAGCAGGTAGCAGGTAGCAGCCCCACCAGCAGCCCCACCAGCCCCAGCAGCAGCCCCAGCAGCCCCACCAGCAGCCCCACCAGCAGCCCCAGCAGCCCCAGCAGCCCCACCAGCAGCCCCACCAGCCCCAGCAGCAGCCCCAGCAGCAGGCAGCAGGTAGCAGGTAGCAGCCCCACCAGCAGCCCCAGCAGCAGCCCCAGCAGCCCCACCAGCAGCCCCAGCAGCCGTCTCGTGTGTGCGGGGGTATGGAGGAGTGTTGGAGGAGTGCTGGAGGAGTGTTGGAGGAGTGCTGGAGGAGTGTTGGAGGAGTGCTGGAGGAGTGTTGGAGGAGTGCTGGAGGTAGCTACGTGTTGGTGACCCGGTGTGTCCCTGCTGGATGCGGCCAGACCAGACGGGGGTGGGTGAACCCAGAAGAGGAGAAGCGAGCCAGACTCCTCCACGTCGTTGGGCTGTAGCGTTATGTGCACTGGGACAGGAGGACACAGGTTCAAGCCCGAAACGCTCCCTTCATGGGTTCTGACACTCTTTATTTAAAGGGTTTGTCGAACCTCTCAGGGAATAACCTGGAACGTAGAGTAGAATTAAATAGAATTCAGCCTTGAACTACCTTACGAGACTTGCTTTTATATTCACTCTCCAAAACAATCAAGAATCAGAACATGAAAACCCAAACGGACTCCGTCTCGCTGCCTGAGCGGAGCCTACTATGACACGTCCCGGGCAGCTGTTTGTATCGGCGGTTTAGTTCGGGGGGGGGTTTAGTTCGGGAGGGAGGTTTAGTTCGGGGGGGCTTAGTTCGGGGGGGGCTTAGTTCGGGGGGGGGTAGTTCGGGGGGGGGTTAGTTCGGGAGGGGGTTTAGTTCGGGGGGGGTAGTTCGGGGGGGGGTGTTCTGCCAGGTTGCTCCTGCGACTCCTTTGTGCGGGTTTCTTTTTCCTGCGGTCCATTTGACGCGTGCGGCGCGGAAGACAGACGTCTGCTGCCAGCGTGGGCACGCGGCCAAAAGGTGGCCGGACTTAAAACATCTCCACGAGGAAGACAATTAAAATACGCGCGCGCGCGCGAGCGCACACACACACACATACACACACACACACACGCATACACACACACACACACACGCATACACACACACACGCATACACACACACACTAGCTTGCTTGCATTTTAAGACTAATCTCTCAGCTAGTCCACCCCAAAGACCAGACAGTCTAAAAACAAAGAAAAGCCATACTGGTGGGTGCACAGACGGTGGGCTACATGGCGCATGTGAGGTTAGGGTAGGGTAGGGTATATTAGTTGAGGTTAGGGTAGGGTAGGGTAGGGTAGGGTAGGGTATATTAGTTGAGGTTAGGGTAGGGTAGGGTAGGGTAGGGTATATTAGGTGAGGTTAGGGTAGGGTAGGGTATATTAGGTGAGGTTAGGGTAGGGTAGGGTAGGGTAGGGTAGGGTATATTAGGTGAGGTTAGGGTAGGGTAGGGTATATTAGGTGAGGTTAGGGTAGGGTAGGGTAGGGTATATTAGGTGAGGTTAGGGTAGGGTAGGGTAGGGTAGGGTATATTAGGTGAGGTTAGGGTAGGGTAGGGTAGGGTATATTAGGTGAGGGTAGGGTAGGGTATATTAGGTGAGGTTAGGTGAGGTTAGGGTAGGGTAGGGTATATTAGGTGAGGTTAGGGTAGGGTAGGGTATATTAGGTGAGATTAGGGTAGGGTAGGTTAGGGTAAGGTAGGGTAGGGTAGGGTAGGGTAAATTAGGTTAGGGTAGGGTAAGGGTAGGTTAGGTGAGTTTAGTCTAGGTTAGCGTAGACTAGTCTAGGTTAGTCTAGGTTAGGTTAGGTTAGGGTAGGGTAGGGTAAGGTAGGGTAAATTAGGTTAGGGTAGGTTAGGTGAGGTTAGTCTAGGTTAGCGTAGACTAGTCTAGGTTAGTCTAGGTTAGGGTAGGGTAGGGTAGGTTAGGTGAGGTTAGTCTAGGTTAGGGTAGGGTAAGGGTAGGTTAGGTGAGTTTAGTCTAGGTTAGCGTAGACTAGTCTAGGTTAGTGTAGGGTAGGGTAGGGTAGGGTAGGTTAGGTGAGTTTAGTCTAGGTTAGGGTAGGGTAAGGGTAGGTTAGGTGAGTTTAGTCTAGGTTAGCGTAGACTAGTCTAGGTTAGTCTAGGGTAGGGTAGGGTAGGGTAGGGTAGGTTAGGTGAGTTTAGTCTAGGTTAGCGTAGACTAGTCCAGGTTAGTCTAGGTTAGGTTAGGTTAGGGTAGGGTAGGGTAGGGTAGGGTAGGGTAAGGTAGGGTAAATTAGGTTAGGGTAGGTGAGGTTAGGGTAGGTTAGGTGAGGTGAGGTTAGTCTAGGTTAGGTTAGGGTAGGTTAGGTGAGTTTAGTCTAGGTTAGCGTAGAGTAGTTTAGGTTAGTCTAGGTTAGGTTAGGGTAGAGTAGGGTAGGGTAAGGTAGGGTAAATTAGGTTAGGGTAGGTGAGGTTAGGGTAGGTTAGGTGAGGTTAGTCTAGGTTAGGTTAGGTGAGGTTAGGGTAGGTTAGGTGAGTTTAGTCTAGGTTAGCGTAGAGTAGTTTAGGTTAGTCTAGGTTAGGGTAGGGTAGGGTAGGGTAAGGTAGGGTAAATTAGGTTAGGGTAGGTGAGGTTAGGGTAGGTTAGGTGAGGTTAGTCTAGGTTAGGGTAGGTGAGGTTAGGGTAGGTTAGGTGAGTTTAGTCTAGGTTAGCGTAGAGTAGTTTAGGTTAGTCTAGGTTAGGTTAGGGTAGAGTAGGGTAGGGTAAGGTAGGGTAAATTAGGTTAGGGTAGGTGAGGTTAGGGTAGGTTAGGTGAGGTTAGTCTAGGTTAGGTTAGGTGAGGTTAGGGTAGGTTAGGTGAGTTTAGTCTAGGTTAGCGTAGAGTAGTCTAGGTTAGTGTAGGTTAGGTTAGGGTAGGTGAGGTTACCTGAACAAGACTGAGACAAACGATCTTGTCCTGCCTGCCTGCCTGCTTGTCTGTGTGTCAACCTGTGACCCTTACGAACCATCTCACCCTTACGAACCATCTCATCCTTACGAACCATCTCATCCTTACGAACCACCTCATCCTTACGTACCATCTCACCCTTATGAACCATCCTATCCTTATGTACTACTTCACCCTTACGAACCATCTCACCCTTATGAACCATCTCATCCTTACAAACCATCTCACCCTTATGAACCATCTCACCCTTATGAACCATCTCATCCTTACGAACCATCTCACCCTTATGAACCATCTCATCCTTACGAACCACCTCATTCTTACGTACCATCTCACCCTTACGAACCATCTCATCCTTACGTACCATCTCACCCTTATGAACCATCTCACCCTTATGAACCATCTCATCCTTACGAACCACCTCATTCTTATGTACCATCTCACCCTTACGAACCACCTCATCCTTACGTACCATCTCACCCTTACGAACCATCTTATCCTTACATACTATTTCACCCTTACGAACCATCTTATCCTTACGTACTATTTCACCCTTACGAACCATCTCATCCTTACGAACCATCTCATCCTTACGAACCACCTCATCCTTACGTACCATCTCACCCTTATGAACCATCCTATCCTTACGTACTACTTCGCCCTTACGAACCATCTCACCCTTATGAACCATCTTATCCTTATGTACTCTTTCACCCTTTCGTACCATCGCACCCTTACAAACCATCTCATCCTTATGTGCATGTTTTGAAGAGCACCCCACAGCAGAGGGGACATGCTAAACTGCAGCTGGAATTTCAATCTCACTGATTGGTTAGCGGAGCGCTGCCCTGATTAACTGTGGTGACATTTGGGTGTGTTTTTTAATCCCACAATGCACAGCTTTATAAGGGACACTTAAATGTTTTAATTAAAAGCATCTTCCCTTCATGTGGAAATGTAGAAATTCAGTAATTGTGATGTGTAGGCTTCTATAATTGTTTTGATCTGTGATCGGACACAACTGGACAGCTGTATGATACTTGATAGAGTCCCTTTAACGCGGGTCTTTACTTCATTTCTTCACTGGTCCTCTCCTCTCCTCTCCTCTCCTCTCCTCTCCTGTCTTCCCTCTCCTCTCCTCTCCTCTCCTCTCCTCTCCTCTCCTCTCCTCTCCTCTCCTCTCCTCTCCTCTCCTCCCTCTCCTCTCCTCTCCTCTCCTCTCCTCTCCTGTCTTCCCTCTCCTCTCCTCTCCTCTCCTCTCCTGTCTTCCCTCTCCTCTCCTCTCCTCCCCTCCCCTTCCCTCTGCTCTCCTCTCCTCTCCTCCGCTCCTCTTCCCTCTGCTCTCCTCTCCTCTCCTCTCCTCTCCTCTCCTCTCCTCTCCTCTCCTGTCTTCCCTCTCCTCTCCTCTCCTCCCCTCCCCTTCCCTCTGCTCTCCTCTCCTCTCCTCTCCTCTCCTCTCCTCTCCTCTCCTCTCCTCTCCTCTCCTCTCCTCTCCTCTCCTCTCGGGGATGCTGGTCCAGGCAGACCCAGAGTGTGGTCAGATTGCTCCCAGAGGCTCTTTGCAACACCCCGTCAAGGGGATTAAATGGACTGATTTGCATGAAATATACGAATTCCTCGCCGGAGCAGAGAGTGCATGGTGGTAGTGGTAAGAGACAGAAAGAAAGACATATAGGCAGAATAGAGAGTGTGGATATAGACGAGCAAGAAAGAGATGAAGTGAATGACTAGAGAGAGAGTGTGAGAAAGATCCAGAGTAGGAAGATAATCTAAAGCTAAGGATGGATTTGTCCAATTCATTTAATCACAGGTGGTTTTACTGTTCATTAAGTTTTGGTGCTCTTTTCATTCGTGTGAAAAGAGAGAAAAATTAGACAGCAGAGAAAGAGGATGCTGCGCGACAGACATGCAACAAAGCTGTTTGCTAGATTCACAGCTACAGGGATGCTAATAAAGTGAACGCATTTCAGCAATGCACCTGCACCACTCAGGATTCTCCGGTGTGCTTGCCATGGTTGCACAAGGCCTAAGCTGCAGCAGTCATCGTCACCGCCTACCTCTTACATATTGTGAATACCATTGTTGTCCAGGAAATGTTTAACTGAGTTCTAGTGTGGAAGTCATGACCGACTTTAAGTCCTGGTTGCTGGTCCTTTCTACCAAGAAGCCGGCCTTTTGAAACTCACAAATTACAAAGCTATCTGATGCTTCGACAAGCCAGATTGGTTCCAATGTCCAGCCCTTAAAGGTGGCCCACTGGTTAGCACAGTTGCCTCACAGCAAGAAGGTCCTGGGTTCAAACCCCAGGTCCTTTCTGTATGGAGTTTGTGTGTTCTCCCCTTGTCTGTGTGGGTTCCTCCCACCTTCAAAGACATGCATGGTGGGTTAATACTCCTCCCTGCCTGTGCCCCTGGCCGAGGCATGGCAAGAGGAGCTGGAGTCGGTCCCCGGGCGCAGCACGGCGGCTGCCCACACTTGATTGAATTGACACTTTATTGCATGTTAAATGCACAGGATGGATGTCCCCACGGGGGTTAATGAAGCGTTTCTTATCTTCTGGGCTGCGTGGCTGTAGCGGGAGGCCGTGCTTTGTGTACAGTGTACGGGTAAGGGTCAGGTTCTTCCAGCCCTGTTGAACCACAGTAATCTGGAAATAAGAATTCAGAATTCAGCGGCTAACAAAGCAACCTCACCAAGAAGCAGGCTTTCAGCCGTGTACAACACAACGATAGTCAGTGGCTGTGTGTGTGTGCACGTGTGTGTGTGTGTGTGAACAGCAGGTGGTTCATTTATGTGTGAAGGAAAATCAGCAGAGGAGTGAGCACGCTCCAATCTACTGAGCATTCCCTACCAGTCATTTCTCTGTCTTCTCTCACTGGATGAGAAACTTGTTTAATCCCTCATTTTGTCTTTTCGCTCCCATTCTCTCTCTCTCTCTCTCTCTCTCTCTCTCTAGCTCTCTCTCTCTCTCTCTAGCTCTCTCGCTCTCTCTAGCTCTCTCTCTCTCTCTCACTCGCTCTCTAGCTCTCTCGCTCTTTCTCTCTCTCTCTCTCTCTCTCTCTCTCTCTCTCTCTCTCTCTCCCTCTCTAGCTCTCTCGCTCTCTCTCTCTCTCTCTCACTCCCTCTCTAGCTCTCTCGCTCTCTCTAGCTCTCTCTCTCTCCCTCTCCCTCTCTAGCTCTCTCGCTCTCTCTAGCTCTCTCTCTCTCTCTCTCCCTCTCTAGCTCTCTCTTGCTCTCTCTCTCTCTCTCCCTCTCCCTCTCTAGCTCTCTCTCTCTCTCTCTCACTCGCTCTCTAGCTCTCTCGCTCTTTCTCTCTCTCTCTCTCTCTCTCTCTCTCTCTCTCTCTCTCTCTCTCTCTCTCTCTCCCCTCTCTAGCTCTCTCGCTCTCTCTAGCTCTCTCTCTCTCTCTCTCCCTCTCTAGCTCTCTCTCTCTCTCTAGCTCTCTCTCTCTCCCTCTCCCTCTCTAGCTCTCTCTCTCTCTCTCGCTCTCTCTCTCTCTCTCTCTCTCTCTCTAGCTCTCTCTTGCTCTCTCTCTCTCTCTCTCTCTCGCTCTCTCTAGCTCTCTCTTGCTCTCTCTCTCTCTCTCTCTCTCGCTCTCTCTAGCTCTCTCTTGCTCTCTCTCTCTCTCTCTCTCTCCCTCTCTAGCTCTCTCTCTCTCTCCCTCTCTCTCTCTCTCTCCCTCTCTAGCTCTCTCTTGCTCTCTCTCTCTCTCTCTCCCTCTCTAGCTCTCTCGCTCTCTCTAGCTCTCTCTCTCTCTCTCTCTCTCTCTCTCTCTCTCTCTCTCTCTCTCTCCCTCTCTCCCTCTCTCCCTCTCAATTCAATTCAATTCAATTCAGTGATGCTTTATTTGCATGACTGCATTAATTACAATGTTGCCAAAGCAAAACAGGTCAACAGAGAACTAAACAAAAAACAAACAAACAAACAAACAAACAAAACAAAAACAAAAACAAAAACACCCCCCCCAGCAAAAAAAGGAAAAAGGAAGACATAGATTTGGCAGAAACACAGAACAGCACTTGAACAGCAACTGACAGTAACTGACAGTGTTGTGGCCACGCACTGACCCTTAGGCTATGGCATTCTGGCACATATTGTGCAGCAAGGTGTGACCTTTGACCCTCTCCTAAAATAAGTGGCCATTGTTCTTTCTCATCCAGGAGCAGAACATTTGGAATCTGGTTTTCAAATGTCTCCTGGTATGTTTCTCTTATGTTCTGGAATGTCTCACAATTTAGCAGGAAGTGCATCTCTGTCTCCACCTCACCTGCCGTACAGTCACCACATATTCTTTGCTCTTTTGGTAGCCAAGATGTTGTGTGTGTCTGCCCTTTTCAGTGGCTAGACTGTGGTCAGTGAGCCTGTACTTGGTAAGGATGTGTCTGTGCTGACTGTCTCTGACAGTGGACAGACAGACAGTCAGCCAGTTTGTCTTCTCTTTTTAGGACCCCATAACATTCTCATTTGTGTTGTCATTTGGTTTCTGTGCCCCAGTGTTCCACACATGAGTTGTTGCGTTGTGTGATGATGTGGTTTACTCTAGTCTGTGGCTGGTTAGCAGTGCTAGTCTGAAACTCATCTGTGTCAGTGGTTACGGGGTCAGTTAGTTTCACAACCAGCTGACTGAGGGGACGCTTTCTTAGCTCTTGGATTTGGATGCTTTAAACTGCAGTGTGTGGTGGGGACTTGATTTAAGGTGCATCCAGAATTTAAGTGATCTGTTCTGGATATTTATTATCAATGGGTATAAATCATTAAATCTCTCTCTCGCTCTCTCTCTCTCTCTGTCTCTCTCTTCTCCATCTCCCTCTGTATTCATCTCCCTCTCTCTCCCTGTCTGTCTTACTTTCACTCTTTTCCTTTCCTTTACACCTGTTTCTGATATTCCTGACTCACCTCTTTCGCTCCCCTCTTCTCTGTCCCCTCTCTACATCTATCACTATCACAACATTCCTTCACTCTTTGGTTTCTTTCTTGCTGTCTGTGTCTGCCTCTTCATCCTTAAATCTGAGCCCGGGACCCTCTACTAGCTCTCACAATTACAAATGAAGAACTCGTGAAATTGGGTAAGGGAATGCCACATCTTCTAAAATCATGCAGCACTGTTTGTGCCGAACAGCTCCATAGAAAGATTTTAAAGATGAGAGCTCAAGATGTGGTGCAACTGTGCATTTTACTGACACTTTCTATGTGGACCAGAAGTCAGCGGCCTCCATGAAGCATTTAAGCTTGCTGTGAGGTGAAATGAGGTTATGAGCGATCTCCTTCCAAAAAGGCATCCACTCAGTTATTATGAATGCATGGGCCCTGATAAGACATCCAGTAAATTCAGGGTTATAGGTTATGATTCAACTCTGTAATCTGTTGGAGTTGAACAATTACTTTGTAAAAAATCAATGGGGAGCAATTTTTCAAATGGCGGTTGGTTCACCTGACATATTTTAGCAATATTACCTCCTTGTATTGGTTCAGACGGAAGCCACAGATGATTCTTCGGCCTGTTATAGTGGCTGCCATGGTGGAAGAGCCTGTGTTGCATTATTGTGGTGACAGTGGCGACAAGGCTTGTGTTACATTATTGCGGTGGCAGGGTCTGTGTTACATTGTTGTGGTGACAGGGCCTGTGTTACATTATTGTGGTGGCAGGGCCTGTGTTACATTATTGTGGTGACAGGGTCTGTGTTACATTATTGTGGTGGCACGGCCTGTGTTACATTATTGTGGTGACAGGGTCTGTGTTACAGTATTGTGGTGGCACGGCCTGTGTTACATTATTGTGGTGACAGGGCCTGTGTTACATTATTGTGGCGGCAGGGCCTGTGTTACATTATTGTGGAGGCAGGGCCTGTGTTACATTATTGTGGTGACACGGCCTGTGTTAAATTATTGTGGTGGCACGGCCTGTGTTACATTATTGTGGTGGCAGGGCCTGTGTTACATTATTGTGGAGGCAGGGCCTGTGTTACATTATTGTGGTGACAGGGTCTGTGTTACATTATTGTGGGTGCAGGGCCTGTGTTACATTATTGTGGCGGCAGTGGTGGCAGGGCCTGTGTTGCATTATTGTGGTGACAGTGGCGACAGGGCCTGTGTTAAATTATTGTGGCGGCTGGGCTTGTGTTACATTATTGTGGCGGCAGACCTGTGTTACATTTTTGTGGCGGCTGGGCTTGTGTTACATTATTGTGGCGGCAGGGTCTGTTTTACATTATTGTGGTAGCAGGGTCTGTGTTACATTATTTTGGTGGCAGGCCTGTGTTACATTATTGTGGCGACTGGGCTTGTGTTACATTTATGTGGAGGCAGGGTCTGTGTTACATTATTGTAGTAGCAGGGCCTGCGTTACATTATTGTGATGGCAATGGTAGCAGTGCCTGTGTTACATTGTTGTGACGGCAGGTCCTGTGTTACATTATTGTGGTGGCAGGGTCTGTATTACATTATTGTGGTGGCAGGGCCTGTGTTACATTATTTTGGTGGCAGACCTGTATGACATTATTGTGGTGGCAAGGACTGTGTTACATTATTGTGGTGGTAGGGTCTGTGTTACATTATTGTGGTGGCAGGGCCTGTGTTACATTATTGTGGCGGCAGGGCCTGTGTTACATTATTGTGGTGGCAGGGACTGTGTTACGTTATTGTGGTGGCAGGTTCTGTGTTACATTATTGTGATGGCAGGCCTGTGTTACATTATTGTGGCGGCAGTGGCGGAAGGGCTGGTGTTACATTATTGTGGTGGCAGGGTCTGTGTTACATTATTGTGGGTGCAGGGTCTGTGTTACATTATTGTGGTGGCAGGGTCTGTATTACATTATTGTGGCGGCTGGGCTTGTGTTACATTATTGTGGCGGCAGGGTCTGTTTTACATTATTGTGGTAGCAGGGTCTGTGTTACATTATTTTCGTGGCAGGCCTGTGTTACATTATTGTGGCGACTGGGCTTGTGTTACATTTATGTGGCGGAAGGGTCTGTGTTACATTATTGTGGTGGCAGGGCCTGTGTTACATTATTGTGTTGGCAGGGACTGTGCTACATTATTTTGGTGGCAGGGCCTGTGTTACATTATTGTGGTGGCAGTGGCGACAAGGCCTGTGTTACACTATTTGGTGGCAGGGACTGTGTAACATTATTGTTTTGGCAGGGTCTGTTTTACATTGTTGTTGTGGCAGTGGCGGCAGGGCCTGTGTTACATTATTGTGGCGACTGAGCTTGTGTTACATTTATGTGGCGGCAGGGTCTGTGTTACATTATTGTTTCGGCAGGGTCTGTTTTACATTGTTGTGGTGGCAGGCCTGTGTTACATTATTGTGGCAGCAGTGACGGCCAGTGTTACATTATTGTGGCTGCAGGGCCAGTGTTACATTATTGTGGTGGCAGGGCATGTGTTACATTATTCTGGTGGCAGGGCCTGTGTTACATTATTGTGTTGGCAGGGTCTGTGTTACATTATTGTGTCGACAGGGTCTGTGTTACATTATTGTGATGGCAGGCCTGTGTTACATTATTGTGGCGGCTGTGGCGGCAGGGCCAGTGTTACACCATTGTGGTGGCAGGGCCTGCGTTACATTATTGTGGTGGCAGGGCCAGTGTTACACCATTGTGGCAGCAGGGCCTGTGTTCCATTATTGTGGTAACAGGGTCTGTGTTATATTATTGTGGTAGCAGGGCCTGTGTTACATTATTGTGGTGGCAGGGCCAGTGTTACACCATTGTGGTAGCAGGGCCTGTGTTACATTAATGTGGTGTCAGTAGTAGCAGGGCCTGTGTTACATTATTGTGGCGGCAGGGCCTGTGTATTATTATTTTAGTGGCAGGGCCTGTGTTACATTATAGTGGTGGCAGGGCCTGTGTTACATTATTGTGGTGGCAGGGCCTCCGTTACATTATTGTGGCGGCAGGGACTGTGTTACATTATTGTGGTGGCAGGGCCTGTGTTACATTATTGTGGTGGCAGGGCCTCCGTTACATTATTGTGGTGGCAGGGACTGTGTTAAATTATTGTGGTGGCAGGGGCTGTGTTACATTACTGTGGTGGCAGGGGCTGTGTTACATTATTGTGTCGGCAGGGTCCGTGTTACATTATTGTGATGGCAGGCCTGTGTTACATTATTGTGGTGACAGTGGCGGCAGGGCCTGTGTTGCATTATTGTGGTGACAGTGGCGACAGGGCCAGTGTTACACCTTTGTGGTGGCAGGGCCTGTGTTACATTATTGTGACGGCAGTAGTAGCAGGGCCTGTGTTACATTATTAATGTGGCAGGGCCTGTGTTTTATTATTGTGGTGGCAGGGCCTGTGTTACATTATTGTGGTGGCAGGGTCTGTGTTACATTATTGTGGTAGCAGGGCCTGCGTTACATTATTGTGATGGCAATGGTAGCAGTGCCTGTGTTACATTGTTGTGACGGCAGGTCCTGTGTTACATTATTGTGATGGCAGGGTCTGTATTACATTATTGTGGTGGCAGGGCCTGTGTTACATTATTTTGGTGGCAGACCTGTATGACATTATTGTGGTGGCAAGGACTGTGTTACATTATTGTGGTGGCAGGGACTGTGTTACGTTATTGAGGTGGCAGGTTCTGTGTTACATTATTGTGATGGCAGGCCTGTGTTACATTATTGTGGCGGCAGTGGCGGAAGGGCTGGTGTTACATTATTGTGGTGGCAGGGTCTGTGTTACATTATTGTGGTGGCAGGGTCTGTATTACATTATTGTGGCGGCTGGGCTTGTGTTACATTATTGTGGCGGCAGGTCTGTTTTACATTATTTTGGTGGCAGGCCTGTGTTACATTATTGTAGCGACTGGGCTTGTGTTACATTTATGTGGCGGAAGGGTCTGTGTTACTTTATTTTGGTGGCAGGGCCTGTGTTACATTATTGTGGTGGCAGTGGCGACAAGGTCTGTGTTACATTATTTGGTGGCAGGGACTGGGTAACATTATTGTTTTGGCAGGGTCTGTTTTACATTGTTGTGGTGGCAGTGGCGGCAGGGCCTGTGTTACATTATAGTGGCGACTGGGCTTGTGTTACATTTATGTGGCGGCAGTATCTGTGTTACATTATTGTGGTGGCAGGGCCTGTGTTACATTACTGTGGTGGCAGGGACTGTGTTACATTATTGTGGCGGCAGGGCCTGTGTTCCATTATTGTGGTAACAGGGTCTGTGTTATATTATTGTGGTAGCAGGGCCTGTGTTACATTATTGTGGTGGCAGGGCCAGTGTTACACCATTGTGGTAGCAGGGCCTGTGTTACATTATTGTGGCGGCAGAGCCAGTGTTACACCATTGTGGTAGCAGGGCCTGTGTTACATTAATGTGGTGGCAGTAGTAGCAGGGCCTGTGTTACATTATTGTGGAGGAAGGGCCTGTGTATTATTATTTTAGTGGCAGGGCCTGTGTTACATTATTGTGGTGGCAGGGACTGTGTTACATTATTGTGGTGGCAGGGACTGTGTATTATTATTTTAGTGGCAGGGCCTGTGTTACA
Organism: Lampris megalopsis; assembly: GCA_022114975.2. Classification (NCBI taxonomy): domain Eukaryota; kingdom Metazoa; phylum Chordata; class Actinopteri; order Lampriformes; family Lampridae; genus Lampris; species Lampris megalopsis. The sequence goes on along the minus strand of JAJHIY020002198.1, from coordinate 874,687 downwards.
TTATAGTGGTGGCAGGGCCTGTGTTACATTATTGTGGTGGCAGGGACTGTGTTATATTATTGTGGCTGCAGGGCAAGTGTTACATTATTGTGGTGGCAGGGCCTGTGTTACATTATTGTGGTGGCAGGGCCTGTGTTACATTACTGTGGTGGCAGGGCCTGTGTTACATTACTGTGGTGACAGGGGCTGTGTTACATTATTGTGTCGGCAGGGTCCGTGTTACATTATTGTGATGGCAGGCCTGTGTTACATTATTGTGGTGACAGTGGCGGCAGGGCCTGTGTTGCATTATTGTGGTGACAGTGGCGACAGGGCCAGTGTTACACCTTTGTGGTGGCAGGGCCTGTGTTACATTATTGTGATGGCAGTAGTAGCAGGGCCTGTGTTACATTATTGTTGTGGCAGGGCCTGTGTTTTATTATTGTGGTGGCAGGGCCTGTGTTACATTATAGTGGTGGCAGGTCCTGTGTTACATCATTGTGGTAGCAGTGACTGCAGGGCAGTGTGACATTATTGTGGTGGCAGGGTCTGTGTTACATTATTGTGGTGGCACGGCCTGTTTTACATTATTGTGGTGGCAGGTCCTGTGTTACATTATTGTGGTGGCAGTGGCGGCAGGGCCTGTGTTACATTATTGTGGCGACTGGGCTTGTGTTACATTTATGTGGCGGCAGTGTCTGTGTTACATTATTGTGGTGGCAGGGCCTGTGTTACAATATTGTGGTGGCAGGGACCGTGTTACATTATTGTGGTGGCAGGGCCTGTGTTCCATTATTGTGGTAACAGGGTCTGTGTTATATTATTGTGGTAGCAGGGCCTGTGTTACATTATTGTGGTGGCAGGGCTAGTGTTACACCATTGTGGTAGCAGGGCCTGTGTTACATTATTGTGGCGGCAGAGCCAGTGTTACACCATTGTGGTAGCAGGGCCTGTGATACATTAATGTGGTGGCAGTAGTAGCAGGGCCTGTGTTACATTATTGTGGCGGAAGGGCCTGTGTATTATTATTTTAGTGGCAGGGCCTGTGTTACATTATAGTGGTGGCAGGGCCTGTGTTACATTATTGTGGTGGCAGGGACTGTGTTACATTATTGTGGTGGCAGGGACTGTGTATTATTATTTTAGTGGCAGGGCCTGTGTTACATTATAGTGGTGGCAGGGCCTGTGTTACATTATTGTGGTGGCAGGGCCTGTGTTACATTATTGTGACGGCAGTAGTAGCAGGGCCTGTGTTACAGTATTGTTGCTGCAGGGCCTGTGTTTTATTATTGTGGTGGCAGGGCCTGTGTTACATTATAGTGGTGGCAGGTCCTGTGTTACATCATTGTGGTAGCAGGGCCTGTGTTACATTATTTTGGTGGCAGACCTGTATGACATTATTGTGGTGGCAAGGACTGTGTTACATTATTGTGGTGGTAGGGTCTGTGTTACATTATTGTGGTGGCAGGGCCTGTGTTACATTATTGTGGCGGCAGGGCCTGTGTTACATTATTGTGGTGGCAGGGACTGTGTTATGTTATTGTGGTGGCAAGGACTGTGTTACATTATTGTGGTGGTAGGGTCTGTGTTACATTATTGTGGTGGCAGGGCCTGTGTTACATTATTGTGGCGGCAGGGCCTGTGTTACATTATTGTGGTGGCAGGGACTGTGTTACGTTATTGTGGTGGCAGGTTCTGTGTTACATTATTGTGATGGCAGGCCTGTGTTACATTATTGTGGCGGCAGTGGCGGAAGGGCTGGTGTTACATTATTGTGGTGGCAGGGTCTGTGTTACATTATTGTGGGTGCAGGGTCTGTGTTACATTATTGTGGTGGCAGGGTCTGTATTACATTATTGTGGCGGCTGGGCTTGTGTTACATTATTGTGGCGGCAGGGTCTGTTTTACATTATTGTGGTAGCAGGGTCTGTGTTACATTATTTTCGTGGCAGGCCTGTGTTACATTATTGTGGCGACTGGGCTTGTGTTACATTTATGTGGCGGAAGGGTCTGTGTTACATTATTGTGGTGGCAGGGCCTGTGTTACATTATTGTGTTGGCAGGGACTGTGCTACATTATTTTGGTGGCAGGGCCTGTGTTACATTATTGTGGTGGCAGTGGCGACAAGGCCTGTGTTACACTATTTGGTGGCAGGGACTGTGTAACATTATTGTTTTGGCAGGGTCTGTTTTACATTGTTGTCGTGGCAGTGGCGGCAGGGCCTGTGTTACATTATTGTGGCGACTGGGCTTGTGTTACATTTATGTGGCGGCAGGGTCTGTGTTACATTATTGTTTCGGCAGGGTCTGTTTTACATTGCTGTGGTGGCAGGCCTGTGTTACATTATTGTGGCAGCAGTGACGGCCAGTGTTACATTATTGTGGCTGCAGGGCCAGTGTTACATTATTGTGGTGGCAGGGCATGTGTTACATTATTGTGGTGGCAGGGCCTGTGTTACATTATTGTGTTGGCAGGGTCTGTGTTACATTATTGTGTCGACAGGGTCTGTGTTACATTATTGTGATGGCAGGCCTGTGTCACATTATTGTGGCGGCTGTGGCGGCAGGGCCAGTGTTACACCATTGTGGTGGCAGGGCCTGCGTTATATTATTGTGGTGGCAGGGCCAGTGTTACACCATTGTGGTAGCAGGGCCTGTGTTACATTAATGTGGTGTCAGTAGTAGCAGGGCCTGTGTTACATTATTGTGGCGGCAGGGCCTGTGTATTATTATTTTAGTGGCAGGGCCTGTGTTACATTATAGTGGTGGCAGGGCCTGTGTTACATTATTGTGGTGGCAGGGACTGTGTTACATTATTGTGGCTGCAGGGCCAGTGTTACATTATTGTGGTGGCAGGGCCTGTGTTACATTATTGTGGTGGCAGGGCCTCCGTTACATTATTGTGGTGGCAGGGACTGTGTTAAATTATTGTGGTGGCAGGGGCTGTGTTACATTACTGTGGTGGCAGGGGCTGTGTTACATTATTGTGTCGGCAGGGTCCGTGTTACATTATTGTGATGGCAGGCCTGTGTTACATTATTGTGGTGACAGTGGCGGCAGGGCCTGTGTTGCATTATTGTGGTGACAGTGGCGACAGGGCCAGTGTTACACCTTTGTGGTGGCAGGGCCTGTGTTACATTATTGTGACGGCAGTAGTAGCAGGGCCTGTGTTACATTATTAATGTGGCAGGGCCTGTGTTTTATTATTGTGGTGGCAGGGCCTGTGTTACATTATAGTGGTGGCAGGTCCTGTGTTACATCATTGTGGTGGCAGTGGCGGCAGGGCAGTGTGACATTATTGTGGTGGCAGGGTCTGTGTTACATTATTGTGGTGGCAGTGTCTGTGTTACATTATTGTGGTGGCAGGGTCTGTGTTACATTATTGTGGTAGCAGGGCCTGCGTTACATTATTGTGATGGCAATGGTAGCAGTGCCTGTGTTACATTGTTGTGACGGCAGGTCCTGTGTTACATTATTGTGATGGCAGGGTCTGTATTACATTATTGTGGTGGCAGGGCCTGTGTTACATTATTTTGGTGGCAGACCTGTATGACATTATTGTGGTGGCAAGGACTGTGTTACATTATTGTGGTGGCAGGGACTGTGTTACGTTATTGAGGTGGCAGGTTCTGTGTTACATTATTGTGATGGCAGGCCTGTTTAACATTATTTTGGTGGCAGGGCCTGTGTTACATTATTGTGGTGGCAGGGTCTGTATTACATTATTGTGGCGGCTGGGCTTGTGTTACATTATTGTGGCGGCAGGTCTGTTTAACATTATTTTGGTGGCAGGCCTGTGTTACATTATTGTAGCGACAGGGCTTGTGTTACATTTATGTGGCGGAAGGGTCTGTGTTACATTATTTTGGTGGCAGGGCCTGTGTTACATTTTTGTGGTGGCAGTGGCGACAAGGCCTGTGTTACATTATTTGGTGGCAGGGACTGGGTAACATTATTGTTTTGGCAGGGTCTGTTTTACATTGTTGTGGTGGCAGTGGCGGCAGGGCCTGTGTTACATTATAGTGGCGACTGGGCTTGTGTTACATTTATGTGGCGGCAGTATCTGTGTTACATTATTGTGGTGGCAGGGCCTGTGTTACATTACTGTGGTGGCAGGGACTGTGTTACATTATTGTGGCAGCAGGGCCTGTGTTCCATTATTGTGGTAACAGGGTCTGTGTTATATTATTGTGGTAGCAGGGCCTGTGTTACATTATTGTGGTGGCAGGGCCAGTGTTACACCATTGTGGTAGCAGGGCCTGTGTTACATTATTGTGGCGGCAGAGACAGTGTTACACCATTGTGGTAGCAGGGCCTGTGTTACATTAATGTGGTGGCAGTAGTAGCAGGGCCTGTGTTACATTATTGTGGAGGAAGGGCCTGTGTATTATTATTTTAGTGGCAGGGCCTGTGTTACATTATTGTGGTGGCAGGGACTGTGTTACATTATTGTGGTGGCAGGGACTGTGTATTATTGTTTTAGTGGCAGGGCCTGTGTTACATTATAGTGGTGGCAGGGCCTGTGTTACATTATTGTGGTGGCAGGGACTGTGTTATATTATTGTGGCTGCAGGGCAAGTGTTGCATTATTGTGGTGGCAGGGCCTGTGTTACATTATTGTGGTGGCAGGGCCTGTGTTACATTACTGTGGTGGCAAGGCCTGTGTTACATTACTGTGGTGACAGGGGCTGTGTTACATTATTGTGTCGGCAGGGTCCGTGTTACATTATTGTGATGGCAGGCCTGTGTTACATTATTGTGGTGACAGTGGCGGCAGAGCCTGTGTTGCATTATTGTGGTGACAGTGGCGACAGGGCCAGTGTTACACCTTTGTGGTGGCAGGGCCTGTGTTACATTATTGTGATGGCAGTAGTAGCAGGGCCTGTGTTACATTATTGTTGTGGCAGGGCCTGTGTTTTATTATTGTGGTGGCAGGGCCTGTGTTACATTATAGTGGTGGCAGGTCCTGTGTTACATCATTGTGGTAGCAGTGACTGCAGGGCAGTGTGACATTATTGTGGTGGCAGGGTCTGTGTTACATTATTGTGGTGGCACGGCCTGTTTTACATTATTGTGGTGGCAGGTCCTGTGTTACATTATTGTGGTGGCAGTGGCGGCAGGGCAGTGTGACATTATTGTGGTGGCACGGCCTGTGTTACATTAATGTGGTGGCAGGGTCTGTGTTACATTATTGTTTCGGCAGGGTCTGTTTTACATTGTTGTGGTGGCAGTGGCGACAAGGCCTGTGTTACATTATTTGGTGGCAGGGACTGGTTAACATTATTGTTTTGGCAGGGTCTGTTTTACGTTGTTGTGGTGGCAGTGGCGGCAGGGCCTGTGTTACATTATTGTGGCGACTGGGCTTGTGTTACATTTATGTGGCGGCAGTGTCTGTGTTACATTATTGTGGTGGCAGGGCCTGTGTTACAATATTGTGGTGGCAGGGACCGTGTTACATTATTGTGGTGGCAGGGCCTGTGTTCCATTACTGTGGTAACAGGGTCTGTGTTATATTATTGTGGTAGCAGGGCCTGTGTTACATTATTGTGATGGCAGGGCCAGTGTTACACCATTGTGGTAGCAGGGCCTGTGTTACGTTATTGTGGCGGCAGAGCCAGTGTTACACCATTGTGGTAGCAGGGCCTGTGATACATTAATGTGGTGGCAGTAGTAGCAGGGCCTGTGTTACATTATTGTGGCGGAAGGGCCTGTGTATTATTATTTTAGTGGCAGGGCCTGTGTTACATTATTGTGGTGGCAGGGCCTGTGTTACATTATTGTGGTGGCAGGGACTGTGTTACATTATTGTGGTGGCAGGGACTGTGTATTATTATTTTAGTGGCAGGGCCTGTGTTACATTATAGTGGTGGCAGGGCCTGTGTTACATTATTGTGGTGGCAGGGCGTGTGTTACATTATTGTGACGGCAGTAGTAGCAGGGCCTGTGTTACAGTATTGTTGCTGCAGGGCCTGTGTTTTATTATTGTGGTGGCAGGGCCTGTGTTACATTATAGTGGTGGCAGGTCCTGTGTTACATCATTGTGGTAGCAGGGCCTGTGTTACATTATTTTGGTGGCAGACCTGTATGACATTATTGTGGTGGCAAGGACTGTGTTACATTATTGTGGTGGCAGGGACTGTGTTACGTTATTGAGGTGGCAGGTTCTGTGTTACATTATTGTGATGGCAGGCCTGTTTAACATTATTTTGGTGGCAGGCCTGTGTTACATTATTGTGGTGGCAGGGTCTGTATTACATTATTGTGGCGGCTGGGCTTGTGTTACATTATTGTGGCGGCAGGTCTGTTTAACATTATTTTGGTGGCAGGCCTGTGTTACATTATTGTAGCGACAGGGCTTGTGTTACATTTATGTGGCGGAAGGGTCTGTGTTACATTATTTTGGTGGCAGGGCCTGTGTTACATTTTTGTGGTGGCAGTGGCGACAAGGCCTGTGTTACATTATTTGGTGGCAGGGACTGGGTAACATTATTGTTTTGGCAGGGTCTGTTTTACATTGTTGTGGTGGCAGTGGCGGCAGGGCCTGTGTTACATTATAGTGGCGACTGGGCTTGTGTTACATTTATGTGGCGGCAGTATCTGTGTTACATTATTGTGGTGGCAGGGCCTGTGTTACATTACTGTGGTGGCAGGGACTGTGTTACATTATTGTGGCAGCAGGGCCTGTGTTCCATTATTGTGGTAACAGGGTCTGTGTTATATTATTGTGGTAGCAGGGCCTGTGTTACATTATTGTGGTGGCAGGGCCAGTGTTACACCATTGTGGTAGCAGGGCCTGTGTTACATTATTGTGGCGGCAGAGACAGTGTTACACCATTGTGGTAGCAGGGCCTGTGTTACATTAATGTGGTGGCAGTAGTAGCAGGGCCTGTGTTACATTATTGTGGAGGAAGGGCCTGTGTATTATTATTTTAGTGGCAGGGCCTGTGTTACATTATTGTGGTGGCAGGGACTGTGTTACATTATTGTGGTGGCAGGGACTGTGTATTATTGTTTTAGTGGCAGGGCCTGTGTTACATTATAGTGGTGGCAGGGCCTGTGTTACATTATTGTGGTGGCAGGGACTGTGTTATATTATTGTGGCTGCAGGGCAAGTGTTGCATTATTGTGGTGGCAGGGCCTGTGTTACATTATTGTGGTGGCAGGGCCTGTGTTACATTACTGTGGTGGCAAGGCCTGTGTTACATTACTGTGGTGACAGGGGCTGTGTTACATTATTGTGTCGGCAGGGTCCGTGTTACATTATTGTGATGGCAGGCCTGTGTTACATTATTGTGGTGACAGTGGCGGCAGGGCCTGTGTTGCATTATTGTGGTGACAGTGGCGACAGGGCCAGTGTTACACCTTTGTGGTGGCAGGGCCTGTGTTACATTATTGTGGTGACAGTGGCGACAGGGCCTGTGTTAAATTATTGTGGTGGCAGGGCCAGTGTTACACCATTGTGGTAGCAGGGCCTGTGTTACATTATTGTGGTGGCAGGGCCAGTGTTACATTATTTTGGTGGCAGGCCTGTGTTACATTATTGTGGCGGCAGAGCCAGTGTTACACCATTGTGGTAGCAGGGCCTGTGATACATTAATGTGATGGCAATGGTAGCAGTGCCTGTGTTACATTGTTGTGACGTCAGGTCCTGTGTTACATTATTGTGGTGGCAGGGTCTGTATTACATTATTGTGATGGCAGGGACTGTGTTACGTTATTGTGGTGGTAGGGTCTGTGTTACATTGTTGTGGTGGCAAGGACTGTGTATTATTATTTTAGTGGCAGGGCCTGTGTTACATTATTGTGGTGGCAGGGCCTGTGTTACATTATTGTGGCGGAAGGGCCTGTGTTTTATTATTGTGGTGGCAGGGCCTGTGTTACATTATAGTGGTGGCAGGTCCTGTGTTACATCATTGTGGTAGCAGGGCCTGTGTTACATTATTTTGGTGGCAGACCTGTATGACATTATTGTGGTGGCAAGGACTGTGTTACATTATTGTGGTGGCAGGGACTGTGTTACGTTATTGAGGTGGCAGGTTCTGTGTTACATTATTGTGATGGCAGGCCTGTGTTACATTATTGTGGCGGCAGTGGCGGAAGGGCTGGTGTTACATTATTGTGGTGGCAGGGTCTGTGTTACATTATTGTGGTGGCAGGGTCTGTATTACATTATTGTGGCGGCTGGGCTTGTGTTACATTATTGTGGCGGCAGGTCTGTTTTACATTATTTTGGTGGCAGGCCTGTGTTACATTATTGTAGCGACTGGGCTTGTGTTACATTTATGTGGCGGAAGGGTCTGTGTTACTTTATTTTGGTGGCAGGGCCTGTGTTACATTATTGTGGTGGCAGTGGCGACAAGGTCTGTGTTACATTATTTGGTGGCAGGGACTGGGTAACATTATTGTTTTGGCAGGGTCTGTTTTACATTGTTGTGGTGGCAGTGGCGGCAGGGCCTGTGTTACATTATAGTGGCGACTGGGCTTGTGTTACATTTATGTGGCGGCAGTATCTGTGTTACATTATTGTGGTGGCAGGGCCTGTGTTACATTACTGTGGTGGCAGGGACTGTGTTACATTATTGTGGCGGCAGGGCCTGTGTTCCATTATTGTGGTAACAGGGTCTGTGTTATATTATTGTGGTAGCAGGGCCTGTGTTACATTATTGTGGTGGCAGGGCCAGTGTTACACCATTGTGGTAGCAGGGCCTGTGTTACATTATTGTGGCGGCAGGGCCAGTGTTACACCATTGTGGTAGCAGGGCCTGTGTTACATTAATGTGGTGGCAGTAGTAGCAGGGCCTGTGTTACATTATTGTGGTGGAAGGGCCTGTGTATTATTATTTTAGTGGCAGGGCCTGTGTTACATTATTGTGGTGGCAGGGCCTGTGTTACATTATTGTGGTGGCAGGGACTGTGTTACATTATTGTGGCTGCAGGGCCAGTGTTACATTATTGTGGTGGCAGGGCCTGTGTTACATTGTTGTGGTGGCAGGGCCTCTGTTAAATTATTGTGGTGGCAGGGCCTGTGTTACATTATTGTGGTGGCAGGGCCTGTGTTACATTACTGTGGTGACAGGGGCTGTGTTACATTATTGTGTCGGCAGGGTCCGTGTTACATTATTGTGATGGCAGGCCTGTGTTACATTATTGTGGTGACAGTGGCGGCAGGGCCTGTGTTGCATTATTGTGGTGACAGTGGCGACAGGGCCAGTGTTACACCTTTGTGGTGGCAGGGCCTGTGTTGCATTATTGTGACGGCAGTAGTAGCACGGCCTGTGTTACATTATTAATGTGGCAGGGCCTGTGTTTTATTATTGTGGTGGCAGGGCCTGTGTTACATTTTTGTGGCGGCTGGGCTTGTGTTACATTATTGTGGTGGCAGTGGCGGCAGGGCAGTGTGACATTATTGTGGTAGCAGGGTCTGTGTTACATTATTTTGGTGGCAGGCCTGTGTTACATTATTGTGGCGACTGGGCTTGTGTTACATTTATGTGGAGGCAGGGTCTGTGTTACATTATTGTGATGGCAACGGTAGCAGTGCCTGTGTTACATTGTTGTGACGGCAGGTCCTGTGTTACATTATTGTGGTGGCAGGGTCTGTATTACATTATTGTGGTGGCAGGGCCTGTGTTACATTATTTTGGTGGCAGACCTGTATGACATTATTGTGGTGGCAAGGACTGTGTTACATTATTGTGGTGGCAGGGACTGTGTTACGTTATTGAGGTGGCAGGTTCTGTGTTACATTATTGTGATGGCAGGCCTGTTTAACATTATTTTGGTGGCAGGCCTGTGTTACATTATTGTGGTGGCAGGGTCTGTATTACATTATTGTGGCGGCTGGGCTTGTGTTACATTATTGTGGCGGCAGGTCTGTTTAACATTATTTTGGTGGCAGGCCTGTGTTACATTATTGTAGCGACAGGGCTTGTGTTACATTTATGTGGCGGAAGGGTCTGTCTTACATTATTTTGGTGGCAGGGCCTGTGTTACATTTTTGTGGTGGCAGTGGCGACAAGGCCTGTGTTACATTATTTGGTGGCAGGGACTGGGTAACATTATTGTTTTGGCAGGGTCTGTTTTACATTGTTGTGGTGGCAGTGGCGGCAGGGCCTGTGTTACATTATAGTGGCGACTGGGCTTGTGTTACATTTATGTGGCGGCAGTATCTGTGTTACATTATTGTCGTAGCAGGGCCTGTGTTACATTATTGTGGTGGCAGGGCCAGTGTTACACCATTGTGGTAGCAGGGCCTGTGTTACATTATTGTGGCGGCAGAGCCAGTGTTACACCATTGTGGTAGCAGGGCCTGTGTTACATTAATGTGGTGGCAGTAGTAGCAGGGCCTGTGTTACATTATTGTGGAGGAAGGGCCTGTGTATTATTATTTTAGTGGCAGGGCCTGTGTTACATTATAGTGGTGGCAGGGCCTGTGTTACATTATTGTGGAGGAAGGGCCTGTGTATTATTATTTTAGTGGCAGGGCCTGTGTTACATTATTGTGGTGGCAGGGACTGTGTTACATTATTGTGGTGGCAGGGACTGTGTATTATTATTTTAGTGGCAGGGCCTGTGTTACATTATAGTGGTGGCAGGGCCTGTGTTACATTATTGTGGTGGCAGGGACTGTGTTATATTATTGTGGCTGCAGGGCAAGTGTTACATTATTGTGGTGGCAGGGCCTGTGTTACATTATTGTGGTGGCAGGGCCTGTGTTACATTACTGTGGTGGCAAGGCCTGTGTTACATTACTGTGGTGACAGGGGCTGTGTTACATTATTGTGTCGGCAGGGTCCGTGTTACATTATTGTGATGGCAGGCCTGTGTTACATTATTGTGGTGACAGTGGCGGCAGGGCCTGTGTTGCATTATTGTGGTGACAGTGGCGACAGGGCCAGTGTTACACCTTTGTGGTGGCAGGGCCTGTGTTACATTATTGTGATGGCAGTAGTAGCAGGGCCTGTGTTACATTATTGTTGTGGCAGGGCCTGTGTTTTATTATTGTGGTGGCAGGGCCTGTGTTACATTATAGTGGTAGCAGTGGCGGCAGGGCAGTGTGACATTATTGTGGTGGCAGGGTCTGTGTTACATTATTGTGGTGGCACGGCCTGTTTTACATTATTGTGGTGGCAGTGGCGGCAGGGCAGTGTGACATTATTGTGGTGGCACGGCCTGTGTTACATTAATGTGGTGGCAGGGTCTGTGTTACATTATTGTTTCGGCAGGGTCTGTTTTACATTGTTGTGGTGGCAGTGGCGACTAGGCCTGTGTTACATTATTTGGTGGCAGGGACTGGTTAACATTATTGTTTTGGCAGGGTCTGTTTTACGTTGTTGTGGTGGCAGTGGCGGCAGGGCCTGTGTTACATTATTGTGGCGACTGGGCTTGTGTTACATTTATGTGGCGGCAGTGTCTGTGTTACATTATTGTGGTGGCAGGGCCTGTGTTACATTATTGTGGTGGCAGGGACCGTGTTACATTATTGTGGTGGCAGGGCCTGTGTGCCATTATTGTGGTAACAGGGTCTGTGTTATATTATTGTGGTAGCAGGGCCTGTGTTACATTATTGTGGTGGCAGGGCCAGTGTTACACCATTGTGGTAGCAGGGCCTGTGATACATTAATGTGGTGGCAGTAGTAGCAGGGCCTGTGTTACATTATTGTGGCGGAAGGGCCTGTGTATTATTATTTTAGTGGCAGGGCCTGTGTTACATTATAGTGGTGGCAGGGCCTGTGTTACATTATTGTGACGGCAGTAGTAGCAGGGCCTGTGTTACAGTATTGTTGCTGCAGGGCCTGTGTTTTATTATTGTGGTGGCAGGGCCTGTGTTACATTATAGTGGTGGCAGGTCCTGTGTTACATCATTGTGGTAGCAGTGGCGGCAGGGCAGTGTGACATTATTGTGGTGGCAGGGTCTGTGTTACATTATTGTGGTGGCACGGCCTGTTTTACATTATTGTGGTGGCAGGTCCTGTGTTACATTATTGTGGTGGCAGTGGCGGCAGGGCAGTGTGACATTATTGTGGTGGCACGGCCTGTGTTACATTATTGTGGCGGCAGGGCAGTGTGACATTATTGTGGTGGCAGGGTCTGTGTTACATTATTTTGGTGGCAGGGCCTGTGTTACATTATTGTGGTGGCAGTGGCGACAAGGCCTGTGTTACATTATTTTGGTGGCAGGGACTGTGTTACATTAATGTGGTGGCAAGGTCTGTGTTACATTATTGTTTCGGCAGGGTCTGTTTTACATTGTTGTGGTGGCAGGCCTGTGTTACATTATTGTTTTGGCAGGGTCTGTTTTACATTGTTGTGGTGGGATGCCTGTGTTACATTATTGTTTTGGCAGGGTCTGTTTTACATTGTTGTGGTGGCAGTGGCGGCAGGGCCTGTGTTACATTATTGTGGCGACTGGGCTTGTGTTACATTTATGTGGCGACCAGGCATGTGTTACATTATTTGGTGGCAGGGACTGGGTAACATTATTGTTTTGGCAGGGTCTGTTTTACATTGTTGTGGTGGCAGTGGCGGCAGGGCCTGTGTTACATTATTGTGGCGACTGAGCTTGTGTTACATCTATGTGGCGGCAGTGTCTGTGTTACATTATTGTGGTGGCAGGGCCTGTGTTACATTATTGTGGAGGCAGGGACTGTGTTACATTATTGTGGCGGCAGGGCCTGTGTTCCATTATTGTGGTAACAGGGTCTGTGTTATATTATTGTGGTAGCAGGGTCTGTGTTACATTATTGTGGTGGCAGGGCCGGTGTTACACCATTGTGGTAGCAGGGCCTGTATTACACCATTGTGGTGGCAGGGCCAGTGTTACACCATTGTGGTAGCAGGGCCTGTGTTACATTAATGTGGTGTCAGTAGTAGCAGGGCCTGTGTTACATTATTGTGGCGGCAGGGCCTGTGTATTATTATTTTAGTGGCAGGGCCTGTGTTACATTATAATGGTGGCAGGGCCTGTGTTACATTATTGTGGTGGCAGGGACTGTGTTACATTATTGTGGCTGCAGGGCCAGTGTTACATTATTGTGGTGGCAGGGCCTGTGTTACATTATTGTGGTGGCAGGGTCAGTGTTACATTGTTGTGGTCGCAGGGACTGTGTTACATTATTGTGGCGACTGGGCTTGTGTTACATTTATGTGGCGGAAGGGTCTGTGTTACATTATTTTGGTGGCAGGGCCTGTGTTACATTATTGTGGTGGCAGTGGCGACAAGGCCTGTGTTACATTATTTGGTGGCAGGGACTGGGTAACATTATTGTTTTGGCAGGGTCTGTTTTACATTGTTGTGGTGGCAGTGGCGGCAGGGCCTGTGTTATATTATTGTGGCGACTGGGCTTGTGTTACATTTATGTGGCGGCAGTGTCTGTGTTACATTATTGTGGTGGCAGGGCCTGTGTTACATTATTGTGGAGGCAGGGACTGTGTTACATTATTGTGGCGGCAGGGCCTGTGTTCCATTATTGTGGTAACAGGGTCTGTGTTATATTATTGTGGTAGCAGGGCCTGTGTTACATTATTGTGGTGGCAGGGCCGGTGTTACACCATTGTGGTAGCAGGGCCTGTGTTACACCATTGTGGCGGCAGGGCCAGTGTTACACCATTGTGGTAGCAGGGCCTGTGTTACATTAATGTGGTGGCAGTAGTAGCAGGGCCTGTGTTACATTATTGTGGCGGAAGGGCCTGTGTATTATTATTTTAGTGGCAGGGCCTGTGTTACATTATAGTGGTGGCAGGGCCTGTGTTACATTATTGTGGTGGCAGGGACTGTGTTACATTATTGTGGCTGCAGGGCCAGTGTTACATTATTGTGGTGGCAGGGCCTGTGTTACATTATTGTGGTGGCAGGGCCTCTGTTACATTATTGTGGTGGCAGGGACTGTGTTACATTATTGTGGTGGCAGGGCCTGTGTTACATTATTGTGGTGGCAGGGCCTGTGTTACATTGTTGTGGTGGCAGGGCCTGTATTACATTATTGTGGTGGCAGGGACTGTGTTAAATTATTGTGGTGGCAGGGCCTGTGTTACATTACTGTGGTGGAAGGGGCTGTGTTACATTATTGTGTCGGCAGGCTCCGTGTTACATTATTGTGATGGCAGGCCTGTGTTACATTATTGTGGTGACAGTGGCTGCAGGGCCTGAGTTGCATTATTGTGGTGACAGTGGCGACAGGGCCAGTGTTACACCTTTGTGGTGGCAGGGCCTGTGTTACATTATTGTGACGGCAGTAGTAGCAGGGCCTTTGTTACATTATTGTTGTGGCAGGGCCTGTGTTTTATTATTGTGGTGGCAGGGTCTGTGTTACATTATAGTGGTGGCAGGTCCTGTGTTACATCATTGTGGTGGCAGTGGCGGCAGGGCAGTGTGACATTATTGTGGTGGCAGGGTCTGTGTTACATTATTGTGGTGGCACGGCCTGTGTTACATTAATGTGGTGGCAGGGTCTGTTTTACATTGTTGTGGTGGCAGGCCTGTGTTACATTATTGTTTTGGCAGGGTCTGTTTTACATTGTTGTGGTGGCAGTGGCGGCAGGGCCTGTGTTACATTATTGTGGCGACTGGGCTTGTGTTACATTTATGTGGCGGCAGGGTCTGTGTTACATTGTTGTGGTGGCAGGGACTGTGTTACATTATTGTGGCGACTGGGCTTGTGTTACATTTATGTGGCGGAAGGGTCTGTGTTACATTATTTTGGTGGCAGGGCCTGTGTTACATTATTGTGGTGGCAGTGGCGACAAGGCCTGTGTTACATTATTTTGGTGGCAGGGACTGTGTTACATTAATGTGGTGGCAGGGTCTGTGTTACATTATTGTTTCGGCAGGGTCTGTTTTACATTGTTGTGGTGGCAGGCCTGTGTTACATTATTGTTTTGGCAGGGTCTGTTTTACATTGTTGTGGTGGCAGTGACGGCAGGGCCTGTGTTACATTATTGTGGCGACTGGGCTTGTGTTACATTTATGTGGCTTCAGGGTCTGTGTTACATTATTGTGGTGGCAGAGCCTGTGTTACATTGTTGTGGTGGCAGGGACTGTGTTACATTATTGTGGTGGCAGTGGCGACAAGGCCTATGTTACATTATTTTGGTGGCAGGGACTGTGTTACATTAATGTGGTGGCAGGGTCTGTGTTACATTGTTTTTTCGGCAGGGTCTGTTTTACATTGTTGTGGTGGCAGTCCTGTGTTACATTATTGTGGCAGCAGTGGCTGCCAGTGTTACATTATTGTGGCTGCAGGGCCTGTGTTACATTATTGTGGTGGCAGGGCCTGTGTTACATTATTGTTGTAACAGGGTCTGTGTTATATTATTGTGGTAGCAGGGCCTGTGTTACATTATTGTGGTGGCAGGGCCTGTGTTACATTATTGTGGTGGCAGGGACTGTGTTACATTATTGTGGTGGCAGAGTCTGTGTTAAATTATTGTGGTGGCAGGGCCTGTGTTACATTATTGTCAAGGTAGGGCCTGTGTTACGTTATTGAGGCTGCAGGGCCAATGTTACATTATTGTGGTGGCAGGGCCTGTGTTACATTGTTGTGACGTCGGGTCCTGTGTTACATTATTGTGATGGCAGGGTCTGTATTACATTATTGTGGTGGCAGGGCCTGTGTTACATTATTGTGGTGGCAGGGTCTGTATTACATTGTTGTGACGTCGGGTCCTGTGTTACATTATTGTGGTGGCAGGGTCTGTATTACATTATTGTGGTGGCAGGGCCTGTGTTACATTACTTTGGTGGCAGACCTGTATGACATTATTGTGGTGGCAAGGACTGTGTTACATTATTGTGATGGCAGGGACTGTGTTACGTTATTGTGGTGGTAGGGTCTGTGTTACATTGTTGTGGTGGCAGGGCCTGTGTTACATTATTGTGGTGGCAGGGACTGTGTTACGTTATTGTGGTGGCAGGTTCTGTGTTACATTATAGTGATGGCAGGCCTGTGTTACATTATTGTGGCGGCAGTGGCGGAAGGGCTGGTGTTACATTATTGTGGTGGCAGGGTCTGTGTTACATTATTGTGGGTGCAGGGCCTGTGTTACATTATTGTGGCGGCAGTGGTGGCAGGGCTTGTGTTACATTTATGTGGCGGCAGGGTCTGTGTTACATTGTTGTGGTGGCAGGGACTGTGTTACATTATTGTGGCGACTGGGCTTGTGTTACATTTATGTGGCGGAAGGGTCTGTGTTACATTATTTTGGTGGCAGGGCCTGTGTTACATTATTGTGGTGGCAGGGCCTGTGTTACATTATTGTGGTGGCAGGGCCTCCGTTACATTATTGTGGTGGCAGGGACTGTGTTAAATTATTGTGGTGGCAGGGCCTGTGTTACATTACTTTGGTGGAAGGGGCTGTGTTACATTATTGTGTCGGCAGGCTCCGTGTTACATTATTGTGATGGCAGGCCTGTGTTACATTATTGTGGTGACAGTGGCTGCAGGGCCTGAGTTGCATTATTGTGGTGACAGTGGCGACAGGGCCAGTGTTACACCTTTGTGGTGGCAGGGCCTGTGTTACATTATTGTGACGGCAGTAGTAGCAGGGCCTGTGTTACATTATTGTTGTGGCAGGGCCTGTGTTTTATTATTGTGGTGGCAGGGCCTGTGTTACATTATAGTGGTGGCAGGTACTGTGTTACATCATTGTGGTGGCAGTGGCGGCAGGGCAGTGTGACTTTATTGTGGTGGCAGGGTCTGTGTTACATTATTGTGGTGGCACGGCCTGTGTTACGTTAATGTGGTGGCAGGTCCTGTGTTACATTATTGTGGTGGCAGTGGCGGCAGGGCAGTGTGACATTATTGTGGTGGCACGGCCTGTGTTACATTATTGTGGCGGCAGGGCAGTGTGATATTATTGTGGTGGCAGGGTCTGTGTTACATTATTTTGGTGGCAGGGCCTGTGTTACATTATTGTGGTGGCAGTGGCGACAAGGCCTGTGTTACATTATTTTGGTGGCAGGGACTGTGTTACATTAATGTGGTGGCAGGGTCTGTGTTACATTATTGTTTCGGCAGGGTCTGTTTTACATTGTTGTGGTGGCAGGCCTGTGTTACATTATTGTTTTGGCAGGGTCTGTTTTACATTGTTGTGGTGGCAGTGGCGGCAGGGCCTGTGTTACATTATTGTGGCGACTGGGCTTGTGTTACATTTATGTGGCTTCAGGGTCTGTGTTACATTATTGTGGTGGCAGAGCCTGTGTTACATTGTTGTGGTGGCAGGGACTGTGTTACATTATTGTGGTGGCAGTGGCGACAAGGCCTATGTTACATTATTTTGGTGGCAGGGACTGTGTTACATTAATGTGGTGGCAGGGTCTGTGTTACATTGTTTTTTCGGCAGGGTCTGTTTTACATTGTTGTGGTGGCAGTCCTGTGTTACATTATTGTGGCAGCAGTGGCTGCCAGTGTTACATTATTGTGGCTGCAGGGCCTGTGTTACATTATTGTGGTGGCAGGGCCTGTGTTACATTATTGTTGTAACAGGGTCTGTGTTATATTATTGTGGTAGCAGGGCCTGTGTTACATTATTGTGGTGGCAGGGCCTGTGTTACATTATTGTGGTGGCAGGGACTGTGTTACATTATTGTGGTGGCAGAGTCTGTGTTAAATTATTGTGGTGGCAGGGCCTGTGTTACATTATTGTCAAGGTAGGGCCTGTGTTACGTTATTGAGGCTGCAGGGCCAATGTTACATTATTGTGGTGGCAGGGCCTGTGTTACATTGTTGTGACGTCGGGTCCTGTGTTACATTATTGTGATGGCAGGGTCTGTAATACATTATTGTGGTGGCAGGGCCTGTGTTACATTATTGTGGTGGCAGGGTCTGTATTACATTGTTGTGACGTCGGGTCCTGTGTTACATTATTGTGGTGGCAGGGTCTGTATTACATTATTGTGGTGGCAGGGCCTGTGTTACATTACTTTGGTGGCAGACCTGTATGACATTATTGTGGTGGCAAGGACTGTGTTACATTATTGTGATGGCAGGGACTGTGTTACGTTATTGTGGTGGTAGGGTCTGTGTTACATTGTTGTGGTGGCAGGGCCTGTGTTACATTATTGTGGTGGCAGGGACTGTGTTACGTTATTGTGGTGGCAGGTTCTGTGTTACATTATAGTGATGGCAGGCCTGTGTTACATTATTGTGGCGGCAGTGGCGGAAGGGCTGGTGTTACATTATTGTGGTGGCAGGGTCTGTGTTACATTATTGTGGGTGCAGGGCCTGTGTTACATTATTGTGGCGGCAGTGGTGGCAGGGCTTGTGTTACATTTATGTGGCGGCAGGGTCTGTGTTACATTGTTGTGGTGGCAGGGACTGTGTTACATTATTGTGGCGACTGGGCTTGTGTTACATTTATGTGGCGGAAGGGTCTGTGTTACATTATTTTGGTGGCAGGGCCTGTGTTACATTATTGTGGTGGCAGGGCCTGTGTTACATTATTGTGGTGGCAGGGCCTCCGTTACATTATTGTGGTGGCAGGGACTGTGTTAAATTATTGTGGTGGCAGGGCCTGTGTTACATTACTTTGGTGGAAGGGGCTGTGTTACATTATTGTGTCGGCAGGCTCCGTGTTACATTATTGTGATGGCAGGCCTGTGTTACATTATTGTGGTGACAGTGGCTGCAGGGCCTGAGTTGCATTATTGTGGTGACAGTGGCGACAGGGCCAGTGTTACACCTTTGTGGTGGCAGGGCCTGTGTTACATTATTGTGACGGCAGTAGTAGCAGGGCCTGTGTTACATTATTGTTGTGGCAGGGCCTGTGTTTTATTATTGTGGTGGCAGGGCCTGTGTTACATTATAGTGGTGGCAGGTACTGTGTTACATCATTGTGGTGGCAGTGGCGGCAGGGCAGTGTTACATTATTGTGGTGGCACGGCCTGTGTTACGTTAATGTGGTGGCAGGTCCTGTGTTACATTATTGTGGTGGAAGTGGCGGCAGGGCAGTGTGACATTATTGTGGTGGCACGGCCTGTGTTACATTATTGTGGCGGCAGGGCAGTGTGATATTATTGTGGTGGCAGGGTCTGTGTTACATTATTTTGGTGGCAGGGCCTGTGTTACATTATTGTGGTGGCAGTGGCGACAAGGCCTGTGTTACATTATTTTGGTGGCAGGGACTGTGTTACATTAATGTGGTGGCAGGGTCTGTGTTACATTATTGTTTCGGCAGGGTCTGTTTTACATTGTTGTGGTGGCAGGCCTGTGTTACATTATTGTTTTGGCAGGGTCTGTTTTACATTGTTGTGGTGGCAGTGGCGGCAGGGCCTGTGTTACATTATTGTGGCGACTGGGCTTGTGTTACATTTATGTGGCTTCAGGGTCTGTGTTACATTATTGTGGTGGCAGAGCCTGTGTTACATTGTTGTGGTGGCAGGGACTGTGTTACATTATTGTGGTGGCAGTGGCGACAAGGCCTATGTTACATTATTTTGGTGGCAGGGACTGTGTTACATTAATGTGGTGGCAGGGTCTGTGTTACATTGTTTTTTCGGCAGGGTCTGTTTTACATTGTTGTGGTGGCAGTCCTGTGTTACATTATTGTGGCAGCAGTGGCTGCCAGTGTTACATTATTGTGGCTGCAGGGCCTGTGTTACATTATTGTGGTGGCAGGGCCTGTGTTACATTATTGTTGTAACAGGGTCTGTGTTATATTATTGTGGTAGCAGGGCCTGTGTTACATTATTGTGGTGGCAGGGCCTGTGTTACATTATTGTGGTGGCAGGGACTGTGTTACATTATTGTGGTGGCAGAGTCTGTGTTAAATTATTGTGGTGGCAGGGCCTGTGTTACATTATTGTCAAGGTAGGGCCTGTGTTACGTTATTGAGGCTGCAGGGCCAATGTTACATTATTGTGGTGGCAGGGCCTGTGTTACATTGTTGTGACGTCGGGTCCTGTGTTACATTATTGTGATGGCAGGGCCTGTGTTACATTATTGTGATGGCAGGGTCTGTATTACATTATTGTGGTGGCAGGGCCTGTGTTACATTATTGTGGTGGCAGGGTCTGTATTACATTGTTGTGACGTCGGGTCCTGTGTTACATTATTGTGGTGGCAGGGTCTGTATTACATTATTGTGGTGGCAGGGCCTGTGTTACATTATTTTGGTGGCAGACCTGTATGACATTATTGTGGTGGCAAGGACTGTGTTACATTATTGTGATGGCAGGGACTGTGTTACGTTATTGTGGTGGTAGGGTCTGTGTTACATTGTTGTGGTGGCAGGGCCTGTGTTACATTATTGTGGTGGCAGGGACTGTGTTACGTTATTGTGGTGGCAGGTTCTGTGTTACATTATAGTGATGGCAGGCCTGTGTTACATTATTGTGGCGGCAGTGGCGGAAGGGCTGGTGTTACATTATTGTGGTGGCAGGGTCTGTGTTACATTATTGTGGGTGCAGGGCCTGTGTTACATTATTGTGGCGGCAGTGGTGGCAGGGCCTGCGTTACATTATTGTGGCGGCAGGGTCTGTGTTACATTATTGTGGCGGCAGGGTCTGTGTTACATTATTTTGGTAGCAGGGCCTGTGTTACATTATTGTGGTGGCAGTGGCGACAAGGCCTGTGTTACATTATTTGGTGGCAGGGACTGTGTAACATTATTGTTTTGGCAGGGTCTGTTTTACATTGTTGTGGTGGCAGTGGCGGCAGGGCCTGTGTTACATTATTGAGGCGACTGGGCTTGTGTTACATTTATGTGGCGGCAGTGTCTGTGTTACATTATTGTGGTGGCAAGGCCTGTGTTACATTATTGTGGTGGCAGGGACTGTGTTACATTATTGTGGCGGCAGGGCCTGTGTTCCATTATTGTGGTAACAGGGTCTGTGTTATATTATTGTGGTAGCAGGGCCTGTGTTACATTATTGTGGTGGCAGGGCCAGTGTTACACCATTGTGGTAGCACGGCCTGTGCTACATTATTGTGGCGGCAGGGCCAGTGTTACACCATTGTGGTAGCAGGGCCTGTGTTACATTATTGTGGCGGCAGGGCCTGTGTATTATTATTTTAGTGGCAGGGCCTGTGTTACATTATAGTGGTGGCAGGGCCTGTGTTACATAATTGTGGTGGCAGGGACTGTGTTACATTATTGTGGCTGCAGGGCCAGTGTTACATTATTGTGGTGGCAGGGCCTCTGTTACATTATTGTGGTGGCAGGGCCTCTGTTACATTATTGTGGTGGCAAGGACTGTGTTAATTTATTGTGGTGGCAGGGTCTGTGTTACATTACTGTGGTGGCAGGGGCTGTGTTACATTATTGTGTCGGCAGGGTCCGTGTCACATTATTGTGATGGCAGGCCTGTGTTGCATTATTGTGGTGACAGTGGCGACAGGGCCAGTGTTACACCTTTGTGGTGGCAGGGCCTGTGTTACATTATTGTGACGGCAGTAGTAGCAGGGCCTGTGTTACATTATAGTGGTGGCAGGTCCTGTGTTACATCATTGTGGTGGCAGTGGCGGCAGGGCAGTGTGACATTATTGTGGTGGCAGGGTCTGTGTTACATTATTGTGGTGGCACGGCCTGTGTTACATTATTGTGGTTGCAGGTCCTGTGTTACATTATTGTGGTGGCAGTGGCGGCAGGGCAGTGTGACATTATTGTGGTGGCAGTGGCGACAAGGACTGTGTTACATTATTTTGGTGGCAGGGACTGTGATACATTAATGTGGTGGCAGGGTCTGTGTTACATTATTGTTTCGGCAGGGTCTGTTTTACATTGTTGTGGTGGCAGGCCTGTGTTACATTATTGTGGCAGCAGTGGTGGCCAGTGTTACATTATTGTGGCTGCAGGGCCAGTGTTACATTATTGTGGTGGCAGGGCCTGTGTTACATTATTGTGGTGGCAGGGCCTGTGTTACATTATTGTGGTGGAAGGGTCTGTGTTACAATAGGGGGTGACAGGGACTGTGTTACATTATTATGGTGGCAGGGCCTGTGTCACTTCATTGTGGTGGCAGTGGTGACAAGGCCTGTGTTACATTATTTTGTTGGCAGGGCCTGTGTTACATTATTGTGGTGGCAGGGACTGTGTTATATTATTGTGGTGGCAGAGTCTGTGTTACATTATTGTCGTGGCAGGGCCTGTGTTACATTGTTGTGGTGGCAGGGCCTGTGTTAAATTATTGTGGTGGCAGGGCCTGTGTTACATTATTGTGATGGCAGGGCCTGTGTTACATTATTGTGGTGGCAGGGCTTGTGTTACATTATTGTGGCGGCAAGGTCTGTTTTACATTATTGTGGTGGCACGGTCTGTGTTACATTATTGTGGTGGCAGGGTCTGTGTTACAATAGGTGGTGACAGGGCCTGTGTTACATTATTGTGGTGGCAGAGTCTGTGTTACATTATTGTGATGGCAGGGCCTGTGTTATATTATTATGGCAGCAGTGGCAGCAGGGCCTGTGTTACATTATTGTGGTGGCAGGGCCTGTGTTACATTATTGTGGTGGCAGGCCTGTGTTAATTTATAGTGGTGGCAGGGCTTGTGTTACATTATTGTGGTGGCAGCGTCTGTGTTACATTATTGTGGTGGCAGTGGTGGCAGGGTCTGTGTTGCATTATTGTGGTGGCAGCGGCAGCAGGGCCAGTGTCACCTCATTGTGGTGGCAGGTCCTGTGTTACATTATTGTGGCGGCAGGACCTGTGTTACATTATTGTGGTGGCAGGGCCTGTGTTACTTTATTGTGGTGTCAGGGTCTGTGTTACAGTATTGTGTCGACAGGATCCATGTTACATTATTGTGATGGCAGGTCTGTGTTACAATATTGCGGTGACAGGCCTGTTTTACATTATGTGGCGGCAGGGCCTGTGTTACATTATTGTGGTGGGAGGGCCTGTGTTACATTATTGTGGTGGGAGGGCCTGTGTTACATTATTGTGGTTGCAGGGCCTTTGTTACATTATTGTGGCAGCATGGCCTGTGTTATATTATTGTGGCGGAAGTGGCGGCAGGGTCTGTGTAGCATTATTGTGGTGGCAGGCCTGTGTTACAGTAATGTGGCGGAAGTGGCGGCAGGGCCTGTGTTGCATTATTGTGGTGGCAGCGGCAGCAGGGCCAGTGTCACCTCATTGTTGTGGCAGGGCCTGTGTTACATTATTGTGTCGACAGGATCCGTGTTACATTATTGTGATGGCAGGTCTGTGTTACAATATTGTGGTGGCAGGCCTGTTTTACATTATGTGGTGGGAGGGCCTGTGTTACATTATTGTGGTGGCAGGGCCTGTGTTACATTATTGTGGTGGCAGGGTCTGTGTTACAGTATTGTGTCGACAGGATCCGTGTTACATTATTGTGATGGCAGGTCTGTGTTACAATATTGTGGTGGCAGGCCTGTTTTACATTATGTGGTGGGAGGGCCTGTGTTACATTATTGTGGTGGCAGGGCCTGTGTTACATTATTGTGGTGGCAGGACTGTGCTACATTATGTGGTGGGTGGGCCTGTGTTACATTATTGTGGTGTCAGGCCTGTTTTACATTATGTGGTGGGAGGGCCTGTGTTTCATTATTGTGATGGCAGGCCTGTGCTACATTATTGTGGTGGCAGTGGCGACAAGGCCTGTGTTACATTATTGTGGTGGCAGGGACTGTGTTACATTATTGTGGTGGCAGAGTCTGTGTTACATTATTGTCAAGGCAGGGCCTGTGTTACATTATTGTGGCTGCAGGGCCAATGTTACATTATTGTGGTGGCAGTGCCTGTGTTAAATTATTGTGGTGGCAGGGCCTCTGTTACATTATTGTGATGGCAGGCTTGTGTTACATTATTGTGGCGTTAGTGGCGGCAAGGCCAGTGTTACACCATTGTGGTGGCAGGGCCTCTGTTACATTATTGTGGCGGCAGGGCCTGTGTTACATTATTGTTGTAACATGGTCTTTGTTATATTATTGTGGTAGCAGGGCCTGTGTTACATTATTGTGGTGGCAGTAGTAGCAGGGCCTGTGTTACATTATTGTGGTGGCAGGGCCTGTGTTACATTATTGTGGTGGCAGGGCCTGTGTTACATTATTGTGGTGGCAGGGTCTGTGTTACAATAGGTGGTGACAGGGCCTGTGTTACATTATTGTGGTGGCAGGGACTGTGTTATATTATTGTGGTGGCAGAGTCTGTGTTACATTATTGTCGTGGCAGGGCCTGTGTTACATTGTTGTGGTGGCAGGGCCTGTGTTAAATTATTGTGGTGGCAGGGCCTGTGTTACATTATTGTGGTGGCAGGGCCTGTGTTACATTATTGTGGTGGCAGGGTCTGTGTTAACTTACTGTGGTTGCAGGGCCTTTGTTTCGTTATTGTGGCAGCAGGGCCTGTGTTATATTATTGTGGCAGCAGTGGCGGCAGGGCCTGTGTTACATTATTGTGGTGGCAGGCCTGTGTTACATTATTGTCATGGCAGGGCCTGTGTTACATTGTTGTGGTGGCAGGGCCTGTGTTACATTATTGTGCAGGCTGGGCCTGTGTTAAATTATTGTGGTGGCAGGGCCTGTGTTACATTATTGTGGTGGCAGGGCCTGTGTTACATTATTGTGGCGGCAGTGGTAGCAGGGCCTGTGATACATTAGTGTGGTGGCAGGGCCTGTGTTACATTATTGTGGTGGCAGGGCCTGTGTTACATTATAGCGGTGGCAGGACATGTGTTAAATTATTGTGGTGGCAGAGACTGTGTTACATTATCGTGGTGGCAGGGCCTGTGTTACATTATAGTGGTGGCAGGGCCTATGCAGCGTCTGTGTTACATTATTGTGGTTACAGTGGCAGCACGGTCTGTGTTACATTATTGTGGTGGCAGGCCTGTGTTAAATTATTGTGCTGGCAGGGCGTGTGTTACATTATAGTGGTGGGAGGGCCTGTGTTACATTACTGTGTCAGCAGGGTCTGTGTTACATTATTGTGATGGCAGGCCTGTGTTACATTATTGTGGTTGCAGTGGCAGCAGGGCCAGTGTTACATCATTGTGGTGGCAGGGCCTGTGTTACATTATTCTGGCGGCAGGGACTGTGTTACATTGTTGTGGTAGCAGGGCCTGTGTTACATTATTGTGGTGGCAGGGACTGTGTTTCATTATTATGTTGGCAGGGCCTGTGTTACATTGTGGTGGCAGGCCCTGTGTTAAAATATTGTGCTGGCAGGGCTTGTGTTACATTATTGTGGTGGCACGCCTGTGTTACATTATTGTGGTGGCAGGTCCTGTGTTACATTATTATGGTGGCAGGGCCTGTGTTACGTTATTGTGTTGGCAGTGGCGACAAGACCTGTGTTACATTGTTTTGGTGGCACGCATGTGTTACATTATTGTGGTGGCATGGCCTGTGTTACAATATTTTGGCGGCAGGGCCTGTGTTACATTATTGTGGTGGCAGGCCTGTGTTACATTATAGTGGTGGCATGGCCTGTGTTACATTATTGTGGTGCCAGGGCCTGTGTTACATTAATTTGGCAACAGGGATTGTGTTACATTATTGTGGTGGCAGGGCCTGTGTTACACTATGTCTTGGCAGGGACTGTGTTACATTATTATGGTGGCATGTCCTTTGCTACATTATTGAGGTAGCAGGGCCTGCGTTACATTATTGTGGTGGCAGTGGTAGCAGGGCCTGTTTTACATTATTGTGGTGGCAGTGACGGCAGGGCCTGTGTTACATTATTGTGGTGGCAGGGTCTGTGTTACATTATTGTGTCAGCAGGGTCTGTGTTACATTATTGTGATGGCAGGGTCTGTGTTACATTATTGTGTCGGCAGGGTCTGTGTTACATTATTGTGATGACAGGCCTGTGTTACATCATTGTGGTGGCAGGGACCGTGTTACATTATTGTGTTGGTAGGGTCTGTGTTACATTTTTGTGGTGGCAGGGCCTGTTTTACGTTATTGTGGCGTCAGAGACTGCGTTACATTATTGTGGTGGCAGGGTCTGTGTTACATTATTTTGGGGGCAGGGCCTGTGTTACATTAGTGTGGTGGCAGGGCCTGTGTTACATTATTTTGATGGCAGGGTCTGTGTTACATTGTTGTGATGACAAGCCTGTGTTACATTATTGTGGCTGCAGTGGCGGCAGGGCCTGTGTTACATCATTATGGTGGCACACCTGTGTTACATTATTGTGGTGGGAGGGTCTGTGTTACATTGTTGTGGCGGCAGGTCCTATGTTACATTATTGTGGTGGCAGTGACGGCAGGGCCTATGTTACATTATTGTGGTGGCATGGCGTGTGTTACATTATTGTGATGGCAGGGCCTGTGTTACCTTATTGTGGTGGCAGGGCCTGTGTTACATTATTGTGGCGTTAGTGGTAGCAGGGCCTGTGTTACATTAATGTGGTGGCAGGCCTGTGTGACATTATGGTGGCGGCTGGGCTTGTGTTACATTATTGTGGCGGCAGGGTCTCTTTTACATTATTTTGGTGGCAGGGTCTGTGTGACATTATTGTGGTGGCAGGGCCTGTGTTACATTATTTTGGTGGCAGGGCCTGTGTTACATTATTGTGGTGGCAGTGGCGACAAGGCCTGTGTTACATTATTGTGGGGGCACTCCTGTGTTACATTATTGTGGTGGGAGGGTCTGTGTTATATTGTTGCGGTGGCAGTGGTAGCAGGGCTTGTGTTACATTGTTGTGGAGGCAGGTCCTGTGTTACATTATTGTGGTGGCGGGATCTGTTTTACATTATTGTGGTAGCAAGGCCTGCGTTACATTATTGTGGTGGCAGTGGTAGCAGGGCTTGTGTTACATTGTTGTGGAGGCAGGTCCTGTGTTACATTATTGTGGTGGCAGTGGCGGCAGGACCTGTGTCACATTATTGTGGTGGCAGAGTCTGTGTTACATTATTGTGGAGGCAGGGCCTTTGTTACATTATTTTGGTGGCAGAACTCTATTACATTATTATGGTGGCAGGGACTGTGTTACATTATTGTGGTGGTAGGGTCTGTTCGACATTGTTGTGGTGACAGGGCCTGTGTTACATTATTTTGGTGGCAGGCCTGTGTTACATTGTTGTGGCGGTAGTGTCGGCAGGGCGTGTGTTACATTATTGTGGTGGCAGGGCCCGTGTTACATTATGGTGATGGCAGGCCTGTGTTACATTGTTGTGGCGGCAGTGGCAGCAGGGTGTGTGTTACATTATTGTGTTGGCAGGGCCTGTGTTTCATTATTGTGGCGGCAGTGGTGGCAGGGCCTGTGTTACATTATTGTCGTGGGAGGGTCTGTGTTACATTATTGTGCTGGCAGGGCCTTTGTTAAATTATTGTGGTGGCAGACCTGTATTGCATTATTGTGGTGTCAGGGCCTGTGTTACATTATTGTGGTGGCAGTGGTGACAGGGTCTGTGTTACATTATTGTGTCGGCAGGGACTGTGTTACATTATCGTGGTGGCAAGGCCTGTGTTACATTATTGTGGTGGCAGGTCTGTGTTACTTTATAGTGGTGGTTAGGGCCTGTGCAGCGTCCGTGTTACATTATTGTGGTGGCAGTGGCGGCACGGTCTGTGTTACATTATTGTGGTATCAGGCCTGTGTTACATTATTGTGGCGGCTGGGCTTCTGTTACATTATTGTGGCGGCGGGGTCTGTTTTACGTTATTGTGGTGGCAGGCCTGTGTTACATTATTGTGGCGGCTGGGCTTGTGTTACATTTTTGTGGCAGCAGGGTCTGTGTTACATTATTGTGGTGGCAGGGTCTGTGTGACATTATTGTGGTGGCAGGGCCTGTGTTACATTATTTTATTGTGGTGGGAGGGTCTGTGTTACATTGTTGTGGCGGCAGGTCCTGTGTTACATTAATGTGGTGGCTGTGGCTTCAGGGCCTGTGTTACATTATTGTGTCGGCAGGGTCTGTGTTACAGTATTGTGATGTCAGGCCTGTGTAACATTCCTGTGGCTGCAGTGGCGGCAGGGCCTGTGTTACATTATTGTGGTGGCAGGCCTGTGTTACATTATTGTGGTTGCAGTGGCAGCAGGGCCAGTGTTAAATTATTGTGGTGGCAGGGCCTGTGTTACATTATTCTGGCGGCAGGGACTGTGTTACATTGTTGTGGTGGCAGGGCCTGTGTTACATTATTGTGGTGGCAGGGACTGTGTTTCATTATTATGTTGGCAGGGCCTGTGTTACATTGTGGTGGCAGGCCCTGTGTTAAAATATTGTGCTGGCAGGGCTTGTGTTACATTATTGTGGTGGCACGCCTGTGTTACATTGTGGTGGCAGGCCCTGTGTTAAAATATTGTGCTGGCAGGGCTTGTGTTACATTATTGTGGTGGCACGCCTGTGTTACATTATTGTGGTGGCAGGTCCTGTGTTACATTATTATTTTGGCAGGGCCTGTGTTACATTATTGTGGCGGCAGTGGCGGCAGGGCCTGTGTTACATTATTGTGGACGTTGGGCTTGAGTTACATTATTGTGGTGGCAGGGCCTGTGTTACGTTATTGTGGAGGTTGGGCTTGACTTACATTATTGTGGCGGCAGGGCCTGTGTTACATTATTGTGGTGGCAGGGTCTGTGTGACATTATTGTGGTGGCAGGTCCTGTGTTACATTATTATGGTGGCAGGGACTGTGTTACATTATTATGTTGGCAGGGCCTGTGTTACATTATTGTGGCGGCAGTGGTGGCAGGGACTGTGTTACGTTATTGTGGTGGCAGGGCCTGTGTTACGTTATTGTGGTGGCAGTGGCGACAAGGCCTGTGTTACATTGTTTTGGTGGCACGCATGTGTTACATTATTGTGGTGGCATGGCCTGTGTTACAATATTTTGGCGGCAGGGCCTGTGTTACATTATTGTGGTGGCAGGCCTGTGTTACATTATAGTGGTGGCATGGCCTGTGTTACATTATTGTGGTGCCAGGGCCTGTGTTACATTAATTTGGCAACAGGGATTGTGTTACATTATTAATTGTGGCATGTCCTTTGCTACATTATTGAGGTAGCAGGGCCTGCGTTACATTATTGTGGTGGCAGTGGTAGCAGGGCCTGTGTTACATTATTGTGGTGGCAGTGACGGCAGGGCCTGTGTTACATTATTGTGGTGGCAGGGTCTGTGTTACATTATTGTGTCAGCAGGGTCTGTGTTACATTATTGTGTTGGCAGGGTCTGTGTTACATTATTGTGTCGGCAGGGTCTGTGTTACATTATTGTGATGACAGGCCTGTGTTACATCATTGTGGTGGCAGGGACTGTGTTACATTATTGTGGTGGTAGGGTCTGTGTTACATTGTTGTGGTGGCAGGGCCTGTTTTACGTTACTGTGGCGTCAGAGACTGCGTTACATTATTGTGGTGGCAGGGTCTGTGTTACATTATTTTGGTGGCAGGGCCTGTGTTATATTAGTGTGGTGGCAGGGCCTGTGTTACATTATTGTGGTGGCAGTGTCTGTGTTACATTATTGTGATGGCAGGGTCTGTGTTACATTGTTGTGATGACAAGCCTGTGTTACATTATTGTGGCTGCAGTGGCGGCAGGGCCTGTGTTACATCATTATGGTGGCACACCTGTGTTACATTAATGTGGTGGCTGTGGCTTCAGGGCCTGTGTTACATTATTGTGTCGGCAGGGTCTGTGTTACATTATTGTGATGTCAGGCCTGTGTAACATTCCTGTGGCTGCAGTGGCGGCAGGGCCTGTGTTACATTATTGTGGTGGCAGGCCTGTGTTACATTATTGTGGTTGCAGTGGCAGCAGGGCCAGTGTTAAATTATTGTGGTGGCAGGGCCTGTGTTACATTATTGTGGTGGCAGGGACTGTGTTTCATTATTATGTTGGCAGGGCCTGTGTTACATTGTGGTGGCAGGCCCTGTGTTAAAATATTGTGCTGGCAGGGCTTGTGTTACATTATTGTGGTGGCACGCCTGTGTTACATTATTGTGGTGGCAGGTCCTGTGTTACATTATTATTTTGGCAGGGCCTGTGTTACATTATTGTGGCGGCAGTGGCGGCAGGGCCTCTGTTACATTATTGTGGACGTTAGGCTTGAGTTACATTATTGTGGTGGCAGGGCCTGTGTTACGTTATTGTGGAGGTTGGGCTTGAGTTACATTATTGTGGTGGCAGGCCTGTGTTACATTATAGTGGTGGCATGGCCTGTGTTACATTATTGTGGTGCCAGGGCCTGTGTTACATTAATTTGGCAACAGGGATTGTGTTACATTATTGTGGTGGCAGGGCCTGTGTTACACTATGTCTTGGCAGGGACTGTGTTACATTATTATGCTGGCATGTCCTTTGCTACATTATTGAGGTAGCAGGGCCTGCGTTACATTATTGTGGTGGCAGTGACGGCAGGGCCTGTGTTACATTATTGTGGTGGCAGGGTCTGTGTTACATTATTGTGTCAGCAGGGTCTGTGTTACATTATTGTGATGGCAGGGTCTGTGTTACATTATTGTGATGACAGGCCTGTGTTACATCATTGTGGTGGCAGGGACTGTGTTACGTTATTGTGGTGGTAGGGTCTGTGTTACATTGTTGTGGTGGCAGGGCCTGTTTTATGTTATTGTGGCGTCAGAGACTGCGTTACATTATTGTGGTGGCAGGGTCTGTGTTACATTATTTTGGTGGCAGGGCCTGTGTTACATTAGTGTGGTGGCAGGGCCTGTGTTACATTATTGTGGTGGCAGTGTCTGTGTTACATTATTGTGATGGCAGGGTCTGTGTTACATTGTTGTGATGACAAGCCTGTGTTACATTATTGTGGCTGCAGTGGCGGCAGGGCCTGTGTTACATCATTATGGTGGCACACCTGTGTTACATTATTGTGGTGGGAGGGTCTGTGTTACATTGTTGTGGCGGCAGGTCCTGTGTTACATTATTGTGGTGGCAGTGACGGCAGGGCCTATGTTACATTATTGTGGTGGCATGGCGTGTGTTACATTATTGTGATGGCAGGGCCTGTGTTACCTTATTGTGGTGGCAGGGCCTGTGTTACATTATTGTGGCGTTAGTGGTAGCAGGGCCTGTGTTACATTAATGTGGTGGCAGGCATGTGTGACATTATGGTGGCGGCTGGGCTTGTGTTACATTATTGTGGTGGCAGGGCCTGTGTTACATTGTTGTGGTGGCAGGGCCTGTGTGACATTATTGTGGTGGCAGGGCCTGTGTTACATTATTTTGGTGGCAGGGCCTGTGTTACATTATTGTGGTGGCAGTGGCGACAAGGCCTGTGTTACATTATTGTGGTGGGAGGGTCTGCGTTATATTGTTGCGGTGGCAGTGGTAGCAGGGCTTGTGTTACATTGTTGTGGAGGCAGGTCCTGTGTTACATTATTGTGGTGGCGGGACCTGTTTTACATTATTGTGGTAGCAGGGCCTGCGTTACATTATTGTGGTGGCAGTGGTAGCAGGGCTTGTGTTACATTGTTGTGGAGGCAGGTCCTGTGTTACATTATTGTGGTGGCAGTGGCGGCAGGACCTGTGTCACATTATTGTGGTGGCAGAGTCTGTGTTACATTATTGTGGAGGCAGGGCCTTTGTTACATTATTTTGGTGGCATGTCCTTTGCTACATTATTGAGGTAGCAGGGCCTGCGTTACATTATTGTGGTGGCAGTGGTAGCAGGGCCTGTGTTACATTATTGTGGTGGCAGTGGCAGCAGGACCTGTGTCACAATATTGTGGTGGCAGAGTCTGTGTTACATTATTGTGGAGGCAGGGCCTTTGTTACATTATTTTGGTGGCAGAACTCTATTACATTATTATGGTGGCAGGGACTGTGTTACATTATTGTGGTGGTAGGGTCTGTTCGACATTGTTGTGGTGACAGGGCCTGTGTTACATTATTGTGGTGGCAGGCCTGTGTTACATTGTTTTGGCGGTAGTGGCGGCAGGGCGTATGTTACATTATTGTGCTGGCAGGGCCCGTGTTACATTATGGTGATGGCAGGCCTGTGTTACATTGTTGTGGCGGCAGTGGCAGCAGGGTGTGTGTTACATTATTGTGTTGGCAGGGCCTGTGTTTCATTATTGTGGCGGCAGTGGTGGCAGGGCCTGTGTTACATTATTGTCGTGGGAGAGTCTGTGTTACATTATTGTGCTGGCAGGGCCTTTGTTAAATTATTGTGGTAGCAGACCTGTATTGCATTATTGTGGTGTCAGGGCCTGTGTTACATTATTGTGGTGGCAGGTCCTGTGTTACATTATTGTGGTGGCAGTGGCGACAGGGTCTGTGTTACATTATTGGTGTGGCAGGGACTGTGTTACATTATCGTGGTGGCAGGTCTGTGTTACTTTATAGTGGTGGTTAGGGCCTGTGCAGCGTCCGTGTTACATTATCCTGGTGGCAGTGGCGGCACGGTCTGTGTTACATTATTGTGGTATCAGGCCTGTGTTACATTATTGTGGCGGCTGGGCTTGTGTTACATTATTTTATTGTGGTGGGAGGGTCTGTGTTACATTGTCGTGGCGGCAGGTCCTGTGTTACATTATTTTATTGTGGTGGGAGGGTCTGTGTTACATTGTTGTGGCGGCAGGTCCTGTGTTACATTAATGTGGTGGCTGTGGCTTCAGGGCCTGTGTTACATTATTGTGTTAGCAGGGTCTGTGTTACATTATTGTGATGTCAGGCCTGTGTTACATTCCTGTGGCTGCAGTGGCGGCAGGGCCTGTGTTACATTATTGTGGTGGCAGGGCCTGTGTTACGTTATTGAGGTGGCAGTGGCGACAAGGCCTGTGTTACATTATTGTGGTGGCAGGGCCTGTGTTACATTATTGTGGTGGCAGGGCCTCTGTTACATTATTGTGGTGGCAGGTCTTGTGTTACATTATTGTGGTGGCAGTGGTAGCTGGGCCTGTGTTACATTATTGTGATGGCAGGCCTGTGTTACATTATTGTGGCGGCTGGGCTTGTGTTACATTATTGTGGCCGCAGGGTCTGTTATACTTTATTGTGGTGGCAGGGCCTTTGTTACATTATTGTGGTGGCAGAGTCTGTGTTACATTATTGTGTTGACTTGTCCTGTGTTACATTATTGAGGTAGCAGGGCCTGCGTTACATTATTGTGGTGGCATTGGTAGCAGGGCCTGTGTTACATTATTGTGGTGGCAGGGTCTGTGTTACATTATTGTGTCGGCAGGGTCTGTGTTACTTTATTGTGATGGCAGGCCTGTGTTACATTATTGTGGTGGCAGGGACTGTGTTACATTATTGTGATGGTAGGGTCTGTGTTACATTGTTTTGGTGGCAGGGCCTGTTTTACGTTATTGTGGTGTCAGGGACTGTGTTACGTTATTGTGGTGGCAGGGTCTGTGTTACATTATTTTGGTGGCAGGGCCTGTGTTACATTAGTGTGTTGGCAGGGTCTGTGTTACATTGTTGTGATGGCAAGCCTGTGTTACATTATTGTCGCTGCAGTGGCGGCAGGGCCTGTGTTACATTATTGTGGTGGCACGCCTGTGTTACATTATTGTGGTTGGAGGGTCTGTGTTACATTGTTGTGGCGGCATGTCCTGTGTTACATTATTGTGGTGGCAGGGCCTGTGTTACATTAATGTGGTGGGAGGCCTGTGTTACATTATGGTGGCGGCTGGGCTTGTGTTACATTATTGTGGCGGCAGGGTCTGTGTTACATTGTTGTGATGGCAATTCTGTGTTACATTATTGTGGCTGCAGTGGCGGCAGGGCCTGTGTTACATTATTGTGGTGGCACACCTGTGTTACATTATTGTGGTGGGAGGGTCTGTGTTACATTGTTGTGGCGGCAGGTCCTGTGTTACATTATTGTGGTGGCAGTGGCGGCAGGACCTGTGTTACATTATTGTGGTGGCGGGGTCTGTTTTACATTATTGTGGTAGCAGGGCCTGCGTTACATTATTGTCGTGGCAGTGGTAGCAGGGCTTGTGTTACATTGTTGTGGAGGCAGGTCCTGTGTTACATTATTGTGGCTGCAGTGGCGGCAGGGCCTGTGTTACATTATTGTGGTGGCACACCTGTGTTACATTATTGTGGTGGGAGGGTCTGTGTTACATTGTTGTGGCAGCAGGTCCTGTGTTACATTATTGTGGTGGCAGTGACGGCAGGGCCTATGTTACATTATTGTGGTGGCATGGCGTGTGTTACATTATTGTGTTGGCAGGGCCTGTGTTACATTATTGTGGTAGCAGGGCCTGTGTTACATTATTGTGGCGGCAGTGGTAGCAGGTCCTGTGTTACATTATTGTGGTGGCAGTGGCGACAAGGACTGTGTTACATCATTGTGGTGGCAGGGCCTGTGTTACAGTATTGTGGTGGCAGGGTCTGTGTTACATTATTGTGTCAGCAGGGTCTGTTTTACATTGTTGTGGTGGCAGTGCCTGTGTTACATTATTGTGGCTGCAGGGCCTGTGTTACATTATTGTGGTGGCAGGGCCTGTGTTACATTATTGTGGTGGCAGGGCCTGTGTTACATTATTGTGGTGGCAGGGTCTGTGTTACATTGTTGTGGCAGCAGGTCCTGTGTTACATTATTGTGGTGGCAGTGACGGCAGGGCCTATGTTACGTTATTGTGGTGGCATGGCGTGTGTTACATTATTGTGGTGGCACGCCTGTGTTACATTATTGTGGTGGGAGGGTCTGTGTTATATTGTTGCGGTGGCAGTGGTAGCAGGGCTTGTGTTACATTATTGTGATGGCAGTGGCGACAAGGACTGTGTTACATCATTGTGGTGGCAGGGCCTGTGTTACAGTATTGTGGTGGCAGGGTCTGTGTTACATTATTGTGTCAGCAGGGTCTGTTTTACATTGTTGTGGTGGCAGTGCCTGTGTTACATTATTGTGGCTGCAGGGCCTGTGTTACATTATTGTGGTGGCAGGGCCTGTGTTACATTATTGTGGTGGCAGGGCCTGTGTTACATTATTGTGGTGGCAGGGCCTGTGTTAAATTATTGTGGTGGCAGGGCCTGTGTTAAATTAATGTGGTGGCAGGGCCTGTGTTACATTATTGTGGTGGGAGGGTCTGTGTTACATTGTTGTGGCGGCAGGTCCTGTGTTACATTATTGTGGCTGCAGTGGCGGCAGGGCCTGTGTTACATTATTGTGGTAGCAGGGCCTGCGTTACATTATTGTCGTGGCAGTGGTAGCAGGGCTTGTGTTACATTGTTGTGGAGGCAGGTCCTGTGTTACATTATTGTGGCTGCAGTGGCGGCAGGGCCTGTGTTACATTATTGTGGTGGCACACCTGTGTTACATTATTGTGGTGGGAGGGTCTGTGTTACATTGTTGTGGCAGCAGGTCCTGTGTTACATTATTGTGGTGGCAGTGACGGCAGGGCCTATGTTACGTTATTGTGGTGGCATGGCGTGTGTTACATTATTGTGGTGGCACGCCTGTGTTACATTATTGTGGTGGGAGGGTCTGTGTTATATTGTTGCGGTGGCAGTGGTAGCAGGGCTTGTGTTACATTATTGTGATGGCAGTGGCGACAAGGACTGTGTTACATCATTGTTGTGGCAGGGCCTGTGTTACAGTATTGTGGTGGCAGGGTCTGTGTTACATTATTGTGTCAGCAGGGTCTGTTTTACATTGTTGTGGTGGCAGTGCCTGTGTTACATTATTGTGGCTGCAGGGCCTGTGTTACATTATTGTGGTGGCAGGGCCTGTGTTACATTATTGTGGTGGCAGGGCCTGT
This sequence comes from Lampris megalopsis, assembly GCA_022114975.2. NCBI lineage: Eukaryota > Metazoa > Chordata > Actinopteri > Lampriformes > Lampridae > Lampris > Lampris megalopsis. The sequence continues at coordinate 839,131 of JAJHIY020002198.1, read as the reverse complement.
GTTACATTATTGTGGTGGCAGGGCCTGTGTTACATTATTGTGGTGGCAGGGCCTGTGTTACATTATTGTGGTGGCAGGCCTGTGTTGCATTATTGTGGTGGCAGGGGCTTTGTTACATTATTGTGGCGGCAGGGACTGTGTTACATTATTATGGCAGCAGTGGCGGCAGGGGCTTTGTTACATTATTGTGGTGGCAGGGGCTTTGTTACATTATTGTGGTGGCAGGGCCTGTGTTACATTATTGTGGTGGCAGGGCCTGTGTTAAATTATTGTGGTGGCAGGGTCTGTGTTACATTATTTTGGTGGCAGGGCCTGTGTTACATTAGTGTGGTGGCCGGGCCTGTGTTATATTATTGTGGCGGCAGTGTCTGTGTTACATTATTGTGTTGGCAGGGTCTGTGTTACATTGTTGTGATGGCAAGCCTGTGTTACATTATTGTGGCTGCAGTGGCGGCAGGGCCTGTGTTACATTATTGTGGTGGCACACCTGTGTTACATTATTGTGGTGGGAGGGTCTGTGTTACATTATTGTGGTGGCAGTGACGGCAGGGCCTGTGTTACATTATTGTGGTGGCATGGTGTGTGTTACATTATTGCGTTGGCAGGGCCTGTGTTACATTATTGTGGTGGCAGGGCCTGTGTTACATTATTGTGGCGGCAGTGGTAGCAGGGCCTGTGTTACATTAATGTGGTGGGAGGCCTGTGTTACATTATGGTGGCGGCTGGGCTTGTGTTACATTATTGTGGCGGCAGGGTCTGTGTTACATTGTTGTGATGGCAATTCTGTGTTACATTATTGTGGCTGCAGTGGCGGCAGGGCCTGTGTTACATTATTGTGGTGGCACACCTGTGTTACATTATTGTGGTGGGAGGGTCTGTGTTACATTGTTGTGGCGGCAGGTCCTGTGTTACATTATTGTGGTGGCAGTGGCGGCAGGACCTGTGTTACATTATTGTGGTGGCGGGGTCTGTTTTACATTATTGTGGTAGCAGGGCCTGCGTTACATTATTGTCGTGGCAGTGGTAGCAGGGCTTGTGTTACATTGTTGTGGAGGCAGGTCCTGTGTTACATTATTGTGGCTGCAGTGGCGGCAGGGCCTGTGTTACATTATTGTGGTGGCACACCTGTGTTACATTATTGTGGTGGGAGGGTCTGTGTTACATTGTTGTGGCAGCAGGTCCTGTGTTACATTATTGTGGTGGCAGTGACGGCAGGGCCTATGTTACATTATTGTGGTGGCATGGCGTGTGTTACATTATTGTGTTGGCAGGGCCTGTGTTACATTATTGTGGTAGCAGGGCCTGTGTTACATTATTGTGGCGGCAGTGGTAGCAGGTCCTGTGTTACATTATTGTGGTGGCAGTGGCGACAAGGACTGTGTTACATCATTGTGGTGGCAGGGCCTGTGTTACAGTATTGTGGTGGCAGGGTCTGTGTTACATTATTGTGTCAGCAGGGTCTGTTTTACATTGTTGTGGTGGCAGTGCCTGTGTTACATTATTGTGGCTGCAGGGCCTGTGTTACATTATTGTGGTGGCAGGGCCTGTGTTACATTATTGTGGTGGCAGGGCCTGTGTTACATTATTGTGGTGGCAGGGCCTGTGTTAAATTATTGTGGTGGCAGGGTCTGTGTTACATTGTTGTGGCAGCAGGTCCTGTGTTACATTATTGTGGTGGCAGTGACGGCAGGGCCTATGTTACGTTATTGTGGTGGCATGGCGTGTGTTACATTATTGTGGTGGCACGCCTGTGTTACATTATTGTGGTGGGAGGGTCTGTGTTATATTGTTGCGGTGGCAGTGGTAGCAGGGCTTGTGTTACATTATTGTGATGGCAGTGGCGACAAGGACTGTGTTACATCATTGTGGTGGCAGGGCCTGTGTTACAGTATTGTGGTGGCAGGGTCTGTGTTACATTATTGTGTCAGCAGGGTCTGTTTTACATTGTTGTGGTGGCAGTGCCTGTGTTACATTATTGTGGTGGCAGGGCCTGTGTTACATTATTGTGGTGGCAGGGCCTGTGTTAAATTATTGTGGTGGCAGGGCCTGTGTTAAATTAATGTGGTGGCAGGGCCTGTGTTACATTATTGTGGTGGGAGGGTCTGTGTTACATTGTTGTGGCGGCAGGTCCTGTGTTACATTATTGTGGTGGCAGTGGCGGCAGGACCTGTGTTACATTATTGTGGTAGCAGGGCCTGCGTTACATTATTGTCGTGGCAGTGGTAGCAGGGCTTGTGTTACATTGTTGTGGAGGCAGGTCCTGTGTTACATTATTGTGGCTGCAGTGGCGGCAGGGCCTGTGTTACATTATTGTGGTGGCACACCTGTGTTACATTATTGTGGTGGGAGGGTCTGTGTTACATTGTTGTGGCAGCAGGTCCTGTGTTACATTATTGTGGTGGCAGTGACGGCAGGGCCTATGTTACGTTATTGTGGTGGCATGGCGTGTGTTACATTATTGTGGTGGCACGCCTGTGTTACATTATTGTGGTGGGAGGGTCTGTGTTATATTGTTGCGGTGGCAGTGGTAGCAGGGCTTGTGTTACATTATTGTGATGGCAGTGGCGACAAGGACTGTGTTACATCATTGTGGTGGCAGGGCCTGTGTTACAGTATTGTGGTGGCAGGGTCTGTGTTACATTATTGTGTCAGCAGGGTCTGTTTTACATTGTTGTGGTGGCAGTGCCTGTGTTACATTATTGTGGCTGCAGGGCCTGTGTTACATTATTGTGGTGGCAGGGCCTGTGTTACATTATTGTGGTGGCAGGGCCTGTGTTACATTATTGTGGTGGCAGGGCCTGTGTTAAATTATTGTGGTGGCAGGGCCTGTGTTAAATTAATGTGGTGGCAGGGCCTGTGTTACATTATTGTGGTGGCAGGGCCTGTGTTACATTATTGTGGTGGCAGGCCTGTGTTGCATTATTGTGGTGGCAGGGGCTTTGTTACATTATTGTGGCGGCAGGGACTGTGTTACATTATTATGGCAGCAGTGGCGGCAGGGCCTGTGTTACATTATTGTGGTGGCAGGGCCTGTGTTACATTATTGTGGTGGCAGGGCCTGTGTTAAATTATTGTGGTGGCAGGGTCTGTGTTACATTATTTTGGTGGCAGGGCCTGTGTTACATTAGTGTGGTGGCCGGGCCTGTGTTATATTATTGTGGCGGCAGTGTCTGTGTTACATTATTGTGTTGGCAGGGTCTGTGTTACATTGTTGTGATGGCAAGCCTGTGTTACATTATTGTGGCTGCAGTGGCGGCAGGGCCTGTGTTACATTATTGTGGCTGCAGGGCCTGTGTTACATTATTGTGGTGGCAGGGCCTGTGTTACATTATTGTGGTGGCAGGGCCTGTGTTACATTATTGTGGTGGCAGGGCCTGTGTTACATTATTGTGGTGGCAGGCCTGTGTTGCATTATTGTGGTGGCAGGGGCTTTGTTACATTATTGTGGCGGCAGGACCTGTGTTACATTATTGTGGAGGCAGAACTCTATTACATTATTATGGTGGCAGGGACTGTGTTACATTATTGTGGTGGTAGGGTCTGTTCGACATTGTTGTGGTGACAGGGCCTGTGTTACATTATTGTGGTGGCAGGCCTGTGTTACATTGTTGTGGCGGTAGTGGCGGCAGGGCGTATGTTACATTATTGTGCTGGCAGGGCCCGTGTTACATTATGGTGATGGCAGGCCTGTGTTACATTGTTGTGGCGGCAGTGGCAGCAGGGTGTGTGTTACATTATTGTGTTGGCAGGGCCTGTGTTTCATTATTGTGGCGGCAGTGGTGGCAGGGCCTTTGTTAAATTATTGTGGTAGCAGACCTGTATTGCATTATTGTGGTGTCAGGGCCTGTGTTACATTAGTGTGGTGGCAGGGCCTGTGTTATATTATTGTGGCGGCAGTGTCTGTGTTACATTATTGTGTTGGCAGGGTCTGCGTTACATTGTTGTGATGGCAAGCCTGTGTTACATTATTGTGGCTGCAGTGGCGGCAGGGCCTGTGTTACATTATTTTGGTGGCACACCTGTGTTACATTATTGTGGTGGGAGGGTCTGTGTTACATTATTGTGGTGGCAGTGACGGCAGGGCCTGTGTTACATTATTGTGGTGGCATGGCGTGTGTTACATTATTGTGT
>JAJHIY020002198.1:820000-830000 GCA_022114975.2 Lampris megalopsis | reverse complement strand
TAACAAACTTATGCACACACACACACACACACACACACACACACACACATACACATACACACACATACACACACAAAACACACACACACACACACACACACACACACACACACATACACAGCTTTGACAGTGTGGGAACCACCCGATGTTCTCCAATGGGGGAACTGGCAGTCGTCTGCTACTGTACACACACTACTGTACACACACACACACACACACACACTACTGTACTCACTACTGTACACACACCACTGTACACACACACACACTACTGTACTCACTACTGTACTCACTACTGTACACACCACTGTACACACACACACACACACACTACTGTACACACTGCTGTACACACACACTACTGTACACACAACTGTACTCACTACTGTACACACACACTAGTGTACACACTTCTGTACACACTACTGTACACACACTACTGTACACACACCACTGTACACAGTACTGTACACACACTACTGTACACACACACTACTGTACACACAACTGTACTCACTACTGTACACACACACTAGTGTACACACTTCTGTACACACTACTGTACACACACTACTGTACACACACCACTGTACACAGTACTGTAAACACACTACTGTACACACACACTACTGGACTCACTACTGTACTCACTACTGTACACACACACTACTGTACACACTACTGTACTCACTACTGTACACACACACTAGTGTACACACTTCTGTACACACTACTGTACACACACTACTGTACACACACCACTGTACACAGTACTGTACACACACTACTGTACACACACACTACTGGACTCACTACTGTACTCACTACTGTACACACACTACTGTACACACACACTACTGTACACACACTACTGTACACACTACTGTACACACTACTGTACACACACTACTGTACACACACACTACTGTACACACTACTGTACACACACTATTGTACACACACACTACTGGACTCACTACTGTACTCACTACTGTACACACTACTGTACACACACACACACTACTGTACACACTGCTGTACACACACTACTGTACACACTGCTGTACACACACTACTGTACACACACTACTGTACACACACTACTGTACTCACTACTGTACACACACACTAGTGTACACACTTCTGTACACACTACTGTACACACACCACTGTACACACCACTGTACACACTGCTGTACACACACACTACTGTACACACTACTGTACACACACTACTGTACACACACACTACTGGACTCACTACTGTACTCACTACTGTACACACACTACTGGACTTACTACTGTACACACTACTGTACACACACACTACTGGACTCACTACTGTACTCACTACTGTACACACACACTACTGGACTTACTACTGTACACACTACTGTACACACACACTACTGTACACACTACTGTACACACACACTACTGGACTCACTACTGTACTCACTACTGTACACACTACTGTACACACACTACTGTACACACACACTACTGGACTCACTACTGTACTCACTACTGTACTCACTACTGTACACACACCACTGTACACACACACACTACTGTACTCACTACTGTACTCACTACTGTACACACTACTGTACACACACTACTGTACACACACAACTGTACACACACACTACTGGACTCACTACTGTACTCACTACTGTACACACACTACTAGACTCACTACTGTACACACTACTGTACACACACACTACTGGACTCACTACTGTACTCACTACTGTACACACACACTACTGGACTCACTACTGTACACACTACTGTAAACACACACACTACTGTACACACTACTGTAAACACACACACTACTGTACACACTACTGTACACACACACTACTGGACTCACTACTGTACTCACTACTGTACACACACACTACTGGACTCAATACTGTACTCACTACTGTACACACACACTACTGGACTCAATACTGTACTCACTACTGTACACACTACTGTACACACACACTACTGTACACACTACTGTACAAACACTACTGTACACACACACTACTGTGCTCGCTACTGTACACACACACTACTGTACACACTACTGTACACACTGCTGTACACACACACTACTGTACACACTGCTGTACACACACACTACAGTACACACACCACTGTACACACACACTACTGTACACACTACTGTACACACACTACTGTACACACACACTACTGGACTCACTACTGTACTCACTACTGTACACACTACTCTACACACACACACTACTGTACACACTGCTGTACACACACACTACTGTATTCACTACTGTACACACACACTACTGTACACACTACTGTACATACTACTGTACACACTGCTGTACACACACTACTGTACTCACTACTGTACACACACACTAGTGTACACACTTCTGTACACACTACTGTACACACACTACTGTACACACTACTGTACACACTGCTGTACACACACACTACAGTACACACACCGCTGTACACACACACTACTGTACACACTACTTTACACACACTACTGTACACACACACTACTGGACTCACTACTGTACTCACTACTGTACACACTACTGTACACACACTACTGTACTCACTACTGTACACACTACTGTACTCACTACTGTACACACACACTAGTGTACACACTTCTGTACACACACTACTGTACACACACCACTGTACACACTACTGTACACACTGCTGTACACACACACTACTGTACACACTACTGTACACACTACTGTACACACTACTGTACACTCACTACTGTACACACACTCTTGTCTCTCTCAGACTAGTCTCCGTTCACGTGCGTACACACATAAGAACCACGCCCTCCATTGAGGGCATTTACCTTTTGTCATCCCTCTGTAGTCTGTATAATCTATATAATCTTTGCCTATTCTATGGGCTGCTTTAGTATGTGTATATTTTTTATGTTTGTATTTTGTATGTGTATATTTAGTATGTGTATATTTAGTATGTGTATATTTAGTATGTGTAAGATGATAAGATTTTCATTGGGAGTGATGAAGAAGGACAGGATTAGGAAGGAGTATATCAGAGGGACAGCTCAGGTTGGACGGTTTGGAGACAAAGCAAGAGAGACAAGATGGAGATGGTGTGGACATGTGTGGAGGAGAGATGCTGGGTATACTGGGAGAAGGATGCTGAATATGGAGCTGCCAGGGAAGAGGAGAAGAGGAAGGCCAAAGAGGAGGTTTATGGATGTGGTGAGGGAGGACATGCAGGTGGCTGGTGTGACAGAGGAAGATGCAGAGGACAGGAAGAGATGGAGACAGATGATCCGCTGTGGCGCCCCCTAACGGGAGCAGCCGAAAGTAGTAGTAGATACTGGCCTTTTGTCAGCATGCCTTGTGTGTCGTGCACGCGCGCTCTTGTTGGCTGGACCAGCCGGCGGGCTAGCCCTACAAACACAAATGTCCCTTACTGACTGACTGACTGATTGACTGACCTGACTGACCTGACTGACTGACTGACTGACTGATTGAGCGACCACGTCAGCATTACTGGCTGAGTGATCAGAGTGACTGACTGAGTGATCTCTTTGAAACGATTGGGCCGCTGAATCAGGCGACCGATAACGTCACTGATGTCACACGATTGGTCGGTGAAGCACTGAGAGGCAGGAGGGAGACGCCTCATTGACTGGCGAGGTCACAGAAGGATTGCACAGTTTTTGTGGCCGCTACGCCTGCACAAATAAGACAAAAAGAAACTGTAGTTCTCAAAGCACCCGCAAAGGGTGAAATGCACCCTTAACTGTGCTGCCTAGCAAATAGTGTGAAGGCCTCGTCATGCCAGTCGTGCCGGTGATCATGGCAGCAGGGATTGCCGCCGGGCGAAGGCCTCATCGTGCCAGTCATGCCAGTGAGCATGGCAGCAGGGATTGCCGCCAGGAGAAGGCCTCATCGTGCCAGACGTGCCGGTGAGCATGGCAGCAGGGATTGCCGCCGGGAGAAGGCCTCGTCATGCCAGTCGTGCCGGTGATCATGGCAGCAGGGATTGCCGCCGGGCGAAGGCCTCATCGTGCCAGTCGTGCCGGTGATCATGGCAGCAGGGATTGCCGCCGGGCGAAGGCCTCATCGTGCCAGACGTGCTGGTGAGCATGGCAGCAGGGATTGCCGCCGGGCGAAGGCCTCATCGTGCCAGTCATGCCAGTGAGCATGGCAGCAGGGATTGCCGCCGGGAGAAGGCCTCATCGTGCCAGACGTGCCGGTGAGCATGGCAGCAGGGATTGCCGCCGGGAGAAGGCCTCGTCATGCCAGTCGTGCCGGTGATCATGGCAGCAGGGATTGCCGCCGGGCGAAGGCCTCATCGTGCCAGTCGTGCCGGTGATCATGGCAGCAGGGATTGCCGCCGGGCGAAGACCTCATCGTGCCAGACGTGCTGGTGAGCATGGCAGCAGGGATTGCCGCCGGGCGAAGGCCTCATCGTGCCAGTCATGCCAGTGAGCATGGCAGCAGGGATTGCCGCCGGGAGAAGGCCTCATCGTGCCAGACGTGCCGGTGAGCATGGCAGCAGGGATTGCCGCCGGGAGAAGGCCTCGTCATGCCAGTCGTGCCGGTGATCATGGCAGCAGGGATTTCCGCCGGGCGAGGGCCTCATCGTGCCAGTCGTGCCGGTGATCATGGCAGCAGGGATTGCCGCCGGGCGAAGGCCTCATCGTGCCAGTCGTGCCGGTGATCATGGCAGCAGGGATTGCCGCCGGGCGAAGGCCTCATCGTGCCAGACGTGCCGGTGAGCATGGCGGCAGGGATTGCCGCCGGGAGAAGGCCTCATCGTGCCAGTCATGCCAGTGAGCATGGCAGCAGGGATTGCCGCCGGGAGAAGGCCTCATCGTGCCAGACGTGCCGGTGAGCATGGCAGCAGGGATTGCCGCCGGGCGAAGGCCTCATTGTGCCAGTCATGCCAGTGAGCATGGCAGCAGGGATTGCCGCCGGGAGAAGGCCTCATCGTGCCAGACGTGCCGGTGAGCATGGCAGCAGGGATTGCCACCGGGAGAAGGCCTCGTCGTGCCAGTCGTGCCGGTGATCATGGCAGCAGGGATTGCCGCCGGGCAAAGGCCTCATCGTGCCAGTCGTGCCGGTGATCATGGCAGCAGGGATTGCCGCCGGGCGAAGGCCTCATCGTGCCAGTCTGCCACTGAGCATGGCAGCAGGGATTGCCGCCGGGTGAAGGCCTCATCGTGCCAGTCGTGCCGGTGATCATGGCAGCAGGGATTGCCGCCGGGCGAAGGCCTCATCGTGCCAGTCGTGCCGGTGATCATGGCAGCAGGGATTGCCGCCGGGCGAAGACCTCATCGTGCCAGACGTGCTGGTGAGCATGGCAGCAGGGATTGCCGCCGGGCGAAGGCCTCATCGTGCCAGTCATGCCAGTGAGCATGGCAGCAGGGATTGCCGCCGGGAGAAGGCCTCATCGTGCCAGACGTGCCGGTGAGCATGGCAGCAGGGATTGCCGCCGGGAGAAGGCCTCGTCATGCCAGTCGTGCCGGTGATCATGGCAGCAGGGATTTCCGCCGGGCGAGGGCCTCATCGTGCCAGTCGTGCCGGTGATCATGGCAGCAGGGATTGCCGCCGGGCGAAGGCCTCATCGTGCCAGTCGTGCCGGTGATCATGGCAGCAGGGATTGCCGCCGGGCGAAGGCCTCATCGTGCCAGACGTGCCGGTGAGCATGGCGGCAGGGATTGCCGCCGGGAGAAGGCCTCATCGTGCCAGTCATGCCAGTGAGCATGGCAGCAGGGATTGCCGCCGGGAGAAGGCCTCATCGTGCCAGACGTGCCGGTGAGCATGGCAGCAGGGATTGCCGCCGGGCGAAGGCCTCATTGTGCCAGTCATGCCAGTGAGCATGGCAGCAGGGATTGCCGCCGGGAGAAGGCCTCATCGTGCCAGACGTGCCGGTGAGCATGGCAGCAGGGATTGCCACCGGGAGAAGGCCTCGTCGTGCCAGTCGTGCCGGTGATCATGGCAGCAGGGATTGCCGCCGGGCAAAGGCCTCATCGTGCCAGTCGTGCCGGTGATCATGGCAGCAGGGATTGCCGCCGGGCGAAGGCCTCATCGTGCCAGTCTGCCACTGAGCATGGCAGCAGGGATTGCCGCCGGGTGAAGGCCTCATCGTGCCAGTCGTGCCGGTGATCATGGCAGCAGGGATTGCCGCCGGGCGAAGGCCTCATCATGCCAGTCGTGCTGGTGAGCAGGCATTTCACAGGACAATATCATTTTCTGATTTCACCCAGATCGGAAACGCTCGCAGACACACGTTGCCGGGTCAAACAACTCTTGTCATACTTGATGACATCAAGGATGACATCGAACCTGCCCACTGGGTTCTCGGTGCAAAGCCACCGTTTATACTTCGCCACATGGATAATTTCAATCAGACGCAAAAAACAGGGGAAATTGAACTCAGCTGCAAAACTTAATGGGCGCGTTTGCGCTGTAATGTCATTTGTGAAGCGGACCGGCAGACGGGGCAGGGCGGCTGCATGTGGTGCACAGTTCATGCTCTTATCAGTGCCACAAGCCATTCTTTGTGAATTGGCCTGTCAGTACAGAGTGAGAGAAACAGAAGGGAGGGGGGGTAGAAGATAATTAGAACAGGTATCCTCACAATTAAGTTAAGTTCTCTTTAACTGGACCGGAGCTTAACCATGTCATGTGATGTGCTGCTTCAGTCCACTTCAACAACAAATGTTACTGGCACTGCTGCACAACCTTGCCGATGAACATTTCATATCCAGGAATTTACAGTATAGACACTACCACTGACACTGCCACTACCACTGACACTGCCACTACCACTGACACTGACACTGCCACTGACACTGCCACTGACACTACCACTGACACTACCACTGACACTGCCACTACCACTGACACTGACACTACCACTGACACTGACACTACCACTGACACTACCACTGACACTACCACTGACACTGACACTGACACTACCACTGACACTGCCACTACCACTGACACTGCAACTACCACTGACACTGACACTACCACTGACACTGCCACTATCACTGACACTACCACTGACACTACCACTGACACTGCCACTACCACTGACACTACCACTGACACTGACACTGCCACTACCACTGACACTATCACTGACACTACCACTGACACTACCACTGACACTGCCACTACCACTGACACTACCACTGACACTGACACTGCCACTACCACTGACACTGACACTGACACTACCACTGACACTGCAACTACCACTGACGCTACCACTGACACTGACACTGCCACTACCACTGACACTGCCACTGACACTGACACTGACACTGACACTGCTACTACCACTGACACTACCACTGACACTACCACTGACACTGACACTACCACTGACACTACCACTGACACTACCACTGCCACTACCACTACCACTGACACTACCACTGACACTACCACTGCCACTACCACTGCCACTACCACTGACACTGCCACTGACACTACCACTACCACTACCACTGACACTGACACTACCACTACCACTACCACTGACACTACCACTACCACTGACACTGCCACTGCCACTACCACTGCCACTACCACTGACACTACCATTACCACTACCACTACCACTGACACTACCACTACCACTACCACTGACACTACCACTGCCACTACCACTGCCACTGCCACTACCACTGACACTACCACTACCACTGACACTACCACTACCACTGACACTACCACTGACACTACCACTGCCACTACCACTACCACTACCACTGCCACTACCACTGCCACTGCCACTACCACTGACACTACCACTACCACTACCACTACCACTGCCACTACCACTGACACTACCACTACCACTGACACTACCACTACCACTGCCACTGCCACTACCACTGACACTACCACTACCACTGACACTACCACTACCACTGACACTACCACTGACACTACCACTGACACTACCACTGACACTACCACTGCCAATACCACTGACACTACCACTACCACTACCACTGACACTGACACTACCACTGACACTACCACTGCCACTACCACTGACACTGACACTACCACTGACACTACCACTGCCAATACCACTGACACTGACACTACCACTGACACTACCACTGCCAATACCACTGACACTGACACTACCACTACCACTGACACTGACACTACCACTGACACTACCACTGCCACTACCACTGACACTGACACTACCACTGACACTACCACTGCCAATACCACTGACACTGACACTACCACTGACACTACCACTGCCAATACCACTGACACTACCACTACCACTACCACTGACACTGACACTACCACTGACACTACCACTGCCACTACCACTGACACTGACACTACCACTGACACTACCACTGCCAATACCACTGACACTGACACTACCACTGACACTACCACTGCCAATACCACTGACACTGCCACTACCACTGACACTACCACTGACACTGACACTGCCACTACCACTGACACTATCACTGACACTACCACTGACACTACCACTGACACTGCCACTACCACTGACACTACCACTGACACTGACACTGCCACTACCACTGACACTGCCACTGACACTGACACTGACACTGACACTGACACTACCACTGACACTACCACTGACACTACCACTGACACTGACACTACCACTGACACTGCCACTACCACTGACACTGACACTACCACTGACACTACCACTGACACTGACACTGCCACTACCACTGACACTGCCACTGACACTGACACTGACACTGACACTGCTACTACCACTGACACTACCACTGACACTACCACTGACACTGACACTACCACTGACACTACCACTGACACTACCACTGACACTGCCACTACCACTGACACTACCACTGACACTACCACTGACACTACCACTGACACTACCACTGACACTGCCACTGACACTACCACTACCACTACCACTGACACTGACACTACCACTACCACTACCACTGACACTACCACTACCACTGACACTGCCACTGCCACTACCACTGCCACTACCACTGACACTACCATTACCACTACCACTACCACTGACACTACCACTACCACTACCACTGACACTACCACTGCCACTACCACTGCCACTGCCACTACCACTGACACTACCACTACCACTGACACTACCACTACCACTGACACTACCACTGACACTACCACTGCCACTACCACTACCACTACCACTGCCACTACCACTGCCACTGCCACTACCACTGACACTACCACTACCACTACCACTACCACTGCCACTACCACTGACACTACCACTACCACTGACACTACCACTACCACTGCCACTGCCACTACCACTGACACTACCACTACCATTGACACTACCACTACCACTGACACTACCACTGACACTACCACTGACACTACCACTGACACTACCACTGCCAATACCACTGACACTACCACTACCACTACCACTGACACTGACACTACCACTGACACTACCACTGCCACTACCACTGACACTGACACTACCACTGACACTACCACTGCCAATACCACTGACACTGACACTACCACTGACACTACCACTGCCAATACCACTGACACTGACACTACCACTACCACTGACACTGACACTACCACTGACACTACCACTGCCACTACCACTGACACTGACACTACCACTGACACTACCACTGCCAATACCACTGACACTGACACTACCACTGACACTACCACTGCCAATACCACTGACACTACCACTACCACTACCACTGACACTGACACTACCACTGACACTACCACTGCCACTACCACTGACACTGACACTACCACTGACACTACCACTGCCAATACCACTGACACTGACACTACCACTGACACTACCACTGCCAATACCACTGACACTGACACTACCACTGACACTACCACTGACACTACCACTGACACTGACACTACCACTGACACTACCACTGCCACTA
>JAJHIY020002198.1:802500-817500 GCA_022114975.2 Lampris megalopsis | reverse complement strand
TGTGTTCACGAGAAAATCCGAAGTACAAAATACTCCCATGCCCCCCCGCCCCCCCCAGACCTCATGAGGTCAGTACATGTAGGCTGCTTGATTCTCTTGCAGTTTAATTGCCTCGTTGTACTCTGCTGCAAACCGCCATTACATCTGGACTCTTCGTTGTACCCGATGCTTTTGTAATTGTGGACTAATCTTTATCTCTCCCGCTTACTCGTCTTTGCCAATTACATAATCTGACCTCAAGGGGGAGCCCTCTGTTTCTCTATCAATTGAGACAGCTAATTGCAGGCAGCTAATTGTTAATTACAACATGGCCAAAAAAATGTTTGGCAGTTTATAGCAGTGTAAAAGTCCTTATGGATTGGATCAGAGTACAGAACCAGTGGAACTGCTTGACACTTCCTGATTATGACGTCAGACTGTCCCGGGCTTAAGACAATATTTGACTGAGGGTCAACATGCGTGTGTGTGGGGGGGGGGGCGTTGCTCCTTGTGTATAATTTCTGTATGTATGCTCTAAGTTTTGCACGGTGTGCGTGTGCGTGCGTGTGCGTGTGCGTGTGCTGAGGGCTAGCTGTATCTGCAGAGCGCTCATGGACGCTCCCTCCCCGCTGCCTGCTGGGTGCTGGCTGAGGCAGGCAGCGCAGCGTGACTTCAGAAGTCACAGCAGGACGTCACGCCATCCGCACGTGCGCTCAGTCGCCATTAAACTTCATGTGCGTGGATGTGTTTTAGGTCTGCATGTGCACACGCGTGCACCGTATGAGCGCATATTTGTGCAGATGCGCATAATTGCATTTCTGTTTGCACACACTTTTACACACGCCGGTTTACATGTGCGCGACTGTGGACAATCCTGTGGTTCTGCGTTTGTTTGTGTCTTGTAGTTGTGTGTTTGTCAGTGTTTCTATGTTTTCCCAGCTGGGCTTCTGCCTGCTTCCAGGCCTTCGTGGGTGTGTATGTGTAAATGTGTGTTTTTTGTGTGTGTGTGTGCGTGAGACGCGCTTGCAGGACGGGCCTGTGTAATGTCGGTGTGATCGTGATTGTCATGTCTGCCTGGCCATTCTGGTCGTCTGCTTCAGCTTGATGGCCGCTTGGCAACACGCCAGTTAATTACGAGGCTGCAAGTGTTTCTGTGAGAGCACGTGCACGCCTTCACGGACCACAACCAGGAAAGGAACCAAGAAAGGAAATGAACGGAACCAACTAGAAGGAAAGCTTAACAGCGACACCAAGATACGAGGTGACGGAAATCATGAAGCCTTAAATCCTCCCGGCATCTGTCAGGCAGCAATGCACGGCTACTTCTGTGTGTGTGTGTGGGGGGGGGGGAGGAGGGGAGGAGGGGGACGTCTGGCTACACCAGGCAGTTTCTGTTCCCTCACTATCGTAGTATCTGGAGTACTTCCTGTAGTAAGTTTCTGTTCCCTCACTATCGTAGTATCTGGAGTACTTCCTGTAGTAAGTGTCTGTTCCCTCACTATCGTAGTATCTGGAGTACTTCCTGTAGTAAGTTTCTGTTCCCTCAGTGTCGTAGTATCTGGAGTACTTCCTGTAGTAAGTTTCTGTTCCCTCAGTGTCGTAGTATCTGGAGTACTTCCTGTAGTAAGTTTCTGTTCCTTCAGTGTCGTAGTATCTGGAGTACTTCCTGTAGTAAGTTTCTGTTCCCTCAGTATCTCAGTAGCTGGAGTACTTCCTGTAGTAAGTTTCTGTTCCCTCAGTATCTCAGTATCTGGAGTACTTCCTGTAGTAACTTTCTGTTCCCTCAGTATCGCAGTATCTGGAGTACTTCCTGTAGTAAGTTTCTGTTCCCTCACTATCGTAGTATCTGGAGTACTTCCTGCAGTAAGTGTCTGTTCACTCAGTATCTCAGTAGCTGGAGTACTTCCTGTAGTAAGTTTCTGTTCCCTCACTATCGTATTATCTGGAGTACTTCCTGTAGTAACTTTCTGTTCCCTCAGTATTGTAGTATCTGGAGTACTGCCTGTAGTAACTTTCTGTTCCCTCAGTATCGTAGTATCTGGAGTACTTCCTGTAGTAACTTTCTGTTCCCTCAGTATCTCAGTAGCTGGAGTACTTCCTGTAGTAAGTTTCTGTTCCCTCTCTATCGTAGTATCTGGAGTACTTCCTGTAGTAACTTTCTGTTCCCTCAGTATCGTAGTATCTGGAGTACTTCCTGTAGTAAGTTTCTGTTCCCTCAGTGTCGTAGTATCTGGAGTAGTTCCTGTAGTACGTTTCTGTTCCCTCAGTGTCGTAGTATCTGGAGTACTTCCTGTAGTAAGTTTCTGTTCCCTCAGTATTGAAGTAGCTGGAATACTTCCTGCAGTAAGTTTCTGTTCCCTCAGTATCGTAGTATCTGGAGTACTTCCTGTAGTAAGTTTCTGTTCCCTCATTATTGAAGTATCTGGAGTACTTCCTGCAGTAAGTTTCTGTTCGCTCAGTATTGTAGTAGCTGGAGTACTTCCTGTAGTAAGTTTCTGTTCCCTCGGTATTGTAGTAGCTGGAATACTTCCTGCAGTATTTTTCTGTTAGCTCAGTATTGTAGTAGCTGGAGTACTTCCTGCAGTAAGTTTGTGTTCGCTCAGTATTGTAGTAGCTTGAGTACTTCCTGTAGTAAGTATCTGTTTGCTCAGTATTGTAGTAGCTGGAGTACTTCCTGCAGTAAGTTTGTGTTCGCTCAGTATTGTAGTAGCTGGAGTACTTCCTGTAGTACGTTTCTGTTCGCCCAGTATTGTAGTAGCTGGAATACTTCCTGTAGTAAGTATCTGTTTGCTCAGTATTGTAATAGCTGGAGTACTTCCTGCAGTATGTTTGTCTTCACTCAGTATCGTAGTAGCTGGAGTACTTCCTGTAGTAAGTTTCTGTTCGCTCAGTATCTTAGTAGCTGGGATACTTCCTGTAGTAAGTATCTGTTTGCCCCTTATTGTTGTAGCTGGAGTACTTCCTGTAGTAAGTTTCTGTTCGCTCAGTATCTTAGTAGCTGGAATACTTCCTATAGTGAGTTTCTGTTCGCTCAGTATTGTAGTAGCTGGAGTAGTTCCTGTAGTAAGTTTCTGTTCGCTCAGTATCGTAGTAGCTGGAATACTTACTGTAGTAAGTTTCTGTTCGCTCAGTGTCGTAGTAACTGGAATACTTCCTGTAGTAAGTATTTGTTTGCCCCTTATTGTTGTAGCTGGAGTACTTCCTGTAGTAAGTTTCTGTTCGCTCAGTATTGTAGTAGCTGGAGTACTTCCTGTAGTAAGTTTCTGTTCCCTCGGTATTGTAGTAGCTGGAATACTTCCTGCAGTAAGTTTATGTTAGGTCAGTATTGTAGTAGCTGGAGTACTTCCTGCAGTAAGTTTCTCTTCGCTCAGTATTGTTGTAGCTTGAGTACTTCATGTAGTAAGTATCTGTTTGCTCAGTATTGTAGTAGCTGGAGTACTTCCTGCAGTAAGTTTGCGTTAGCTCAGTATTGTAGTAGCTGGAGTACTTCCTGTAGTACGTTTCTGTTCGCACAGTATTGTAGTAGCATGAATACTTCCTGTAGTAAGTATCTGTTTGCTCAGTATTGTAGTAGTTGGAGTACTTCCTGCAGTATGTTTGTGTTCGCTCAGTGTCATAGTAGCTGGAATACTTACTGTAGTAAGTTTCTGTTCGCTCAGTGTCGTAGTAGCTGGAATACTTCCTGTAGTAAGTTTCTGTTCCCTCAGTATCGTAGTAGCTGGAGTACTTCCTGCAGTAAGTTTGTTTTCGCTCAGTATTGTTGTAGCTGGAATACTTCCTGTAATAAGTTTCTGTTCGCTCAGTATTGTAGTAGCTGGAATACTTCCTGCAGTAAGTTTCTGTTTGCTCAGTATTGTAGTAATTGGAATACTTCCTGTAGTGAGTTTCTGTTCGCTCAGTATTGTAGTAGCTGGAGTGTTCCTGTAGTAAGTTTCTGTTCGCTCAGTATCGTAGTAGCTGGAATACTTCCTGTAGTAAGTTTCTGTTCGCTCAGTGTCGTAGTAACTGGAATACTTCCTGTAGTAAGTTTCTGTTCGCTCAGTATGTTAGCAGCTGGAATACTTCCTGTAGTAAGTTTCCGTTCGCTCAGTATTGTAGTAGCTGGAGTACTTCCTGTAGTAAGTTTGTGTTCGCTCAGTATTGTAGTAGCTGGAGTACTTCCTGTAGTACGTTTCTGTTCGCCCAGTATTGTAGTAGCTGGAATACTTCCTGTAGTAAGTATCTGTTTGCTCAGTATTGTAATAGCTGGAGTACTTCCTGCAGTATGTTTGTCTTCACTCAGTATCGTAGTAGCTGGAGTACTTCCTGTAGTAAGTTTCTGTTCGCTCAGTATCTTAGTAGCTGGGATACTTCCTGTAGTAAGTATCTGTTTGCCCCTTATTGTTGTAGCTGGAGTACTTCCTGTAGTAAGTTTCTGTTCGCTCAGTATCTTAGTAGCTGGAATACTTCCTGTAGTGAGTTTCTGTTCGCTCAGTATTGTAGTAGCTGGAGTAGTTCCTGTAGTAAGTTTCTGTTCGCTCAGTATCGTAGTAGCTGGAATACTTACTGTAGTAAGTTTCTGTTCGCTCAGTGTCGTAGTAACTGGAATACTTCCTGTAGTAAGTTTCTGTTCGCTCAGTATCTTAGTAGCTGGGATACTTCCTGTAGTAAGTATCTGTTTGCCCCTTATTGTTGTAGCTGGAGTACTTCCTGTAGTAAGTTTCTGTTCGCTCAGTATTGTAGTAGCTGGAGTACTTCCTGTAGTAAGTTTCTGTTCCCTCGGTATTGTAGTAGCTGGAATACTTCCTGCAGTAAGTTTATGTTAGGTCAGTATTGTAGTAGCTGGAGTACTTCCTGCAGTAAGTTTCTCTTCGCTCAGTATTGTTGTAGCTTGAGTACTTCCTGTAGTAAGTATCTGTTTGCTCAGTATTGTAGTAGCTGGAGTACTTCCTGCAGTAAGTTTGTGTTAGCTCAGTATTGTAGTAGCTGGAGTACTTCCTGTAGTACGTTTCTGTTCGCCCAGTATTGTAGTAGCATGAATACTTCCTGTAGTAAGTATCTGTTTGCTCAGTATTGTAGTAGCTGGAGTACTTCCTGCAGTATGTTTGTCTTCGCTCAGTATCGTAGTAGCTGGAGTACTTCCTGTAGTAAGTTTCTGTTCGCTCAGTATGTTAGTAGCTGGAATACTTCCTGTAGTAAGTTTCTGTTCGCTCAGTATCTTAGTAGCTGGAATACTTCCTATAGTAAGTTTCTGTTCGCTCAGTGTCGTAGTAACTGGAATACTTCCTGTAGTAAGTTTCTGTTCGCTCAGTATGTTAGTAGCTGGAATACTTCCTGTAGTAAGTTTCTGTTCGCTCAGTATTGTAGTAGCTGGAGTACTTCCTGTAGTAAGTTTCTGTTCCCTCGGTATTGTAGTAGCTGGAATACTTCCTGCAGTAAGTTTCTGTTAGCTCAGTATTGTAGTAGCTGGAGTACTTCCTGCAGTAAGTTTGTGTTCACTCAGTATTGTAGTAGCTTGAGTACTTCCTGTAGTAAGTATCTGTTTGCTCAGTATTGTAGTAGCTGGAGTACTTCCTGCAGTAAGTTTGTGTTCGCTCAGTATTGTAGTAGCTGGAGTACTTCCTGTAGTACGTTTCTGTTCGCCCAGTATTGTAGTAGCTGGAATACTTCCTGTAGTAAGTATCTGTTTGCTCAGTATTGTAGTAGCTGGAGTACTTCCTGCAGTATGTTTGTCTTCGCTCAGTATCGTAGTAGCTGGAGTACTTCCTGTAGTAAGTTTCTGTTCGCTCAGTATCTTAGTAGCTGGGATACTTCCTGTAGTAAGTTTCTGTTCGCTCAGTGTCATAGTAGCTGGAATACTTACTGTAGTAAGTTTCTGTTCGCTCAGTGTCGTAGTAGCTGGAATACTTCCTGTAGTAAGTTTCTGTTCCCTCAGTATCGTAGTAGCTGGAGTACTTCCTGCAGTAAGTTTGTTTTCGCTCAGTATTGTTGTAGCTGGAATACTTCCTGTAATAAGTTTCTGTTCGCTCAGTATTGTAGTAGCTGGAATACTTCCTGCAGTAAGTTTCTGTTTGCTCAGTATTGTAGTAATTGGAATACTTCCTGTAGTGAGTTTCTGTTCGCTCAGTATTGTAGTAGCTGGAGTGTTCCTGTAGTAAGTTTCTGTTCGCTCAGTATCGTAGTAGCTGGAATACTTCCTGTAGTAAGTTTCTGTTCGCTCAGTGTCGTAGTGACTGGAATACTTCCTGTAGTAAGTTTCTGTTCGCTCAGTATGTTAGCAGCTGGAATACTCCTGTAGTAAGTTTCTGTTCGCTCAGTATTGTAGTGGCTGGAGTACTTCCTGTAGTAAGTTTCTTTTCCCTCGGTATTGTAGTAGCTGGAATACTTCCTGCAGTATTTTTCTGTTAGCTCAGTATTGTAGTAGCTGGAGTACTTCCTGCAGTAAGTTTGTGTTCGCTCAGTATTGTAGTAGCTTGAGTACTTCCTGTAGTAAGTATCTGTTTGCTCAGTATTGTAGTAGCTGGAGTACTTCCTGCAGTAAGTTTGTGTTCGCTCAGTATTGTAGTAGCTGGAGTACTTCCTGTAGTACGTTTCTGTTCGCCCAGTATTGTAGTAGCTGGAATACTTCCTGTAGTAAGTATCTGTTTGCTCAGTATTGCAATAGCTGGAGTACTTCCTGCAGTATGTTTGTCTTCACTCAGTATCGTAGTAGCTGGAGTACTTCCTGTAGTAAGTTTCTGTTCGCTCAGTATCTTAGTAGCTGGGATACTTCCTGTAGTAAGTATCTGTTTGCCCCTTATTGTTGTAGCTGGAGTACTTCCTGTAGTAAGTTTCTGTTCGCTCAGTATCTTAGTAGCTGGAATACTTCCTGTAGTGAGTTTCTGTTCGCTCAGTATTGTAGTAGCTGGAGTAGTTCCTGTAGTAAGTTTCTGTGGGCTCAGTATCGTAGTAGCTGGAATACTTACTGTAGTAAGTTTCTGTTCGCTCAGTGTCATAGTAACTGGAATACTTCCTGTAGTAAGTTTCTGTTCGCTCAGTATCTTAGTAGCTGGGATACTTCCTGTAGTAAGTATCTGTTTGCCCCTTATTGTTGTAGCTGGAGTACTTCCTGTAGTAAGTTTCTGTTCGCTCAGTATTGTAGTAGCTGGAGTATTTCCTGTAGTAAGTTTCTGTTCCCTCGGTATTGTAGTAGCTGGAATACTTCCTGCAGTAAGTTTATGTTAGGTCAGTATTGTAGTAGCTGGAGTACTTCCTGCAGTAAGTTTCTCTTCGCTCAGTATTGTTGTAGCTTGAGTACTTCCTGTAGTCAGTATCTGTTTGCTCAGTATTGTAGTAGCTGGAGTACTTCCTGCAGTAAGTTTGTGTTAGCTCAGTATTGTAGTAGCTGGAGTACTTCCTGTAGTACGTTTCTGTTCGCACAGTATTGTAGTAGCATGAATACTTCCTGTAGTAAGTATCTGTTTGCTCAGTATTGTAGTAGCTGGAGTACTTCCTGCAGTATGTTTGTCTTCGCCCAGTATCGTAGTAGCTGGAGTACTTCCTGTAGTAAGTTTCTGTTTGCTCAGTATGTTAGTAGCTGGAATACTTCCTGTAGTAAGTTTCTGTTCGCTCAGTGTCGTAGTAGCTGGAGTACTTCCTGCAGTATGTTTGTCTTCGCTCAGTATCATAGTAGCTGGAGTACTTCCTGTAGTAAGTTTCTGTTCACTCAGTATCTTAGTAGCTGGAATACTTCCTGTAGTAAGTTTCTGTTCGCTTAGTATTGTAGTATCTGGAGTACTTCCTGTAGTAAGTTTCTGTTCCCTCAGTATTGTAGTAGCTGGAATACTTCCAGCAGTAAGTTTGTCTTCGCTCAGTATCGTAGTAGCTGGAGTACTTCCTGCAGTAAGTTTGTCTTCGCTCAGTATCATAGTAACTGGAATACTTCCTGCAGTAAGTTTGTTTTCGCTCAGTATTGTTGTAGCTGGAATACTTCCTGTAATAAGTTTCTGTTCGCTCAGTATTGTAGTAGCTGGAATACTTCCTGCAGTAAGTTTCTGTTTGCTCAGTATTGTAGTAGTTGGAATACTTCCTGTAGTGAGTTTCTGTTCGCTCAGTATTGTAGTAGCTGGAGTGTTCCTGTAGTAAGTTTCTGTTCGCTCAGTATCGTAGTAGCTGGAATACTTCCTGTAGTAAGTTTCTGTTCGCTCAGTGTCGTAGTAACTGGAACACTTCCTGTAGTAAGTTTCTGTTCGCTCAGTATGTTAGCAGCTGGAATACTTCCTGTAGTAAGTTTCTGTTCGCTCAGTATTGTAGTAGCTGGAGTACTTCCTGTAGTAAGTTTCTGTTCCCTCGGTATTGTAGTAGCTGGAATACTTCCTGCAGTATGTTTCTGTTAGCTCAGTATTGTAGTAGCTGGAATACTTCCTGTAGTAAGTTTCTGTTCGCTCAGTATCGTAGTAGCTGGAATACTTCCTGTAGTAAGTATCTGTTTGCTCAGTATTGTAGTAGCTGGAGTACTTCTTGCAGTAAGTTTGTGTTAGCTCAGTATTGTAGTAGCTGGAGTACTTCCTGTAGTACGTTTCTGTTCGCCCAGTATTGTAGTAGCTGGAATACTTCCTGTAGTAAGTATCTGTTTGCTCAGTATTGTAGTAGCTGGAGTACTTCCTGCAGTATGTTTGTCTTCGCTCAGTATCGTAGTAGCTGGAGTACTTCCTGTAGTAAGTTTCTGTTCGCTCAGTATCTTAGTAGCTGGGATACTTCCTGTAGTAAGTTTCTGTTCGCTCAGTGTCATAGTAGCTGGAATACTTACTGTAGTAAGTTTCTGTTCGCTCAGTGTCGTAGTAGCTGGAATACTTCCTGTAGTAAGTTTCTGTTCCCTCAGTATCGTAGTAGCTGGAGTACTTCCTGCAGTAAGTTTGTTTTCGCTCAGTATTGTTGTAGCTGGAATACTTCCTGTAATAAGTTTCTGTTCGCTCAGTATTGTAGTAGCTGGAATACTTCCTGCAGTAAGTTTCTGTTTGCTCAGTATTGTAGTAATTGGAATACTTCCTGTAGTGAGTTTCTGTTCGCTCAGTATTGTAGTAGCTGGAGTGTTCCTGTAGTAAGTTTCTGTTCGCTCAGTATCGTAGTAGCTGGAATACTTCCTGTAGTAAGTTTCTGTTCGCTCAGTGTCGTAGTGACTGGAATACTTCCTGTAGTAAGTTTCTGTTCGCTCAGTATGTTAGCAGCTGGAATACTCCTGTAGTAAGTTTCTGTTCGCTCAGTATTGTAGTAGCTGGAGTACTTCCTGTAGTAAGTTTCTGTTCCCTCGGTATTGTAGTAGCTGGAATACTTCCTGCAGTATTTTTCTGTTAGCTCAGTATTGTAGTAGCTGGAGTACTTCCTGCAGTAAGTTTGTGTTCGCTCAGTATTGTAGTAGCTTGAGTACTTCCTGTAGTAAGTATCTGTTTGCTCAGTATTGTAGTAGCTGGAGTACTTCCTGCAGTAAGTTTGTGTTCGCTCAGTATTGTAGTAGCTGGAGTACTTCCTGTAGTACGTTTCTGTTCGCCCAGTATTGTAGTAGCTGGAATACTTCCTGTAGTAAGTATCTGTTTGCTCAGTATTGCAATAGCTGGAGTACTTCCTGCAGTATGTTTGTCTTCACTCAGTATCGTAGTAGCTGGAGTACTTCCTGTAGTAAGTTTCTGTTCGCTCAGTATCTTAGTAGCTGGGATACTTCCTGTAGTAAGTATCTGTTTGCCCCTTATTGTTGTAGCTGGAGTACTTCCTGTAGTAAGTTTCTGTTCGCTCAGTATCTTAGTAGCTGGAATACTTCCTGTAGTGAGTTTCTGTTCGCTCAGTATTGTAGTAGCTGGAGTAGTTCCTGTAGTAAGTTTCTGTGGGCTCAGTATCGTAGTAGCTGGAATACTTACTGTAGTAAGTTTCTGTTCGCTCAGTGTCATAGTAACTGGAATACTTCCTGTAGTAAGTTTCTGTTCGCTCAGTATCTTAGTAGCTGGGATACTTCCTGTAGTAAGTATCTGTTTGCCCCTTATTGTTGTAGCTGGAGTACTTCCTGTAGTAAGTTTCTGTTCGCTCAGTATTGTAGTATCTGGAGTATTTCCTGTAGTAAGTTTCTGTTCCCTCGGTATTGTAGTAGCTGGAATACTTCCTGCAGTAAGTTTATGTTAGGTCAGTATTGTAGTAGCTGGAGTACTTCCTGCAGTAAGTTTCTCTTCGCTCAGTATTGTTGTAGCTTGAGTACTTCCTGTAGTCAGTATCTGTTTGCTCAGTATTGTAGTAGCTGGAGTACTTCCTGCAGTAAGTTTGTGTTAGCTCAGTATTGTAGTAGCTGGAGTACTTCCTGTAGTACGTTTCTGTTCGCACAGTATTGTAGTAGCATGAATACTTCCTGTAGTAAGTATCTGTTTGCTCAGTATTGTAGTAGCTGGAGTACTTCCTGCAGTATGTTTGTCTTCGCCCAGTATCGTAGTAGCTGGAGTACTTCCTGTAGTAAGTTTCTGTTTGCTCAGTATGTTAGTAGCTGGAATACTTCCTGTAGTAAGTTTCTGTTCGCTCAGTATCGTAGTAGCTGGAGTACTTCCTGTAGTAAGTTTCTGTTCGCTCAGTATCTTAGTAGCTGGAATACTTCCTGTAGTAAGTTTCTGTTCGCTTAGTATTGTAGTATCTGGAGTACTTCCTGTAGTAAGTTTCTGTTCGCTCAGTATTGTAGTAGCTGGAATACTTCCAGCAGTAAGTTTGTCTTCGCTCAGTATCGTAGTAGCTGGAGTACTTCCTGCAGTAAGTTTGTCTTCGCTCAGTATTGTAGTAGCTTGAGTACTTCCTGTACTAAGTATCTGTTTGCTCAGTATTGTAGTAGCTGGAATACTTCCTGCAGTAAGTTTCTGTTTGCTCAGTATTGTAGTAGCTGGAGTACTTCCTGTAGTGAGTTTCTGTTCGCTCAGTATTGTAGTAGCTGGAATACTTCCAGTAGTAAGTTTCTGTTCGCTCAGTATCGTAGTAGCTGGAATACTTCCTGTAGTAAGTTTCTGTTCGCTCAGTGTCGTAGTAACTGGAACACTTCCTGTAGTAAGTTTCTGTTCGCTCAGTATCTTAGTAGCTGGGATACTTCCTGTAGTAAGTATCTGTTTGCCCCTTATTGTTGTAGCTGGAGTACTTCCTGCAGTATGTTTCTGTTAGCTCAGTATTGTAGTAGCTGGAATACTTCCTGTAGTAAGTTTCTGTTCGCTCAGTATCGTAGTAGCTGGAATACTTACTGTAGTAAGTTTCTGTTCGCTCAGTGTCGTAGTAACTGGAATACTTCCTGTAGTAAGTTTCTGTTCGCTCAGTATCTTAGTAGCTGGAGTACTTCCTGTAGTAAGTTTCTGTTCCCTCGGTATTGTAGTAGCTGGAATACTTCCTGCAGTAAGTTTATGTTAGGTCAGTATTGTAGTAGCTGGAGTACTTCCTGCAGTAAGTTTCTGTTCGCTCAGTATTGTAGTAGCTTGAGTACTTCCTGTAGTAAGTATCTGTTCGCTCAGTATGTTAGTAGCTGGAATACTTCCTGTAGTAAGTATCTGTTTGCTCAGTATTGTAGTAGCTGGAGTACTTCCTGCAGTATGTTTGTCTTCGCTCAGTATCATAGTAGCTGGAGTACTTCCTGTAGTAAGTTTCTGTTCACTCAGTATCTTAGTAGCTGGAATACTTCCTGTAGTAAGTTTCTGTTCGCTCAGTATTGTAGTATCTGGAGTACTTCCTGTAGTAAGTTTCTGTTCCCTCAGTATTGTAGTAGCTGGAATACTTCCTGCAGTAAGTTTGTCTTCGCTCAGTATTGTAGTAGCTGGAGTACTTCCTGTAGCAAGTTTGTTTTCGCTCAGTATTGTTGTAGATGGAATACTTCCTGTAATAAGTTTCTGTTCGCTCAGTATTGTAGTAGCTGGAATACTTCCTGCAGTAAGTTTCTGTTTGCTCAGTATTGTAGTAGTTGGAATACTTCCTGTAGTAAGTTTCTGTTAGCTCAGTATTGTAGTAGCTGGAATACTTACTGTAGTAGGTTTCTGTTCGCTAAGTGTCGTAGTAACTGGAATACTTCCTGTAGTAAGTTTCTGTTCGCTCAGTATCGTAGTAGCTGGAGTACTTCCTGTAGTAAGTTTCTGTTCGCTCAGTATGTTAGTAGCTGGAATACTTCCTGTAGTAAGTTTCTGTTCGCTCAGTGTCGTAGTAACTGGAATACTTCCTGTAGTAAGTTTCTGTTCGCTCAGTATGTTAGTAGCTGGAATACTTCCTGTAGTAAGTTTCTGTTCGCTCAGTATTGTAGTAGCTGGAGTACTTCCTGTAGTAAGTATCTGTTCCCTCGGTATTGTAGTAGCTGGAATACTTCCTGCAGTAAGTTTCTGTTCGCTCAGTATTGTAGTAGCTGGAGTACTTCCTGCAGTAAGTTTCTGTTCGCTCAGTATTGTAGTAGCTGGAGTACTTCCTGTAGAAAGGTGTAGAGTGAATACTTGTCTACTTGCTGCAGCGTCTCATCGTTTGTTTCCAAACGTCACTGAGACGTCAACACAGGAAATGAGGCAGAGAAAGGAAATGGAGACGCTCCCATCAAGGCAACACAACCAATCATGCGACGTGTAGACCGAGCGCATCGGTGAGGATGGCGCCCAGGAAGCTGGTATTTCTTGTGTTGCTTGCTGTTTGAGTGGCAACATATTTTGGCGCGGGGGCGTCCGGGTGGCGTGGTAGTCTATTCCGTGGCCTACCAATACGGCGATCCAGGTTCACGTCCCCGTGTTACCTCCGGCTTGGTCGGGCGTCCCTACAGACACAATTGGCCGTGTGTGTAGGTGGGAAGCCGGATGTGGGTGTGTGTCCTGGTCGCTGCACTAGCGCCTCCTCTGGTCAGTCGGGGTGCCTGTTCAGGGGGGAGGGAGAACTGGGGGGAATAGCGTGATCCTCCCACGCGCTGCGTCCCCCTGGTGAAACTCCTCACTGTCAGGTGAAAAGCAGCTGCTGGTGACCCCACGTGTATGGGAGGAGGAGTGTGGTAGTCTGCAGAGCCCTAGAAAGAGAGAGTTGCGTCAGTGAGGGGTCAGAACGCGAGAGGGTCACGTGGTTCATGTAGCCGCCGAATAGTTCCACACGAATCTTGGCGGCTCATTTAAATGAGCTGCTTAGCCGCGGTTTCTGCTAACTACTGTAACCGGTTATTTTCAGATTGTTACATTTATATGTAGATATAGATGTAGATATAGATATAGATGTAGATATAGATGTAGATATAGATGTAGATGTAGATATAGATATAGATGTAGATATAGATGTAGATGTAGATATAGATGTAGATGTAGATATAGATGTAGATATAGATATAGATGTAGATATAGATATAGATGTAGATATAGATGTAGATGTAGATATAGATGTAGATATAGATATAGATATAGATGTAGATATAGATATAGATGTAGATGTAGATATAGATGTAGATTTAGATGTAGATATAGATGTAGATGTAGATATAGATGTAGATATAGATATAGATATAGATATAGATGTAGATATAGATGTAGATGTAGATGTAGATATAGATGTAGATGTAGATATAGATGTAGATATAGATATAGATGTAGATATAGATGTAGATGTAGATGTAGATATAGATGTAGATATAGATGTAGATGTAGATATAGATGTAGATATAGATGTAGATATAGATGTAGATGTAGATATAGATATAGATATAGATATAGATGTAGATGTAGATATAGATGTAGATGTAGATGTAGATATAGATATAGATGTAGATATAGATGTAGATATAGATGTAGATATAGATGTAGATATAGATATAGATATAGATATAGATGTAGATATAGATGTAGATATAGATGTAGATGTAGATGTAGATATAGATATATTCCAACGTGACGCATATTCTCTGCACACTGTTTGGACCTACCCGGGGCTCCCATGATCCGCCATTGCTGTTAAATAAGTGGCCCACTCTCTCTTTCTAGGGCTCTGGTGGTAGTGTGCAGCCCCCCTCCCCCCCGGATCGGCAGAGGGGGCGCAGCAGAGACCGGGACGGCTCGGGAGAGTGGGGTAGTCGGCCGGATACAATTGAGGAGAAAAAAAGGGAGTGGGGGGGGGGTCCAAAAAACAAACATGTTTTAGCGCTTTGTGGTTTCAGCGTGGGTCAGCTCGGGTTGTCAGTGGTTTGTATTGTCCACAGCCTCCGTGGTCAGTGCGCCCCAAGTGGCCACAGGGCGGAGGGGTCGCAGCTGTAATCATCCTCCACTCTACATGCAGGGTTGTAAATGATATTCAGTGGCCCCCCCTGTTTGTTGAAGTCCATATAGCAGCCGCTGCATTGCTGCCCGGGGCCAGCGGAGCAGGGAGGAGTGACCGGTGGAGCCTGCAGCGCAAGGAGCGTGTTGTTTTTACCGCTGGTTCGTCTGCAGCAGTGCTGAGCAGGCGGTGCTGAGCAGGCGGTGCTGAGCAGGCCACGCTGTGGCGTCACGTCTTCAACACGAGGCCTTGTGTGTATTTGCTGGTGGGGTTTGTGCAGCCAGCGGGCCTCGGTCCCGCCATGTGAACCCCCACTTGTAAGTGATGGCAAGCGGAAGGAGCCGGTTCTACAGCTGAGCCCAGCACAAGAAGAGAACCAGCCTCCTTACAGGTCCCTCCAAGTCACCCCGCATATCGGTGTCCTCCACACCGTCTCCGACTCGCCCCTCCTCTGTTCTTCCTCCCTCCTCTCCTGTTTTTCTCCCTGCCTCTTCTTCATCATCTTTCACTGGGTCCTGTTCCCTCTCTCCCCTTCTTTGCCCCCCATCCCTCTCTCTCTCTCCCTCCCTCCATCCCTCTCCCTCTCTCTCCCTCCCCCTCTCTCCCTCTCTCTCTCTTGCTCTCCCTCCCTCCCTCTATCTTTCTCTCTCCCTCTCTCTCTTTCCCTCCCTCCATCCCTCTCCCTCTCTCTCCCTCCCTCTCTCTCTCTTTCTCCCTCCCTCTATCTTTCTCTCTCCCTCTCTCTCTCCCTCCCTCTATCTTTCTCTCTCCCTCTCTCTCTCCCTCCCTCCCTCCTTCTCT
>JAJHIY020002198.1:700000-795000 GCA_022114975.2 Lampris megalopsis | reverse complement strand
CAACTCCTGTTTCTAAACCAGACACCTGCTCTGGAGCTCATCTACAACTCCTGTTTCTAAACCAGACACCTGCTCTGGAGCTCATCTAAAACCCCTGTTTCTAAACCAGACACCTGCTCTGGATCTCATCTACAACTCATGTTTCTAAACCAGACACCTGCTCTGGAGCTCATCTAAAACACCTGTTTCTAAACCAGACACCTGCTCTGGATCTCATCTACAACACATGTTTCTAAACCAGACACCTGCTCTGGAGCTCATCTAAAACTCCTGTTTCTAAACCAGACACCTGCTCTGGATCTCATCTAAAACTCATGTTTCTAAACCAGACACCTGTTCTGGATCTCATCTACAACTCCTGTTTCTAAACCAGACACCTGTTCTGGATCTCATCTACAACTCCTGTTTCTAAACCAGACACCTACTCTGGAGCTCATCTAAAACTCCTGTTTCTAAACCAGACACCTGCTCTGGATCTCATCTACAACACATGTTTCTAAACCAGACACCTGCTCTGGATCTCATCTACAACTCCTGTTTCTAAACCAGACACCTGCTCTGGATCTCATCTACAACTCTTGTTTCTAAACCAGACACCTGTTCTGGATCTCATCTACAACTCCTGTTTCTAAACCAGACACCTGCTCTGGATCTCATCTACAACTCCTGTTTCTAAACCAGACACCTGTTCTGGATCTCATCTACAACTTTTGTTTCTAAACCAGACACCTGCTCTGGATCTCATCTACAACACTTATTTCTAAACCAGACACCTGTTCTGGATCTCATCTACAACTCCTGTTTCTAAACCAGACACCTGCTCTGGATCTCATCTAAAACTCCCGTTTCTAAACCAGACACCTGTTCTGGATCTCATCTACAACTCCTGTTTCTAAACCAGACACCTGCTCTGGAGCTCATCTACAACTCCTGTTTCTAAACCAGACACCTGCTCTGGATCTCATGTACAACTCCTGTTTCTAAACCAGACACCTGCTCTGGATCTCATGTACAACTCCTGTTTCTAAACCAGACACCTGCTCTGGATCTCATGTACAACTCCTGTTTCTAAAACAGACACCTGCTCTGGATCTCATCTACAACTCCTGTCTCTAAACCAGACACCTGTTCTGGATCTCATCTACAACTCCTGTTTCTAAACCAGACACCTGCTCTGTGAGCTCATGTAAAACTGCTGTTTCTAATAATAATAGTAATTGTAAGTCATTTCCAAGACATGCAACTGTCTATCAGGGTACAACCACGGTCAGTAGTGTTGAGAAGCAACTAATTCTGATAGTGTCAAACCTGTGTGTCTACACCAGGTATCGGCTAATATGTGTGTGTGTGTGTGTGTGTGTGTGTGTGTGTGTGTGTGTGTGTGTGTTTGTGTTTG
This sequence comes from Lampris megalopsis, assembly GCA_022114975.2. NCBI lineage: Eukaryota > Metazoa > Chordata > Actinopteri > Lampriformes > Lampridae > Lampris > Lampris megalopsis. Next base: position 793,604 of record JAJHIY020002198.1, on the reverse strand, counting down.
TGTGTGTGTGTGTGACGCATTAGTGCAGTAGTACTGGGGTAGTAGTAGTACTTGTAGATAGTGCATGCTGCATGCTGCTTCTGCTTGCTACTTTCTGCTTTCAGTTACTGCCGCCGGCTAGCCCTTTTGTAGGGGGTGAAAAGAGGAGCCGAGTGCGTAAGTCTCCTCCTGCCGGTACATAGCCTCTCCGTCGCCAAGACTCCTGCAGTGCCTCCTCGTGGCCACAAACGGTAACTGGGTACTTTGCGGTCCCAGACCACACTGTAGGGGATCTCAGAGCAGCAGTGGGGCCCAGAGAGAAGGCGTGCAGGCCCACCGGTGTGTGGACACGCCCTGGCGTCTCTCAACCACTGCGCCAGCTATGCGCTAATAGCAATTAAGTCCTCAACGGCGGAGCAGGTGGAAGATGGTGACTGTAAGGAGCACCACAATGGCCGCAAAGGCGGAAGAAGGCTGCAGCAAAGAAGGGCCCCCAGTTGTCTTGCTCTCCATGCCACTGGATCATGGCCTTTCTATGCCAAGGACTGTGGGGAGGCTGCCTGTGCACCAGCCTCCCCACATTAAAAGATTCCACTCACAGGCGTCCTTCCGAAAGGGAATCAGACCGTTTAACATCCCGGATAAACTCCTGTGGCGATCAGGAAGTGATGACAGGGGCAGGACCGTGAATTCCGGCAGCTCCTAGCCACAACCTGACACACAGGCGGTGGGCATCTGATTCAGTCGTTAAGCTCTTGGGCTGAGTCAGAAAGAGCTTTTTGGCAGCTGCACCCACGACTGCGCAGCCCTATTTAGGATCCACTCTGCTCACCCCAGTAGAGAAAGGGGCTGGAAAAGGTGCCCTAAACCTAGCCTGCGACAAAAACTCCTGTCTGGGCTACCACACCCAGAGGGATCACCACTAAGTGGTCAGAAACATAAACGGAAGCAAACTTACATTGGAACCTGGAACGTGCAGACCCTCATGAACAATAAGCACAGTGATCAACCCGAAAGGCGAACTGCCATCATCACCAGGGCGCTAAGGAGATTCCGGATCGATATTGCAGTACTCTCTGAAACCCAACTGGCTGATGAAGGGCAGCTGAAGGAGGAAAAAGGAAGATACACTTTCTTCTGGAAAAGAAAACCTGCTGATGAGCCAGTGATCCATGGTGTGGGCTTTGCTATTAAGAACAGCCTCATCAACCACCTCTCTGAACTCCCTGTGGGCATCAATGAACGCCTAATGTCCATACACCTGATGCTTGCAGGCGGCCAAAAGGCCACGGCTGTTAGTGCCTACACTCCAACACTTGATGCACAGGATGAAGTGAAGGAGGCCTTCTATGCTGACCTAGACAACATCTTAACCAAAGTCCCCAAGGAGTACAAGCTAATCCTGCTTGGAGATTTCAATGCCAGGGTGGGATGAAACCACACTCTATGGAGACGCACACTAGGGAAGGAAGGAGTTGGCAACACGAACTCCAACGGCATATTACTGCTATCAGAGTGCTCAGAACACAGCCTGGTCATCACCAACACACTTTTCCGCCAAAAGAATAAACACAAAACATCCTGGATGCATCCTCGCTCTAAGCTCTGGCACCTCATCGATTACATAGTCGTCCGCGTCAAAGACCGCCATGATGTGCTCAACACCAGAGCAATGACCAGTGCGGATGACTGCTGAACAGACCACCACCTCATCTGCTCCATCATGTCCATTAGTCTCACGTGGAAAAGAAGGGTGCAAAAAGACAGTGCCAGCCAAAGCTCAACATCGAACGGCTGGGTGACACCACCTTTCGAGAACAGCTCCAGGCTACTCTCAGCACTGCTCTGCCCAAGCAATATCCAGAAGATATTGATACACACTGGGACCTGCTTAAGTCTATCACCATGGACTCCTGCAAAAGCACCCTTGGCTACAAAACCCGGAAACATCAAGACTGGTACGATGAGAATGACAACGAAATCCAACAGCTCATTGACATCAAGTGGCAAACCTTCATTGCCTGGTAAAATAACATCAACTGCAAGGCTAAAAGAGTAGCCCATGCCATAGCAAAGGCAGCAGTTCAATCTCGGGTTAGGCAACTGAAGAACCAGTGGTGGACAAGGAAGGCTGTGGAGATCCAGCAGCTTGCTGACTGTGGGGATACCAGAGGTTTCTTCGATGCCACAAGAGCGGTATATGGCCCCAGCCACCGTTGCCTAGCCCCCCTTCCCTCCAAAGATGGGCTAATGCTGCTGAAAGATATAAGTCAATGACCAACAGATGGCAAGAGCATTATGAGGAGCAGGGACACAACTCCTGAGATGGAGGCCCTTGACCAACTCCCTCAACAACTCATCAACAAGAATATGGGAGCACCACCCAGTCGGAACGAGGCGCAGGATGCCATAAGGAAGATGAAGAACAACAAGGCCGCTGGACCTGATGGCATCCCAACTGAAATCCTGAAGGGTGTTGGGCCAGTTCTCCTTAGTCACATCCACGCCCTGCTCCTCAAAATATGGGAAAATGAGGAAATCCCTGCACAACTTAGGGATGCCCTCATTGTCTCCATCTTTAAGAAGGGAGACAAGGCAGACTGCAGAAATTACCATGGCATTTCCCTCCGGTCCACCACTGGGAAAACTCTCACCCGGGTTTTGGCTAATAGACTCCTCCCCCTGTCAGAAAACATTCTCCCTGAGTCTCAGAGTGGATTTCGCCCAAACAGAAGTACCATGGATATGATTTTCATTGCTCGCCAACTACAGGAAAAATGCCGGGAACAAAATCAACCACTATACATGGCCTTCATAGACCTCACCAAAGCCTTTGACTCTGTGAACCGTCAGGCTCTGTGGCTGGTTCTGGCAAAAATTGGCTGCCCGGACAAATACATCCGGATACTGACACTACTGCATGACAATATGTCAGCCACAGCACTCAGTGGCAGTGGAGGTGAAACGGAAGAACCCTTCAGGGTTCACACTGGAGTCAAGCAGGGCTGTGTCATTGCTCCTACCCTGTTCTCCATTTTCATTTCTGCTATCCTCCATCTTACGGGTAAACACCTGCCACAAGGAGTCAGACTCATGTACAGAACTGATGGACAACTCCTGAACATCAACAGATTCAGGGCTAAAAGCAGAACCACCACCATATCCATCATGGAGCTGCAGTATGCTGGCGACAATGCCCTTGTGGCCCATTCAGACGAGGACCTACAGTGCATTCTGGATGCTTTTGCCAAGGCATACAAGCAGCTTGGTCTGGCCCTTAACGTAAAAAAGACCCAGATCCTCTACCGGCCACCACCCAACACAAATAACCTTGCTCCACCCCCAACTATCTATGTTGACAAAACCAGACTGGAAAATGTGGACCACTTTACGTATCGCGGAAGCCTCCTATTCTCCAAAGTTAACACTGATGAGGAAATACACCACCGCCTCAGTTGTGCCAGTGGGGTTTTCTCAAGACTGAGAAAAGGGGTCTCAAACCGCGACCTCCAGGCCAGGACAAAAATTCTTGTCTACAGAGCGGTAGTGTTACTCACCCTACTGTATGGATCAGAAACCTGGACCACATACAGCAGGCACCTGAAGGCACTAGAGGCACATCATCAGAGGTGCCGCCGAAAAATCCTCAAGATCACCTGGGAAGATAGACGCACCAACACCAGCGTCCTGGAGGAGGCTAACATTCCCGCTATCACTGCCATCATCGCAAAACACCAGCTCAGATGGACTGGCCATGTCATCCATATGCCTGACTGTCACCTTCCAAAACAAGCCCTATACTCCCAGCTTCTCACAGGACACGTGCCCCGGGAGGTCTAAAGAAAAGTTATAAGGATAACATCCAAGCGAACATCAAAAAATGCCACATAGACCCTAAGACCTGGGAGGACACAGCAACCGACAGGGGGACCTGGAGGAAACTTGTCCAGGAAGGAGCTGCAGTATATAATAATGATCTCCGCCGTGCTGCAGAAGACAAGTGCAGACTCAGAAAGGAGGGAGTTTCCACCAAAAAGGCCCAAACCAATCCCACGACCACCACCGCCCACCCCTGCCCACACTGCACCAACATATGCTGCTCCAGGATCGGCCTCTTCGCCCACCTGACGACCCACAAGGACCAAGAAGGAGGACAGTCATACTCGACCCCGAGTGACCACTGATGATGATGATGTGTGTGTGTGTGTGTGGGGGGGGGGGGCATTGAAATGCAGCAGGGTAAGGCAGCTCCTGTGTAGACTCCAGTGCTGTGGACAACTGCGTGGTTGTGTGATCTGCCTGCAAATATCCCTTTCCTCTACAACTTTGTTGCTCTCTCTCTCCCCAACAGTTTGTATACTTTATCCAGTGACAGTTTCCTCCACTCTGTTTGACACGCTGTCCCACCTTCCTCCTCTTCCATCTCTCCTCCTTAACCTCTATCCCACATTCTTTTTTCTGCTATCCTTTTTATGTCTCCTCTCTTACTTCCTCTGTCTGCCTCAAAAAGGCATTTCTCCCTCTATCTAAATCTCTCTCGCTCTCTCTCGTTTGCTCTCTGTTTCTGTCTCGCTCTCTCTATGTCCCACTACTCTCTCTCGCTCTCTCTTTCTCTCTTGCTTGCTGTCTGTCTCTGTCTATGTCCCACTCTCAATTTCAATTCAATTCAATTCAATATTCAATTCAATATGTGCTTTATTGGCATGACATACGTTTGTGTACATATTGCCAAAGCATGTAAAACAACAGCACAACACAATGATTGTTATAACAGCAACAACAGTGATTATGATATCAAACAACAACAATAGCAATAGGTGCCGTCTCTCTCTCTCTCTCTGTCTCTCTCTCGCTCACTCTCTCTCGCTCTCTCTCTTGCTCTCTCTCGCTCACTCTCTCTTGCTCTCTCTCGCTCACTCTCTCTCTCTTGCTCTCTGTCTCTCTCACTCTCGTATCTCTCTCGCTCTCTCTCTCTCTCTCTCTCTCTCTCTCTCTGTCTCTCGCTCTCTCTGCTCTCACTCTCTCTCGCTCACTCTGTCTCTCTCTTGCTCTCTGTCTCTCTCACTCTCGTATCTCTCTCGCTCACTCTCTCTTGCTCTCTGTCTCTCTCTCTCGCTATCTCTCACTCTCACTCGATCTCTTTCGCTCTCTCTCTTGCTCTCTGTCTCTCTCTCTCGCTATCTCTCACTCTCTCTCGCTCACTCTCTCTCTCTTGCTCTCTGTCTCTCTCACTCTCGTATCTCTCTGTCTCTCGCTCTCTCTGCTCTCACTCTCTCTCGCTCACTCTGTCTCTCTCTTGCTCTCTGTCTCTCTCTCTCACTCTCTCTCAATCACTCTCTCGCTCTCTCTCTTGCTCTCTGTCTCTCTCTCTCGCTATCTCACTCGCTCACTCTCTCTCTCTTGCTCTCTGTCTCTCTCACTCTCGTATCTCTCTCGCTCTCTCTCTCTCTCTGTCTCTCGCTCTCTCTGCTCTCACTCTCTCTCGCTCACTCTGTCTCTCTCTTGCTCTCTGTCTCTCTCACTCTCGTATCTCTCTCGCTCTCTCTCTGTCTCTCGCTCTCTCTGCTCTCACTCTCTCTCGCTCACTCTGTCTCTCTCTTGCTCTCTGTCTCTCTCACTCTCGTATCTCTCTCGCTCACTCTCTCTTGCTCTCTGTCTCTCTCTCTCGCTATCTCTCACTCTCTCTCGATCTCTCTCGCTCTCTCTCTTGCTCTCTGTCTCTCTCTCTCGCTATCTCTCTCTCTCTCGCTCACTCTCTCTCTCTCTTGCTCTCTGTCTCTCTCACTCTCGTATCTCTCTCCCTCTCTCTCTCTGTCTCTCGCTCACTCTGTCTCTCTCTTGCTCTCTGTCTCTCTCTCTCACTCTCTCTCAATCACTCTCTCGCTCTCTCTCTTGCTCTCTGTCTCTCTCTCTCGCTATCTCTCACTCTCTCTCGCTCACTCTCTCTCTCACTCTCTCACTCTCTCTCTTGCTCTCTGTCTCTCTCTCTCGCTATCTCTCTCACTCTCACTCTCTCTCACTCTCTCACTCTCTCTCTTGCTCTCTGTCTCTCTCTCTCGCTATCTCTCTCACTCTCTCTCTCTCGCTCACTCTCTCTCTCTTGCTCTCTGTCTCTCTCACTCTCGTATCTCTCTCGCTCTCTCTCTGTCTCTCGCTCTCTCTGCTCTCACTCTCCCTCGCTCACTCTGTCTCTCTCTTGCTCTCTGTCTCTCTCACTCTCGTATCTCTCTCGCTCACTCTCTCTCTCTCTCTCTCTCGCTATCTCTCACTCTCTCTCGCTCACGCTCTCTCTCTCTCTCGCTATCTCTCACTCTCTCTCGCTCACGCTCTCTCTTGCTCTCTCTCTCACTATCTCTCACTCTCTCGCTCTCTCTGTCGATTGCTCTCTGTCTCTCTCTGTCTCTCTTGCTATCTCTCGCTCTCTCTGTCGCTCTCTCTCTCACTCTCTGTTGCTTGCTCTATGTCTCACTCTCGCTCGCTCGCTCTCTCTCTCTCTCTCTCTCTCTCTCTCTCTCTCTCTCTCTCTCTCTCTCTTGCTCTCTCATTGTTTTGGCAGTGAATCAGACACCCCTGTAGGCAATGATATGCTGCTGGCACCTTAACTATTCTGGAGAAACTTGCAAATGTGTGTGTGTGTGTGTGTGTGTACGCCACGATGTGTACTTTAAGCTTTCATTAAAGCAATGTATTTAAATGTATGCTTAAAAAAAGATCTTTAACTTTTCTCATTCAATTTATTCATTCCATTCATTCAATCGATTGAGAGCAGCTTTGAAATGATTTGCATGTGCACTGTGGTAACTGACATTGAGGTAACTGACATTGTCACCTCAACCTCCACTTCGCTGTATCTCAGGTCATGCACCAGGTCAGTTGTACACATACCCTGCACGCTGCTGGCGCAAGAAGAGACGGCTCAACATCCTGGAGGACCCACGGCTCGGACCAATCGAATTCAAAATTGGTAAGAAACAGGGAGACATTTTCAAGGGGAGACGGCTGCATGAAAGCAAACTTGGTGTAAGTCAGGCACTATTTCAGGAACTGTAACCGTTGAGGGGATGTTGTTTGTTGCACACATGTAACTTGCATTGTTGAGATATTACAGTGTTCAGCAGGTCAATCTTCTTCTCGAGCTGTCGACCCAGCGAGTTTCCAGAGTCGTGCTTAACCTTTCTAATTCTAGGAAGTCCGAAAGTTTTGCATTTCTCCATCTTGAGAAACATCTGCGAAGGAAAACAGTGGTTCACACCTTTTTTATAAAAAGCCCATTTGTGTCACCCACACCCTGAGTTCATTTTTAAGTATTGTGGGTTGCTGTTATTCAGAGGGATCTTCCTTTAAGTCACAAGTTTTTGAGTTTACATTCGGGATCATGAATAAACAAGGGAGTGCTTGGGCACCGTTTGTGGTACCAAGGAAGGTTTGAATCAGTTCATGTGGACACAACCTTTATTGACAGATACGTTTCACAAGGCCACGTTTACACGACCACGGTCTTGCTAAAATGGAAGTGTGAGGCCGCTCTGGTGGCCGAGCGGAATAACCCGCCGCTCTTGCAGTCCGCTCGTCACGTGGCTGGGAGGTTCGTATCCCAGACTCGCCGTAACCGGTCACGGCCAGAGCGTCCACGGGGTCAGGTCTTCATTAGGCCACCCTTACCCGAGGGATAGTGGGTGTAGATCGGTGTAGTGTTCGGGGAATCATCGTTCTCCAGCGACCCCTCTGGCCCATCCGGGCACCTGCAGCCAAGCAACCGAAAGCATTCTCCCTACGCCTCCTTCGCGGCCTGAAGGTGATGCAATCCATGCGAGGAGGCTTCAGCGTGTAAAATAGCGAGAGCAGCCAACACGAGTTTGAAGGAAGCTGGTGTTACGACTATCTCCTTCCTGTGGAAACGTGAGCCAGGGGGGTTAATCGGGTGGGATAAGGGGAAAAACTAGAAATAAATTGATTTAAAAAAAAAAAACGGAAACGTTTTCCCTTTGCGTTTTAAAAAACGTTCCGCGTTCAGACGACATCGTTTTGAATACAATCCGCATGCACACGGATCCGCAACGACTGAAAACGCTGTAGTATGCATGCCAGGCCAGTAGGTGGCAGTGAAACTTTGTAGTAGAGCGCCCTTCCGGTGGACGCCAATAACAACACGCGCCTGCGCACAAACGCATTCTTCTCAGGACGGTGAGTAAACACGAGGGCGAGTGTACGCTCGAAAACACACAATTTTGTGTGGACGGGCGATGAAGTGGAGTTTGTACCCTGTGCCGGGGCAGCGTCAATACACGTAGCACAGATAACGGCACAAACACAGCTCGGTGAGCCGCAATGGCTTGGTTGCAGTCACGTGATTCTGATGACGCGCCAGATTCAGATGGAGGGCCGGAAGTGAAAAGCAGAATGGACGAGTTGGAGCTAGTTTAGCCCGAACTGTGCTAGTTTAGACCATATTATATATGTGTGTGTGTGTGTTGGACATGAGCTTATGTTAAGAAGAGGGATTTTTTTGACGAAGTGGTCCCTGCACACGCGCCTTATCCGACTCCGCTCCTCCCGACCGCAGACGACGGTTCGCAAGCCATTTCTCCGGCGTTTTCGGTCAAGTTCTTGCACCCCCCCCCCCCCATGAACAACAACAACTTTTGGTACTCAATAAAAACTCCTTGTGGTTTCTGAGTGAATGACGCCAAGTTTGTGATAGTGCTTCTGTAAACTACTAATAAGACCCGCTAGTCACTAGCTAACGGGTCTGACCCTTTAGCCGAGCGGTTAGTGATGTCGCCTTGTGGTGCAGTACACGCCGTATCGAATCCCGCACCGGGCAAGAAAATGACCGGTTACACTTCCTATGTCTATTTGTAGTTCGTGACGTCATGTGCAAACAACCTATTGTTAATGTTGTCTTCTTAAGGCTGAGGGCCTTTGTCGCTTCGTTTATCCTTCCCTTTCTCTTTTTGTTAATGACCCCACAGTTAATGAAATCAACAAGGTATTCTTGACTTCATCTGGAAAAATAAGTCTCACAACCTTAAAAAGGCAGTACTTTCTAACAGTAGAGCAGAGGGAGGTCTTGAAGTTTTAAATTTAATTGAGACTGTAAACACTTTTAAAGTTAATTGGCTATAAAAATGTCTGGCAACCCCAGATTCTCTGTGGTTCTTCATCCCAAATCATATTTTTGATAAAATTGGTGGTCTCTCTCTTTTATATTAACATGTAATTGCTCACCTAACAAACTTCCCATGTCTTTAGCTAAGTTTCATCAGTAATCCCTTCTTGCCGGGAAGTTGTGCTTCATCCACAATTTTTTCTCCTCATAAAACTTTCTTATGGAATAATGATTATATAACTATTAGGAATAAGTCTCTTTTTTATCCCAAGTGGTTCCAAAGAAATATTGTCAATGTTTTATCCATTATGGATGAACATGGCTGTATACTGTCCTATGAGCTTTTTATAACTAGACACAACTTTCCAATTCCTTTTAAAGAACACAATTCCGCTGTCAAAGCCATTCCTCCTGGTCTAATCCATTTTATTAGGAGTCACTTATGTTTTGGTGGAGGAAATACCCCAGATGCTCCATCTGCATTGCTTTTGTGTGATAGCGACATAAATGACAAGAAATGTAATAGACATATTCGTCAAATTTTTCAGAGTAAAAACAAAATCAATGCAAGAGGAAAATGTTACTGGAACTCGCATTTGGAAGAGATTAACTGGCAAAAAACATGGCTTTACCTTATAAGTTTTGCATTCCTAACAAAGTCAAAGAAGTTCATTTAAAATCTTACACAAAATCTATCCAGTTAAATCTATAATCTGCAGATATGTGGATGTTGATAACTCTCGTTCTTTTTGTGGACATGCTGATGAAACGTCGATCCATTTATTCTTTCAGTGTAAAATAACAGCGAAATTTTGGTCTGATTTAATTCTCATGTTTTCAATATCACAAATGTTACTCATTGTTTTACTCTTAAAGATATAATCTGTTACTATGACAATATGACTAACAAATCTCGGAAATATGCTGTTAATTTTTTTTATTTTATTTGGGAAACTTCTTTATTCATAAACAGAGGTTTTTAGGTTCACGACCATACTTCCCTCTTTTTTGATGGAATTTAACTCAGTGCTTAACTCTGTTGCTTTCACACACAAGAGAAAAAGTAACAGGTTCTTAGAATATTACAGAAACATATTTGATGAAACCCCCTGATGTCAAATGAGTTTTTTTCTTTTTTCTTTCTTTTTTAACATTTTTTATTTAGTTTAAGATTTTTATTTATTTTTGTATTGTTACTATAATTACTTAATTTCCAACTATCTAGAATGTCATTCATCTCATATAGAAATATATATATATTTATTATTATTTTTTGCTGTTATCAGCTCTCCTGTATTGTGTTTTTGTTTTTGTTTTTTGTACCTGACGTATTATATACATTGTCTTATTGAATAAAGTTATATTAAAAAAAAGTTGTCTCCTTACTCGCGCATGGCTATTTAGCTGAAAACGTAATACGCATGTGTGAAGTGGAGCCGTGACATCACCGTTTTCACAGGAACGTTCCCCCAGGGGACTCCCTAAAAACTTGGTGTTTCGCCCGGGGGTGGTGCCTTACGTCCTGCGTCACACATAGTGTCGTGTGCCTGATGCGCGCGCATTACTTCGTTTCGTCAGTCACTTTTTGGATAAGCTAGCTAGCTAGCAAAATCGTAACCTAAAAAGTTGTTTAATAACCTAATCTTTGACTTATCCCCAAGATTAAACCTACAGGAGACCTCAGGCCAAATTGTAACTGCATACAAAGATGTTTTTTTTTTTTGCGATCATTATTTTACGAAGATGCACTTAGATTTTTGCTCCTTGTACTGCTGGCACGGCTGCAACCAAGACTATCTAGAGTTCCCTGCGACTAACTAGAGTTCCCTGCACTTTTTCCCTGACTGTTGATAATTCTCAAATTGACTATCACGTTTTGAAAAGGCAGTGTGTAAACAATTGGATGGGTTTTTGCATGAAAACAAGATTCATGATAAATTTCAGTCCGGTTTTTAGAAAAGGACAGTGTTGAAACAGCGTTTGTAGAAGTAGTCAACGATCTCAGAGTGAGTGCTGATAATAAAAATGTTTCCATTCTTTTATTCCTTGATCTGACGGCTGCCTTCGATACAATCGATCGTGATATACTTTTAGACCGCCTTGAGAATTGGATTGGCCTTTCAGGCACTGCCCTATCATGGTTCGACACATATCTTACTGACAGAAGCTATTTTGTTAGTCTTTCTGACCATGTCTCAGACGAACATGTAATTTTCTCAGGTATTCCGCAGGGTTCCATTCTTGGTCCTTTATTGTTCTGCCTGTACATGCTGCTGCTTGGGAAAATTATCTGTGATCATGGAGTGAATTTCCAATTTTATGCTGATGATACTGTTTATCTGTAGCGCCAGATGACCCCAATGCCCTCAGTCCCTTGATGAATTATCTGTCTAGTATTAAACAATGGATGAGTGAAAACTTTCTCAAACTGAACAAAGACAAGACAGAAATTCTCATTATAGGCACTAATGCACAGAGAGAAATTATATCAAGTAGAATGGGAAGTCTGGCTGTATAGAATAAGACTGTAGTAAAAAACCTGGGTGTCATCACTGACTCTGAGTTGGATTTTAAAGCACATATCAGCAATGTTACAAAGGGTGCATTTTTTCACCTAAAAATATTGCTAGAATTAGACTCTACCTCTCCCTGGAAGACGCCAAAAAGCTGACGCATGCTTTTATCTCTTTGCGTCTAGACTATTGCAATGCACTTCTTACTGGTTTACCCAAAAAAAAGTATTGATAGGCTGCAACTAGTACAGAACGCGGCAGCAAGGATCGTAACAAAAACCAGGAGGAGAGATCACATTACCCCAGTTTTAGCACACTGGCTTCCTGTAACATTGAGGATTGATTTTAAAATACTTTTTACTTGTGTTTAAAGCTCTACATAGTTTAGCACCCTCATACCTGTCTGACTGCTTATCTGATGATGTTCCGAGCCGCTCTCCTCTGGTGCTGGCCTGCTCACTGTCCCTAGAATGAACTACAAAAAGTATGGAAGCAGCATTTTGTTTTTATGCACCGACGGCTTGGAATAGACTCCCCCAACAAATAAGAGAAGCAACGTCCAGAGATAGTTTTAAGAATCAGCTCAAGACCCATTTTTATGGTCTTGCTTTTAATTAATTCCACTTTATATTTCTTTTTATTCTTATTTTTTATCGTGTACTGTGGTTTTATTTCTTTTTTTAAATATGTTTATTGGCATTTATAATTTTAACATATTAAACAAGTCATATATTGAGTAATTTCACACAATAAACCCCTCACCTCCCCCACTCGACATTCCCAGATCCTCAAGGATAAATACCAATTCAAGAAATAATGAAATTACATACAACTAAATCGAAGACAAAAACAAAAAACAAAAACAAAACAAAAAAAAGTTCAAGAAAAATAAATAATCAGCATGGTTCACCTACAAAAAAATCTCGGTTTATAATCTATACTTGTTGGGCCGTTCCTGACTCGAGTCAAGAGTTATCCCAGTCTGTTACACAAGTTCAAGTGTCAAAGTAAGTCAGAAAAGGCATCCAGACTTTCTTGAACTTGTCCCTGTTACCCCTTAAGGTAAATTTGATCTTTTCCAACTTGAGATAATACATAATATCCCTGATCCATCTGACTTGGGATGGAGGTCTTGAGCTCTTCCAATTTAAGAGTATTAGGCGCCGAGCTAGCAATGTAGTAAAGGCCACCAATTTATTCATGTTAGATGGCCAGTCACAGTCTCCCGGTCTCACACCAAGTATGCCAATTAAAGGATACAGATCAATAGAAATTTCACTTAACGATTTAAATATTACTGACCAAAATATATGTAGCTCAGGGCATGTCTAGAACATACGCAACAAGGTAGCTGGTGCATGTTTACATCTGCCACAAGTGGGGTTGATGTTGGGGTAAATTTTGGCTAATTTAGCTTTGGTAAGGTGGACACGGTGAACAATCTTAAACTGAATAAGCCCAAATCTACTGCATGAAGAGATGGAAAGAAGAAAGGTAGGCATACTGTGTGTGCAAGAGACCAGGTGGAAGGGGAGCAAGGCCAGGAGTATCAGAGGTGGGTTCAAACTCTTCTACCGTGGTGCAAATGGGAGGAGAAATGGGGTAGGTGTAATTCTGAAAGAAGAGTATGTTAAGAGTGTGCTGTAGGTGAAGAGAGTGTCAGACAGAGTGATGACTATGAAGCTGGAAATCGAAGGTGTATTGCTGAATGTTATCAGCGCATATGCCCCGCAAGTTGGGTGTGGGATGGACGAGAAAGAAGAATTCTGGAGTGAGTTGGACGACGTGGTGGAGAGGGTACCCAAGGAGGAGAGAGTGGTGATTGGAGCGGACTTCAATTGACATGTTGGTGAAGGGAACAGAGGTGATGAGGAGGTGATGGGTAGGTATGGTGTCAAGGAGAGAAATGTGGAAGGACACATGGTGGTGGATTTTGTGAAAAGGATGGAAATGGCTGAGGTGAATACATATTTCAAGAAGAGGGAGGAACACAGGGTGACGTACAAGAGTGGAGGAAAGTGCACACAGGTGGACTACATCTTATGTAGAAGGCGCCATCTAAAAGGGATTGGAGACTGCAAAGTGGTGACAGGGGAGAACGTAGCTAGGCAACATCGGATGGTGGTCTGTAGGATGACTTTGGAGACCAAGAAGAGGAAGCGAGTGAAGACACAGCCGAAGATCAAATGGTGGAAGTTGAAGAAGGAAGACTGTTGTGTGGAGTTCAGGCAGGAGTTAAGACAGGCACTGGGTGGTAGTGAAGAGTTGCCAGATGGCTGGGCAACCACTGCAGAAATAGTGAGGGAGACAGCTAGGAAGGTACTTGGTGCGTCATCAGGACAGAGGAAGGAAGACAAGGAGACTTGGTGGTGGAATGAGGAAGTACAGCAAAGTATACAGAGAAAGGTTGGCAAAGAAGAAGTGGGATAGTCAGAGAGATGAAGAAAGTAGACAGGAGTACAAGGAGATGCAGTGTAAAGCAAAGAGAGAGGTGGCAAAGGCAAAGGAAAAGGCATATGGTGAGTTGTGAGACAGGTTAGACACTAAGGAAGGAGAAAAGGACTTGTACCGATTGGCTAGACAGAGGGACCGAGCTGCAAAGGATGTGCAGCAAGTTAGGGCGATCAAAGATAGAAATGGAAATGTGCTGACAAGCGAGGAGAGTGTACTGAGAAGGTGGAAGGAGTACTTTGAGGGGCTGATGAATGAAGAAAATGAGACAGAGAGAAGGTTGGATGATGTAGGGATAGTGAATCCGGAAGTTCAGTGGATTAACAAGGAGGAAGTGAGGGCAGCTATGAAGAGGATGAAGAGTGGAAAGGCAGTTGGTCCTGATGACATACCTGTCATGGAGATGTTTAGGAGAGATGGCAGTGGGGTTTTAACTAGATTGTTTAACACAATCTTGGAAAGTGAGGGAATGCCTGAGGAGTGTAGAAGAAGCATACTGGTACCGATTTTCAAGAACAACGGCGATGTGCAGAACTTTAGCAACTACAAATGTATAAAGTTGATCAGCCACAGCATGAAGATATGGGAAAGAGTAATAGAAGCTAGGTTAGGAGGAGATGTGACTATTAGCGAGCAGCAGTATGGTTTCATGCCAGGAAAGAGCACCACAGATGCAATGTTCGCTTTGAGAAAGTTGATGGAGAAGTATAGAGAAGGTCAGAAGGAGTTATATTGTGTCTTTAGAGAAAGTATATAACAAGGTGCCGAGAGAGGAGGTGTGGTATTGAATGAGGAAGTCGGGAGTGGCAGAGAAGTATGTAGGAGTGGTGCAGGATATGTATGAGGGAAGTGTAACAATGGTGAGGTGTGTGGTTGGAATGACAGATGGGTTCAAGGTGGAGGAGGTGGGATTACATCAAGGATCGGCTCTGAGCCCTTTCTTGTTTGCAATGGTGATGGACAGGTTGACGGACAAGATCAGGCAGGAGTCTCCATGGACGATGATGTTCGCGGATGACATTGTGATCTGTAGCGAGAGTAGGGTGCAGGTTGAGGAGAAGCTGGAGAGGTGGAGGTATGCACTGGAGAGAAGAGGAATGAAAGTCAGTAGGAGCAAGATGGAATACCTATGCGTGAATGAGGAGGACAGTGGAATGGTCAGGATGCAAGGAGTGGAGGTGACGAAGGCATATGAGTTTAAATACTTGGGGTCAACTGTCCAAAGTAACGGGGAGTACAGTAGAGAGGTGAAGAAGAGAGTGCAGGCAGAGTGGAGTGGGTGGAGAAGAGTGTCAGGGGTGATTTGCGACAGAAGGGTACCAGCAAGAGTTAAAGGGAAGGTTTACAAGAGAGTTGTGAGACCAGCTATGTTGTATGGTTTGGAGACAGTGGCACTGACGAAAAGACAAGAGGTGGAGCTGGAGGTAGCAGAGTTGAAGATACTAAGATTTTCACTGGGAGTAACGAAGAAGGACAGGATTAGGAACGATTATATTAGAGGGACCGCTCAGGTTGGACGGTTTGGAGACAAAGCAAGAGAGGCAAGATTGAGATGGCTTGGACATGTGTGGAGGAGAGATGCTAAGTATATTGGGAGAAGGATACTGAATATGGAGCTGCCAGGAAAGAGGAAAAGAGGAAGGCCAAAGAGGAGGTTTATGGATGTGGTGAGGGAAGACATGCAGGTGGCTGGTTTGACAGAGGAAGATGCAGAAGACGGGAAGAAATGGAAACGGATGATCCGCTGTGGCGACCCCTAACGGGAGCAGCCGAAAATAGTAGTAGTAGCTACTGCATGAAGAGGAAGAGTGTACCTGTTCCAAAACTGCATCCCACAGATCATCAGGGAGAGGAGTACCAAGATCCTGCTCCCAGAGGTTTCTAAGGCTAGCCATTGGCTGAGGATTTATAGTCGCTAGTTTATTATAGATCCTTGTGATGGTGCCCTTGAGACTCGCCTCTGTGGCTAAAAGTGTATCGATTGATGTTGTCAGAGGTATCCCAGGGAAAGAATGGAAACCCTTTTGAACAAAATGCCTAATCTGTCAATAGCGGTAGAAATGGGAGTGGGGTAGATTAAATCTTTCTACCAATTGATTGAATGAAGCAAATATCCCATCAAAATATAAATCCTTTATAAATCGAATTCCATTCCCATACCTTGCTCGAAAAGCCATATCTAACTTGGCAGGGGTAAAGAGGTGGTTTGACATAATGGGTGTCATTAAGGAGCATTTTGCAGACCAAATGTTTTCCTAACTTGAGTCCATATTCTGATCGTATGAGCTGTAACCTGATTTTTGTGTGGTGCGCCAATTACCATTGGTAGTGGGGAAGTGACTAAGGAATGAATAGGAAGATCATTGAACGCAGCTCTCTTCCGCACCAGGTCAGTGCTAAAGTGCGGGCAGAAGCTAATCTTTGCCCCGCGACATGTCAGCTGCCCCGATGTCTCCCATGCAGGATGGGCGCCGCAGAGTCGGCTCCTCAGCTCGATAGTCATGCAAGCGCACAGTCATGGCTCGAGGGGGGGCGTTTGGCTGCGCTGGTCTGAGGGCGCGACGAGCACGGCCAACTTCTGGTTTACGAGGGACGCTGTCCGTGCCGAGCACCTCGACCAGGAAGGATTCCATAAAGGAGGAGGGATGGCTGCCTTCGGTTTTTCCTGGGAGACCAACAACTCTAATATTCCGCCTCCGTGATCTGTTTTCCTGATCATCCAGACGAGCGTGAAGCGCCTCGTTTTCAGCCTTCAGGTCCGCATAGCAGCGCTCCGGTGCAGCAACTCTGCTGTCCGCGTTGTCCAGACCGGCCTCCGCCGCTTGGATTCCCGCTACGAGAGAGACAGGAGACTGTGGCTTGCAGTGGGGCAGCTGTGCTTCGGAGCTCAGAAAGCATTCCGTCCCTCATGGTGTCCAGCATTCCCTTCAAATCGCCACGGGTAAGTTGCGGAGGGTTAGCCACTGCGACGTTAGCATGGGTAGCCTTCAGGCTAGCATTAGCTTCTGTAGCGTTGCCTGTGGCTGGCCGTGCCGTGTGGTGTGGTTATCGCTTGCCGAGGCCGCGTGTTTGCTCGGGTTTGTTGCTCTCGTACTGGGCTCACCACTCATCGTGCGGTCTTAAGTGTTGGCCAAATTCTGCACCAAACTCTTATATATATATATATATATATATATATATATATATTAAAAAAACATGAGTGTTCGGTTAAAATAAGTTGACGATGTAAGTTGTTACATTAGCAATAGGTGAGGAGCGCTTGAGTTCACGTCTTTACTCCACCATGACACCGGAACTGCCCCGTGTGGTTTTATTTCTTGCCTTGTTTTATGTTTTTTGCCTCGGGCTATGTTTTATTGTTTTTAACTTATCTTGTCGGTATCGTTGCTGAGTTTTATTGTTTCCCCTGTTTTTTAATGTAAAGCACTTTGAGCTGCATTTTATGTATGAAAGGTGCTATACAAATAAAGTTTATTATTATTATTATTATTATTATTATACTGGAAATATACAACTAAATAGTAAAATATATTGACATTTAGATGTCTAATAATAACAATCTACTCAGGCGGAGGTCTGTATTTGTATATTTGTATTGTACTATCTTGCATCAATAGATTTGTATTCTGATAGCAATGTACTATCTTGCATCAATAGATGTCCAGCCCAAACGGGCGTGTTCCGTGTAGGTATTGGTGCAACTGTAAGACTAAATATACAAATTATAGAAAAAACATGAATGGTAGATTCTGTATGCCTTCATACTTGATATGCACCAAATAAACCCATTCTCATATTGTATGCGTGTATTATTCTGTCTAGTTTGCCTAATTTTCCAATCTTTAGAAATAAAACTGGCCCACACTTTGCCACTCATCTTCTCGTTTTCATCCAAACTAAAATAGAATAAACAAGTGCAATTTATTTTCATCATCTCCCAATACACTCTACCTTCCTCACTTACCTTCTTTTGCCAGGGACACCTCTTCTCAGGACATACTACAGTAGCGGTTTCACACCAAAAGGTTTCTGTTCTATCTATTTGAGTGTCCTTAGCATGCTCGTCAACTATCTTTCAGTTGGTGCAATCACTAGATGCAGTGCATGTTGCAACTCTTTGGGTCTCATAATTTGGATATATTAGTGTTTGTCAAAACATTTCATTAAAAGTAACTGAGGGCCCTATCTTACATCAAGATGCTCAGCCCAAGGCACGCACAATAATTACCTCCATGTACACAGATGTGAGACCAAATATACAAATTACAGGAATACTTTCATAGAATATTATGTATACATTCATATATGACCTACATCTTCATAAATAACCTCTCATATTGATGTATTATTCCGTATAGTTTGTCTGCCCCTAGTCTGGCATTGCCAGACCTTTCTCCACACTTCGTTTACGCTGTGCCAGCGCTGGAGAAAGGTCTGGCTGCATTCGTTACCGTTCCAAAACTGGGTGAAAACAACGCTGTATTTCTTTAAACAAATCACAATCCTCTTGGGAGTCTGGATTGAATCTGATTGGGACCTAGAAAATACTGTAACGATCACGGATGAATAGGCTCGGTAGCCCTTGGCTAACGGGCAGGACCCTTTAGTCGACTGGTTAACGTAGTCGCTCGCGAAGCGGGAGCCCCAGGTTCGCAGGGGGGCGCGAATTCCAAAGGAAGGGGACAAAGTAACGATCACGGATGAATAGGTTTCTCGGACCACGGGCGACAACGTTAATCAGTCGACTAAAGGGTACGACCTGTTAGCCAAGCCAGCCTATTCATCCGTGATCGTCACATTGCCCCTTCCTTCAGGATTCGCGTCCCCCGCGAATCGCCACAGCCAGGACGGGAACCTGGGGCTCCCGGCCCGCAAGCGACAACGTTAACCACTCGACTAAAGGGTCCGAGCCGTTAGCCAACGGCTACCGAGCCTATTTATCCGTGATCGTTACGTTGCCCCCTTCCTTCGCGATTCGAGGTTGTAAAAGGAGCATCCCGGAAAGGCTCAGTCGTTCACAAGCAAGGATGGGGCGAGGGTCACCACTTTGTGAACAACTGCGTGAGCAAATAGTCCAACAGTTTAAGAACAACGTTTCTCAACATACAACTGCAAGGAATTTAGGGATTTCATCATCTCCAGTCCATAATATCATCACAAGATTCAGAGAATCCCGAGAAATCTCTGCACCTAAGCTGCAAGGTCCAAAACCAACACTGAATACCCGTGACCTTCGACCCCTCAGGCGGCACTGCATTATAAACCGACATCATTGTGTAAAGGATATGACCACGTGGGCTCAGGAACACTTGGGAAAACCATCGTCAGTTAACACGGTTCGTCGCTACATCTACAAGTGCAAGTTAAAACTCTACCATGCAAAGCCAAAGCCAGATATCAACACCACCCAGAAACACCACCGGCTTCTCTGGCCCGAGCTCATCTGAGATGGGCTGACCCAAAGTGGAAAAGTGTGCTGTGGTCTGACGAGTCCACATTTCACATTGTTTTTAGAAATCTTGGACGTCGTGTCCTCCGGGCTGAAGAGGAAAAGGACCATCCAGATTGTTCTCAGCCCAAAGCTCAAAAGCCAGCATCTGTGATGGTATGGGGGGGGGGGTGTTAGTGCCCATGGCATCATGGGTAACTTGCACATCTGGGAAGGCACCATTAATGCTGAAGGTACATACAGGTTTTGGAGCAGCATATGCTGCCATCCAAGCGACGTCTTTTTCAGGGACGACCCTGCTTATTTCAGCAAGACAATGCCAAGCCACATTCTGCACGTGTTACAACAGCGTGCAGTCCAGACCTGTCTCCTATTGAATTTGTGTGGCGTGTTATAAAGCGCAAAATACGACAACGGAGACCCGGGACTGTTGAGCAACTGAAGTCGTACATCAAGCAAGACTGGGAAAGAATTCCACCTACAAAGCTTCAACAAGTAGTGTCCTCAGTTCCCAAACGCTTATTGAGTGTTGTTAAAAGGAAAGGTGGAGTAACACAGTGGTGAACATGCCCCTGTCCCAGCTTTTTTGGAACGTGTTGCAGGCATCACATTCACAATGAGGGAATATTTGCAAAAAAACAATAAAGTTTATCAGTTTGAACATTAAATATCTTGTCTTTGTAGTGTATTCAATTGAATATAGTTGGAAAAGGATTTGCAAATCATTGTATTCTGTTTTTATTTACGTTTTACACAACGTCCCAACTTCATTGGAATTGGGGTTTGTATAATGAACCTGATTGCTTTTTTAGTTATCCATACTGTGTCAAATGAAATAACACACTAAATATGCCATACTTATCGTAACAAGACTGCCCGCTGACTGAATCAAGGGCAAGCTTCCCTGATTTTTTTGGGTGCTGTCTGTAGACATAAAGAGTTGTTTACAAGGCCTGTTTGGTTTGTTTGTTTGATGACAAGATATATGCCTAATTAATGAACTATGAGAAACAGTGAAGCTGTGCCCGGCCAGAGCATTGTGTCCTCTGCTCAAGCTGCTCTGCTACTGCAGAAACAGCAAATCAATGCATTGTAGCGATCTGTGAGAAGAAGCACAAACTTTTGATAGTGTATTTGATAGATAAAGTAATTATCAGAGCCTGCACAAGTTGTGTGGCATATTGTGTCAGATGAGATCTGATTTTTCGTATATTGGAGAGTGTGAACTGAGCAGTGGCATTTACAACTCGGCCATAACATGGGCAATCTGGCCTTTTTAGTTATCCATACAATAATCCATACAATAAACATCAGAGTAAATAACCCTGCAGCACACTCACAAACAATGTCCACTGAATAATTCACAATGACCATGGCAACCTCTCGCAACATATGCAGTGCTCACCACAAATTAATTAGAAAAAAGATGGTAATGAAATGTGTTCCAGAAAGAACACGTTCTCGGTTTACCTCCTACCTTCTCCTGCTGTTGTCCTCTGGCGTGTTTACCTTGTTCACCAGGTGAACGCCCTACCGGTATTAAAAACCTCCAAAGTGGACATTTACTGCGAGCGCAGAGTCTCTGCACGAGTCCTGTACACGGCTGGGCATGTCCTGATCACGAGCTCACGAGTTCCATTTCAAGGCCACTTAAAACTACGCTAGCGAGCTAACAAATTAATAACAGGTCAGCCACATATAGTAACATTAATTCTATTCAAGTGTAACGATATATGGGAGCAGTATGGCAAACTGCCATCACAGACCCGCTGATAACCATGAGCGAGCGCAAGCTGCAGTTCAAACTTCAGGCGGTCCACTTCCACGGACACATAGTGTCCTCGGAAGGACTGCAGATCGACCAAGAGAAAACTGTGAGGAGATGCCGACACCTACGGATGCAAAAGCTGTGCAACGCTGCATTGGGTTTGTGACTCACCTTGCAAAATTCCTGCCAAAGTGTAACATCCGCATTTTGTAATAACCGGTGCAATATGTAACAACTTATTACAAAATGCGGACAGATGTTACACTTTTTATGAAGAAAATGTAATAATTTCGTGCATTATGCAATAAACCACCAAAATGTATGTCTTGATTTGAAAAAAACGTGGCGTTATTACATAATGATGTGAAAATGTATTACATTATTACATAATGCGGCGTTATTACATAATGCGGCGCTACATGCCTGTACTTCCTTCGCCTTCTCCTTTAGACCCGTGGCTAACAACAAGTCCTCAAATTCCGCACGGAAACCCTCCCAGTTCTTCGCCAAATCCCCGGACATCGGCATGCCCTCTGGTGCTGGAATAATATTGCTCGCCATGGCGTTTGTTAACTAGCTATTAGCTAGACTGCTTCTGACGCCATGTTTCAGTTCATGAATCTTTATTAGAATGACTCACAAGAACAGCGCACAGCATTATGGGTCGAAGATAACGTAACAGACCACTAGGTGTCGCTAAGTGCTCAATATCAACATCCATAACAGGGACCGCCACTGCCGGTATGCGAACCCGCGGCTCCCGCACCACAGACTAAAGGGTCCGACCCGTTAGCCAACGTGTCTACTTATCCATGCACGTTACACTACCCCCCTCCTTCGGGAAAGCGCGTCTGCGCGTATCCCACGTCTGACACCAATGTAGAGAACTCGGGGAACGACCACATGAACTGCCGCGGCCGGGACGCGAACCCGCATCTCCCGCGCCGCGGGAGACATCGCTAAGCGCTCGACTAAAGGGTCCGACCCGTTAGTCAAGGGCTACCGAGCCTGTTCATCCGTGATCGTTACAATATTTTCTATGTAGTGTAAGGTTTCCCTCATAGTTTGTCTAAAACTAGGGAGCTAACTAGCAAGTATCAGATAGCCAAAGTCCCACTTGTCCATACATTTTATTCATCAATAAGTTCATTCAGGTGTATTAACAACCTGTAATCATTGGTAACCTGTAGTCGTAAACCTACATTCTACTTAACGACAACCTTCGTTCCTTGATGTATTAAAAACTGAATTGACAGAAATTCGTCAGACATGTGTAAGGACCTGTAAAATATGATTAATGCACACTACATATGTATTTTTCTCCTGTATTTCCCCCCCCCCAGTCACTACATTTGCCAGTATGCTTTGCAGTGTAAAGATTCCCGCTGTAAAGAGCCAATCACAATTTGTTAAGAGCCGTAGCCGCGAAATCGCGGAGGGATCTGGGAGTGCGAGCCGACACTCTAGATAAGGAGAGAGGGAGGGAGGTGGCTTCTAGCGCTGCTCTGCGCCGCCGCCGCCGCCGTGTTTCTGTGGAGACCCGGTTTACCGTGTCTTTGCGTACACAGGCCCGTAAGTGTGAAGCAGCGTTGGTCTCCTGGATCATCCTTCCTCCTCGGGCGTTTTTCTTGTGCCGTGAGTTTGAGTTTCGCAGTGTTTATTCGGGTAACGCTATTTAGCTAGCTGCTATGTTAGCTAACTGGCTAGCTGACGCTACAAGTTAGCGCTGCGGGACCCTGACGAGCTTGCTAACCGCGGCGAGCTAGCTGTTTCCCCTCAGAGGGCTCTTCTGGGGTCGTGACGAGGAGCGGACTGTGGCGGGCTCACTGGACTTGCTTCGGGGGCTGGCCAGGAGGCAGCTGGAGGGTGACGGTTTCCAGACTCCTGGACCGAGTGTGTGAGTGGCCTGCACTTGCACTGACGGGGACACACACACACACACACACACACACACACACACACACACACACACGCAGAGTTTGCACCCTGAGCTCCGGGAATGGAGGTAAAGCCATCGGCTCAGGGAGCTGACACCGGGCCGAGGAGCGAGCGGTTGACGTTGCCTCGGTGCACCAACGGGCCCCAGCGACAAGCGCTTAGTTTATACTATCGACAGTACTTGGCTGAAGGGAGTTGTTCGCTTTATTTCGGTTTATTTTGGATCACTTTAAGATAGAGAGAGCCACTTTGCCACCTGGGGGTAAACATTGGTTTCACCCTCCGCGCTCAAATATATATCATAGTTTGATTTATTTTGTTTATTTCATTTTATCTTATTCTCTATAACTATTATCAATTAATAAATAATCTACTATTATATGTGATTATATCTTGGCTGTGTTGGCAGCTCATTTTAACTGGGTAAGTGTTGGGTCAGTGTGCTCAGTAATATAGAACACCCCTGGTGCGGTACACCTTTTTATTATACGCATCACAGGCTTGATCAGAAATTGCACACACACCTATAGGATGATAGGTATCCATTACCAGTGTTAGAATATTTCTAACTTAAATTCTGGGGAAACACATAATATATTAGCTTAATTGTGGGTATAGTATTTCCGCAGTGGAGGCACTGCTCTGCTTAATGTGTTATATTGCCATTCAAGTTTTTCTTGTTATACTTTTCAGTCACATGTAATAGGTACCTATTTTAATAATAACACTAACCTAGTGACATTAGGGGTAGACAGGAATTTCAGCCATTTCACCATCGACCGCTGAGAACCCAGGATCCTTTATATACATATGTATATATATATATGTATATATATATATATATGAGTGTGACTCCTGTGAGCATTATAACACCAGGTAAAAAGGGTATCCAAAGGAGTTGAATCAAGTGCAACTGGACTTGGTATATATCCGTGAAGACGTTTCGCCTCTCATCCAAGAGGCTTCCTCAGTTCGTGCCTTTCTGACTAGACCAAGCTAGTCTGACTGGCTGCTGATGAGACTCAGACCAAGCTAGTCTGACTGGCTGCTGATGAGACTCAGACCAAGTTAGACTGACTGGCTGGTGATGAGACTCAGACCAAGCTAGTCTGACTGGCTACTGATGAGACTCAGAATTTATCCTCTAGGAGTCGTTGTCAGAGCTATGGATGTCCATGGCTCTTTGTGTTCCGGTGTTTACCAACGCCCGTCGCTAACAGAGCCATAGATATGAGTGGCTCTTTTGTGTACTGATGTTTGGCCGCGCCCGTCGTTATTGGAGCTATTGATTTGCATTTGTTTCATTATTCAACTGAATAATAATGAAGTCGAAACTAACACCCCCAACGACCGTCGCTGCTAAACAAATGCAAATCAATAGCTCCGATAACGACTCCAAAGAGGATAAATTCTGAGTCCCTTCACCAACCAGTCAGACTAGCTTGGTCTAGTCAGAAAGGCAGGAACTGAGGAAGCCTCTTGGATGAGAGGCGAAACGTCTTCACGGATATATACCAAGTCCAGTTGCACTTGATTCAACTCCTTTGGAGAACCATGACGACCTGGATGAATGAGAACATTCACAGACAGGTAAAAAGGGGTTACACATGCTAGCCCGGTAGCTGACCTAGTTCGGTCATTACGTTAACAAGAATTAAGTTAAAATATCGAACAGCTAATGTTGGGCACATATAAAAATAACAGTATTTACTATACTAATGACAGGTAATGCAGTAAATGGAGTGAATTATCAAAAATCTTACCTCCTAACTTATCAACTTACCGCTGAAATGGCTTGATACGCAATGGAAAGCACTGCTGTGAATATGAACGTTTGGAACTTTATGGGCCCCATAACCCGGAAGCTGGCCGGAAAAGTCTCCGCCATTTTTTTTACAGTGGGAGCCTATGGGAGTGTCGCCAATCTGTTTTTCAACCGCTCTGCAGTAACCGGTGTTGCTAGTTTACACGGCGACGCTGGAGTTGCGTTTTCAAAAGATTTCACTTTGGGACCCGGTTTACAAAAGTCTGCGTTTTCAGGCCCCCAAAACGCCGTTGTCGTGTGAACGAAGGGCCAAAACGCAACAATAGCGTTTTATGTTGAAAATGTTGCTGTGTAAACGGCCCTTGAGCGACCTCTTCAGTCTCAACTGACTGCAGGTGTCCCGCCCTTATAAACAATACATGACTGCAGGTGTCCCCACCCTTATAAACAATACAGTAACTGCAGGTGTCCCACCCTTATAAACAATACAGTGACTGCAGGTGCCCCACCCTTATAAACAATACAGTGACTGCAGGTGTCCCCACCCTTATAAACAATACAGTGACTGCAGGTGTCGCACCCTTATAAACAATACAGTAACTGCAGGTGTCCCACCCTTATAAACAATACAGTGACTGCAGGTGTCCCCACCCTTATAAACAATACAGTGACTGCAGGTGCCCCACCCTTATAAACAATACAGTGACTGCAGGTGCCCCGCCCTTATAAACAATACAGTGACTGCAGGTGTCCCCACCCTTATAAACAATACAGTGACTGCAGGTGCCCCACCCTTATAAACAATACAGTGGCTGCAGGTGTCCCCACCCTTATAAACAATACAGTGACTGCAGGTGTCCCATCCACCCTTATAAACAATACAGTGATTGCAGGTGTCCCACCCTTATAATCAATACAGTAACTGCAGGTGTCCCACCCACCCTTATAAACAATAAAGTGACTGCAGGTGTCCCACCCTTATAAACGATACATTGGCTGCAGGTGCCCCGCCCTTATAAACAATACAGTGACTGCAGGTGTCCCCACCCTTATAAACAATACAGTGACTGCAGGTGCCCCACCCTTATAAACAATACAGTGACTGCAGGTGTCCCACCCACCCTTATAAACAATACAGTGATTGCAGGTGTCCCACCCTTATAATCAATACAGTAACTGCAGGTGTCCCACCCACCCTTATAAACAATAAAGTGACTGCAGGTGTCCCACCCTTATAAACGATACATTGGCTGCAGGTGTTCCCACCCTTATAAACAATACAGTGACTACAGGTGTCCCCACCCTTATGAACAATACAGTAACTGCAGGTGTCCCCACCCTTATAAACAAGACAGTGACTGCAGGTACCCCACCCTTATAAACAATACAGTGACTGCAGGTGTCCTACCCACCCTTATAAACAATACAGTGACTGCAGGTGTCCTACCCACCCTTATAAACAATACAGTGACTGCAGGTGTCCTATTCACCCTTATGAACAATACAGTGACTGTAGGTGTCCCACCCTTATTAACAATACGGTGACTTCAGGTGTCCCCTTCCTTATAAACAATACAGTGACTGCAGGTGTCCCACTCACCCTTATAAACAATAAAGTGACTGCAGGTGTCCCACCCTTATAAACAATACAGTGGCATAACCACCTAAACCAACGATCAGGTTCATATGCAAATATGGTGTGACCATTAACTAGATTTATAATGGGCATGTGTACTATTCACAGAGGATTTGGGAATGTTTGCAATCACAGCATTGTAAGATGGAGACAGATGTATAATGACTGAAACCTGATTGCAAACATTCCCTATCCTCTGTGAATAGTACACATGGCCATTGAAACTCCAGTTAATGGTCACACCCATATTTGCATATGAAACTGATCATTGGTTTGGGTGGTTATGCCACTGTATTGTTTTGTAACTGTGCTGCCTATCTTGGCCAGGTCTCCCTTGAAAAAGAGGTTTGTAATATCAGTGGGACCCTCCTGGTTAAATAAAGGTTAAATAAAAATAAAAATATAAGGGTGGGGACACCTGCAGTCAGTTGAGACTGAAAACGTCACTTGGATGATGATGAAACGTATCTGTCAATAAACGTGTCCAGATGAACTGATTCAACCTTCTTGATTTGCTCGCCTGGATTATTGAGCGTGCATCAAGACACTTTGTGGTACAAGTTTACCAAAACACATTAAGCATGACATCAGTTTTAAGTGCAAATTTGTGCTTTCTGTGTGCAGTTGATAACAAGCTTCTTGTCCCCCCAGACTATGAGGCCTCTCTGAAGAAGGAGGGGGGTATTCCAGAGGGGCCCGTCTTGGAGTCCCTGCTCGCTGGGGAGACGCCGGACAAGAAGGTGGAAACCAAGGAGGAGGAGCCAATGAGCGAGTGTCAGGTGAGACACGCGTTTAGCTTTTTTGCTCTCCTCCCCTCTTCGGCATGTCCTCTGTACTCTCCCTCTTGTTATCATCTTCTTTGTGTGTCACCCTTGTTTGTCTCTTTTTATCTGTCTATTTTGGTTTCTGTATCTGTGTTTGTGTTTCTGTCTCTCTCCAAGTGTGTGCTTTGGCAAAGCCTCCTGCAGCTCTCTCATAGCACCAAGTGTGTGTGTGTGCGTGTGTATGCGTGTGCATGATTGTGCATGATTACAATGAAGCAAGGCTCAGTGTTATATACAGGTCAAGCTTGTATGTTATACATGATATCAGAAAGTTGAGTCAGTTCATCTGTTTATTGAGAGAAACATTTCATCATCATCTAAGTGACTTCTTCAATCTCATTTGACTGCAGGTGTCCCCACCCTTATAAACAATACAGTGACTGCAGGTGCCCCACCCTTATAAACAATACAGTGACTGCAGGTGTCCCCACCCTTATAAACAATACAGTGACTGCAGGTGTCCCCACCCTTATAAACAATACAGTGACTGCAGGTGCCCCACCCTTATAAACAATACAGTGACTGCAGGTGCCCCACCCTTATAAACAATACAGTGACTGCAGGTGCCCCCACCCTTATAAACAATACAGTGACTGCAGGTGCCCCACCCTTATAAACAATACAGTGACTGCAGGTGCCACACCCTTATAAACAATACCGTGACTGCAGGTGCCCCACCCTTATAAACAATACAGTGACTGCAGGTGCCACACCCTTATAAACAATACAGTGACTGCAGGTGCCACACCCTTATAAACAATACAGTGACTGCAGGTGCCCCACCCTTATAAACAATACAGTGACTGCAGGTGCCCCACCCTTATAAACAATACAGTGACTGCACGTGTCCCACCCTTATAAACAATACAGTGGCATAACCACCCAGAAAAGAGTAATGGGAAAGAGTAATAGAAGCTAGGTTAAGAGGAGAGGTGGTGATCAGCGAGCAGCAGTATGGTTTCATGCCACGAAAGAGCACCACAGATGTGATGTTTGCTTTGAGAATGTTGATGGAGAAGTATAGAGAAGGACAGAAAGAGCTACACTGTGTCTTTGTAGATTTAGAGAAAGCATACGACAGGGTGCCGAGAGAAGAGGTGTGGTATTGTGTGAGGAAGTCGGGAGTTGCAGAGAAGTATGTAGGAGTGGTGCAGGATATGTATGAGGGAAGTGTGACAGTGGTGAGGTGTGTGGTTGGAAGCAGATGGGTTCAAGGTGGAGGTGGGATTACATCAAGGATCGGCTCTTAGGCCTTTCTTGTTTGCAATGGTGATGGACAGGTTGACGGACAAGATCAGGCAGGAGTCTCCCTGGACAATGATGTTCACGGATGACATTGTGATCTGTAGCGAGAGTAGGGTGCAGGTTGAGGAGAAGCTGGAGAGGTGGAGGTATGCACTGGAGAGAAGAGGAATGAAAGTCAGTAGGAGCAAGACGGAATACCTATGCGTGAATGAGAGGGAGGACAGTGGAATGGTCAGGATGCAAGGAGTGAAGGTGACAAAGGTATTTGAGTTTAAATACTTGGGGTCAACTGTCCAAAGTAACGGGGAGTGCAGTAGAGAGGTGAAGAAGAGAGTGCAGGCAGGGTGGAGTTGGTGGAGAAGAGTATCAGGACTAATTTGCGACAGAAGGGTACCAGCAAGAGTCAAAGGGAAGGTTTACAAGATGGTAGTGAGACCAGCTATGTTGTATGGTTTGGAGACAGTGGCACTGACGAAAAGACAGGAGGTGGAGCTGGAGGTGGCAGAGATGAAGATAAGATTTTCACTGGGAGTGATGAAGAAGGACAGGATTAGGAACGATTATATTAGAGGGACCGCTCAGGTTGGACGGTTTGGAGACAAAGCAAGAGAGACAAGATTGAGATGGCTTGGACATGTGTGAAGGAGAGATGGTGGGTATATTGGGAGAAGGATACTGAATATGGAGCTGTCAGGAAAGAGGAAAAGAGGAAGGCCAAAGAGGAGGTTTATGGATGTGGTGAGGGAAGACATGCAGGTGGCTGGTGGGACAGAAGAAGACGCAGAAGACAGGAAGAGATGGAAACGGATGATCCGCTGTGGCAACTCCTAACGGGAGCAGCTGAAAGTAGTAGTAGTAGTAGACTTCAGTCTCTCTTTCAAATCATACAAACTCAACGCAGACCAAACAATGTTCGAGCACTGCTTGAACGAAGAAGGATGGAATTTGTGGCTGAGATGGCAGAGTCGCAGAAGTTACCGACGTGAAGTTGCCGATGCGATTCTATGACGCGTGGACAATGGCACTACGTCATCGCGCAAATTAGCGTGATGAAACGTTTCTTCCACTAAACGTTGTGTCTAGATGAATTGATTCAACTTGCTGTGATTTTCTTACCTGGATTATTGAGCATGCATCAAGACATTTACATGATCAATTTTTTCTGAAGGATTTTTTTTTTTATGTGGAGAGACAGTTTTCTTCTCTTTCATCAAGTTCTCCCCATTGCTTACCACTAAGTCAATGGTTAACCAATTAACAATTCAGTTAAATGGTCTTGGAGCAGACTCCAAGTTCCCAGGGATCCCACTGGGACTGTTGGCCCTCATATGTGGGGATTTTCCTGTCTCCTTCAGCCCAGATGGACTCTCCATGATGCTCCATGACCCAACGTTGTCACAGCTCCAGCTCCATATGGGCCCTTAATTCTTCCCTGACTGCACAAACTTTTCTCTCTCTTATCTGTCAATTGCTTCTTCGGAGACCAAAGTATCATCTTGTGCTCTACTTGCTTTTGCATCTGCAAAATCAGATGACCTCATCTTGTTTTCAAAGACAGCATATTTTGCTTCAGAAGAGCAGACACAAAAACAAAAACTCTTGTTCATTGCTGATGATGAGACTTAAAAAAAGATAAAAACATTAGTTAGTCAGGAACAGCCTTGAATTTATTCACTTATTTCATTTAAATGGTGTTGTAGCACACTTACATGTAGTTTTAATGGCTCTGCTCATTAGAATGCCTCCCGCTCTGGATTGTACAAAGTCAGCAGGGAGACTTGCAGTACGAATCCCCCCCAGCATTACGAAAGTCATGCAACTGAAACTACAGAAAACAAAATTCAACCAAACTTAACTCTCTGTCTTTCCCTTTGTGTTTCCTTTTCTCCAACAGAAGTTGCTGGTCGGGGACTTCCCGCATGAACTAGAGGTGGAGGAGATGGAGGAAGACATTCCAAAGCGCAAGAACCGTACCAAAGGACGGGTAGGAAACTCACCTGCATAACCTCCTTCTCCTTACACCCCACACAGCCCTCGCTCCACTGTGTCCTTTGTCCCCCACTTACTTTTTGGGTTCTTTTTCCTCCTTCGAGGAACGAGAGAGGATTTCAAAACAAAATCGAACATTTTGGATACTTTTTTTCCCCATAGCTCATAGTTCTTAACCACTCTTTGAACAATAGAGATAGCTGCACCCTCAGAGAAGCTGCCTTTTTTTTGGCAAGCATGAGTATAGGACTCAGTGACATCTTAAAGTAAGTCTGGTACCATGGACCAGTTTGTGCTCCCATCGCTCTGTGCCATGACAGATCGACAGTTATTACAGGAAATAGATTCGAATGAATCAAATGACAGAATCTGGTTAGAAATGCATATTTTTACACCTTTGATTAGATGAGATTTTACCCACAAATTTTCTTGCAGTATCCTGTAGAAAGATAATCATGTGTCAAGTCCGTATAACGAAATTCATTGCCCTCTCTCCCACGCACATGCACATACACACACACACACACACACACACACACACTGCACATATACACACACACGCACACACTGCACACATGCTCTTACTCACAGACACACCAGGGTTGCTAATTGGAGCTGTTGCTTCCCTGCTAGGTGTCATCAGCCCCCTCCTGCTGGAAATGGAGCTTTACAGTGGGAGGATATGATTATAGTGCAGGAGTGTGTGTGTGTGTGTGTGTGTGTGTGTGTGTGTGTGTGTGTGTGTGTCTGTGTGGGAGAGAGACGACAGAGTTGAGTATAGAGGGGTCGTACACACTGTATTTCATGTGAATATAGCTTAACATCCAGTTGTGCAAGAGACTTTACAAACTTTTTATATACATTTGTGTATTTCTCTACATGTGTGCATGAGGCTTCCGCAGGTGCAACTAAATCAAGTTTTCGTGTGTGTTTGTGCATGCATGTGGTTTGTTTTTTTTTTTGTTTTTTTTGCACATGTGTATTTGATATCTACAGGCATGTGGTGTCGGGGGCATGAGAAAGAGACAAGAGCCCACTGCCATTGAAGACAGAGACAAGCCTTACGTCTGTGACAGTGAGCATCGCACTGCTGCGTCTGTTTTCTGTATTTCAAATCCTTTGCAAGTGTCTGGTCCGTACACAATCAACTCAAAACAATGGCAAAAACCGCCCCTGTGTTTTGCATGCTTGTGTATCTGTTGCAGTATGTGGAAAGCGCTATAAGAACCGCCCAGGGCTGAGCTACCACTACACTCACACACACCTGGCGGATGAGGAGGGTGAAGAAGACTCAGAACGACACACACTGCCCTTCCAGCGGAAAAACAACCACAAGCGTGAGTCTTTCATCTCAATATAATTGTAATAATCAATTACCAATTACCCAACAATTACCAGAAGCCGTTATTACATAGTAACGAACAAACATTTAACATTTTACATCTCAGAAAACATTGTTATGGTATTCAAAGTCCATCCTTAATAATGTTAACAGTCCATAAGGCTCAAAAAAATAGCAGACCCAAAGCCTACTAAAGTGATTAGGCCATTCAAAAAAGCGAAAAAATTTGAAAAATGTTCAAGTTCATCATGGCTACTATGTGTGGCAGCATCGCATTGTCTTTGGGAAGAGAGGTGTGTGTGTATGTGTGTGAGGTCACGTCAGTATAAGTGTAGTAGAGCTGGGGCTGGCTCAGGAATATGAAACCTTTGTGAAGAATTCCCTCTGTTTTCAACAAGAGACACAACTTCATGACGGGTCGCTCCAAAACAGATGTCTTTGTCTTGAGACGAACACGGTGAACATGTCCTTTGGAGTCTGCCATTGTCTCTATGATGCGTCCCATGAGCCATGAGTTCCTGGGTGAAGCATCATCCACCTCAAGAACAAGGTCCCCGACAGTGAAACTTCTCCGTGGTTTATGCCATTTTTGGCATTCCTGCATCGTAGTGAGGTACTCCTTGACCCACCTTTTCCAAAACAGGTTTGTGATGTATTGCACTTGCCTCCATCTTCTACGGATGTACAAGTCCTCCTTTCTGAACAGACTGGGTGGTAGTATTGGTTTTCCTTTAAGCTGGAGGAGATAGTTGGGCGTTAATGCTTCGAGATCATTTGGGTCATCACTAGGGTTGGGTATCGTCCGAAAATTTTCGATACCGATACCAAAACCAATACTTCCAATTCGATACGATGCCCAAATTATACTTTTTTCGATACTATATATTGTGAAAACCTTATAGGATTATCAGCAAACTACTTTTCTATACAGTGAGCACCGTAATTCATTGACACATTGTGTTATTTTGGTTCTGTACTCTAGCACTTTGAGATTGAAAGGATACAATGACAATGAGGTCAACGTGCAGGCTGACGTCTTTAATGTATGTTTGCTCATTCTCATTTAGCATTCTTATTTAGGAAGATAAGCATATCTGCCCTTTCTGGCAGGAGATGGGCCCTGTCTACACTAATCGTGTCCCCAGCTGTTGAGAATGTTCTCTCAACTAGAGTGGAGGATGCTTGGGGACACAAATACCTAGCACTTAGACCAAACAAGACTGGTAAAGTCTCCTTTCTCTCAAACCAACAGATTACTGGATTTGTTGAGGTCAACACATTAGGTAGGCTTCTATACAGCTCCAACTCCTTTCTTGCCCTCTCTGCTTCAGTCTGCACATTTGTGCTGACACCCTCCACATTTCCGCTGATGGTTCGGGCCCTGTCTTCATCCTCAAAGAGTTCATGTATTTACTGTTACTTTTCCTAGTAGATCGTTGCAAATGTAACTTACCTAAAAGATGGAGATTCAACTGTATTGAAGGGCTGCAACCCCTTAACTATGAAGCGGGTTCGTCCGCGGTGGTGTAGCGGTCTAAGCATCGCCTTTGTGTCGATGCAGTTGCCCACTGGGGACTGGGGTTTGCGCCTCGGTCTCGTCAGATCCGACTATGGCCGGACTCGATGAAGCAGCGATAATTGGCAATGCTGTCTTCGGGAGGGGGGCGGAGTCGGCTTGTGTTCGTCACATGAATGCGTCTCTGTGTGTGTCGGAAAAAGCAGTGGTTCGGCCTGGATTCGCCTTGTCCCGAAAGTGGTGAGGCGTCTCCTTCGAGACTGCCGGCCGGAGAGATGCAGTTGGCGAACGCATGCGGTACGAGGGTGGGAGTTTGAATTAAAATAGGGATCGATTCGCCACTAAATTGGGAGAAAAAGGGAAAAATCAGAAATAAATTTTAAAAAAACTATGAAGCAGGTTACAGCCCAGTGACATTCCCCTCTCTTTTCTTTCCTCATCTTAGCATTGGTACTAGCCAAAGAGAATGGAGTCACGAGTCACGGAGACTTGACTTGGCTCGACTTGGCGATCTACATTCCTGCAGGCTTGGAGTAGGGACGAATGAAATAGGAGATAAATTCAGGAAAATGCAGAGCTAATGTTATCTTCTTTTTTTTCACCTCAGACTGCTAACTGTTAACGAAAGTTAGCTAGTGCTAGCTACGTTAGCTTCATTTTTATATCCTAGCGTAGCTAACGTCTTATGATGTTAGACTAGCTTCATTTCTTTTTTACCTCAGACATACTGCTACAGTGTGATGGGACGGTCGTTCAAGATAGCCTCTGCCTCACATAGAGCTGTATGCAAGGTCTCATTGTCCAGAGCTTTCTGCTTCAGCACTGAACAGAGTGCTCTTTTGACCTGTTGTATGAGGGGCTCCCAAACACCGCCATGATGCGCTCCATGGGGGGAGGGTTAAAGTTCCACTTTATTCCTTCTTGCAGAAGTGATTTCTGGATCTTGTCCTGGTTGAGTTCCTGAAGGGCCTCTTTTAGTTCCCGATTTGAACTCACAAAGTTAGCTCCATTATCGGATCTTACTTCCTTTACTTGTCCTCTTCGGCGTATAAATCTCCTGAGTCCATTGATACATGCATCTGTGTCAAGAGCGTGCGCCACCTCCAGGTGAACTGCGCGACATGTCAAACAAGTAAATATGACTCCTTATCTTTTGATTGTACTCCTTCCCCGCTTCACATCAATAGGCCCGAAGTAGTCTATTCCCATGTAGGTGAATGGAGGGAGATCCATAGATACACGGTCAATGGGCAGATCTGACATTTTTTGTTTGCCTGCACTTGGGTGCTGGAGCTTGCAGGTTATGCATTCCTAATGACCGTTCTGGCTGCTGCGTTGGCGTGGAGTATCCAGTATTGATGAGAAAGGGTAGAAAGCATGCGATTCCGCCCGCTGTGGCCAACCTTTTCATTAATATGGCGAAGAATATAAGCTTTGAGATATGGTTGGTTTTGGGCAGTATTGCTGGGTGCTTCGTTTCCTCTGGAAGGGCTGCTCGGCTTAACCTCCCGCCAACTCTCAAGACACCATCCACCATCTTTGGGTCAAGCTTGACTAAGGGACTAATTTTCTTCACTGTGCCTTTGTTCATTGAAGCTATTTCGTCTGGGAAGCTTTGTCTTTGCACAAAACAAATGATGACTTTTTCTGCATGAGCCATGTCTTCAATGGCAAGCCTTTGCCTTTTATGCTTGCTTTAAACTGCTGCATGTGCTTCGTAACTGTGTCATCTTACTTGCTGGAGCCTTGGTGTATAGAAATTTTGGTTTTTGCCTTGATTCTTTCATGGCGCAGTTGTTTAAGGAGCTCTTCACACTTGAGAATCCATCCCACTGCTCTTTTTAGGTTGATCCAGCTGGAGAAGTGCTTAAGAGTGTAGTGGTGGAAGTTTCATTGGCTTGTAATACTGCAGCACAGACTGAGACCACATTCTTCACCTCTGGGTCATCAATAGAGATGGTGCCTGGGTCTTCACCATGCCCTGGCCATTCAGACTGAGGTTTGCTTAGAAACTCAGGGGCATGGGTCCAAGTTTTGGCCTGAAGAAAGTCATCTGCCCGCATGCTACGTGATGCTGCGTCTGCAGAGTTGAGCTTGGGGCTGATGTAATTCCATTGTGTAACATTGGACAATGTCCGAATGATGGAAACTGTTGGCCACAAAGGTTTTGAACCTTGCTGTGGTACTTGCAATGTACTTTAAGATGGACATGCTGTCTGTCCAGTACACTGACTCATCCAACGGAATCTGCAGCTCTGCTTTCAGCATTTGGTCTATACGCACAGCCAAGACCGCAACCACAAGCTCCAATCTGGGAATGGTGATCTGCTTGAGGGGTGCCACTTTTGCTCTTCCCATGATGAAAACAACATGTACTTCATCCATGCCGTTAGTTAGCCTAAGGTAAGACACCGTTCCCAGACCAACCTCGCTTGCATCACAAAAGTGATGCAGTTGTGCAGATGAGATTTCACCAAAGTCCTTGGGCGTGACACATGTGCTTACAGAGAATGCATCCAATAGCACCAGTTGACTCAACCATCTTTGCCATCTATCAACATGCTCTCGTGGAATCTTCTCATCCCACCCAAACTTGGCCTTGCATAACTCCTGAAGAATCTGCTTGGCTGATAGCACAACTGGTGCTAAAAACTCTAGGGGGTCATATACCGAACTCACAACAGACAGGATGCCACATCTTGTTGTTGGCTGAGGTTTCAAAACTGTGCTAAAAGTGAAAGCATCATCCTCAACATCCTACTGAGTTCCGAGGGCCCTTTCCATGGGAAGCTTATCCCTGTCAAGATTCAAAGTCTTGACTTCTTTGGCTCTTTCTTCCTCAAGGATTATGGTAAGGACAGAGCGATGGTTACATATCCATTTATTCAGATGAAATCCTCCTTTGCTGCACATCTCTTTGAGCTTCCTGTACAGCCATGCTGCTTGTTCTACGGAGTTCACTGACTTGAGACAGTCGTCCACATAAAAATTCTGTCTTATAGTGTCCACTACCTCAGCTGGGTATTCATTCTGGTTGTCTTCTGCTGTCTTCAGCAAGGCGAATGTAACACAGCTGGGTGATGATACAGCTCTGAAAATGTGGACTGTCATCCTATGCTCCACAAGCTCTTCAGTGATGTCTCCATCTGGCCACCAGAGAAAGCGCAAGAAATCAACGTCTTCTCTTGCCACTCCCACCTGGTGAAACATGCCTTCGATGTCGGTCATCGGAGCAATAGGACCCAGGCGAAATCTTAACATCACGCCAATCAGCTTATTGGTCAAGTCTGGACATTGCAGCAATTCTCTGTGTAGAGAGGTCCCATGAAACGACAATGCACAGTCAAACACCACACATAGCTTCTTTTTGCCTGGGTGGTAGACCCCATAATGTGGTAAAGACCACACGTTGCCACCTTCTGTCTCCAACTGGTCCTGGGGTATGACCTCCGCATACCCCATTACCACAACATCATGCAAGAAGGCCTTGTACTCATCCAGGAATGCTTGGTCGCTTTCAAACCTTTTCAGCAGCTGCTGTGCTCTTTGCAGGGCTGTATGCTTGTTGTTGGGCATGATTACATCTGGCTCACGAAACGGGAGCTTCAAGTAGTAATGCCCATCCTCTAACACTTTTGACTCTGAGATGATGCTCATAAACTGTTTGTCCTCCACAGACATTTCTGTCTTTTCGTAATGCTGCTCAGCAAAACTATGATTGTACTTCCCGGTTAGGAGCTCTTCCAAGTTGGCAGTACCTATCCCATTAACTTGTACAGGATGACAATCGCTCATGTCACTGGCTGTGACCGAGTGGGCCATTAATTACCCATCCTAGGAGAATTTTTACAGCAAACGGTCCATTACCTTCACTGTTTATTATTCTCCATGGCTCCAAGACTTCTGGAGCATTTGCACCAATCAGTAGCCCAATGCTTGCGTCGATCGGTGCCAATTCAACATCCTTCAGGAAAGGCCATTTTCTGATGTCCTCTTCTGTAGGAATGTTGTCTTTGGTTACAGGGATAGACACTTGCGAGAATACATCTGGCAACTTAAGGAATGTGCTCCCTTTCAGCGCAGCCACTTCCATTTCAGAAATCCTGTAACTGGGCACAGGCTTCTCCTGACCCATAGTTTTGAGAAGAACTTCCATTTTCTTTCCACTGGTGTTTAGCTCTGCCATTAATTCCTATGTACAAAAGGTTGCAGTGCTTCCTGTCACTTGCTGGGAATCGCTTGCTGCCTGGTAGATTTGAGCGTTCTG
Organism: Lampris megalopsis; assembly: GCA_022114975.2. Taxonomy (NCBI): domain Eukaryota; kingdom Metazoa; phylum Chordata; class Actinopteri; order Lampriformes; family Lampridae; genus Lampris; species Lampris megalopsis. The sequence continues at coordinate 755,813 of JAJHIY020002198.1, read as the reverse complement.
AGCTGTTGCTGGAGCTATGTACTCAGTAGATTTTCCAGAAATTTCCAACTGGTGTTCTGACGTTTTCATTTCTGATTTTAGCATCCTTGGTGATGATGGTGGTAGTTGTGGAGGCCCAGCATGCAAAGATCCAGACTCCATGAAAACATTTATTTTGGCTTCTGCAGCAGCCAAATCAGCCTCCATGGCGAGCTTCTCCTTCCTTGCCTTAAGCTAGATTTCCTCCATGTCCAGAGCATGCTTCATTTCCAATGCTTGAGCTTTAGCCATCAGAGCAGCAGGTTCTGCTTTAGCCTTTAAACAAGCAGAAGATGCACTGGAGGTCTTGCTGCTCGAGAACCTGGAGGATTTGCCATGAGCCTTGATTGAGGCTTTTTGGGATACACTATCTTCCGGTCCCACACTCCCATCCAATGACTCATTCACCTTCTCTTTCTCATCCCCATCCATCCATTTTTTAACGCCATTTAAGAAGTCTCTGAAAAGGGTCATGGCACCTGAACGCGAACCAAAACTCAACCAAGAGGAGGCAAAACGAAATAACTGCAATGCTGGTTAAGCTACAACAATCATCTCTTCCTGCCAGAGAAATTCCTGTATTTTATGGGGATGTTTTGCAGTACCGATCATGCCCGCGGCTTTTATCGTGGAAAAGCTGACACATTTAAAGTCAAAAGAATTTTTGCAACCGCTGCTTCAGTCATCCAACATTTAGTGTCCAACCATGGCCCACGCCTCTGGGCGCACGCGCTTCCGATGACCTCACGGTCTTATCATCCCACTCCTGACACCAATGCAGTGAATTAAGGGGGAGGTCCCGGGCTGCCCCCCGAATTGGCCGTGATCGTATAGCGGTTAGTACTCTGCATTGTTTAAATGTGTCGGCTTTTCCACGATAAAAGCCGCGGGCTCCGAAGACGGTGTCGGCTTTGAATCACTTCCCAAAAAAATTTTGCCACTAGCCACTTCAAAAAATAATTACGTTTATTTACAAACTCAAAAGTTCCAAAATTGTTTCTAAGTTAACAAAATAAAGAAACGAAAAGACCACTTATGGCATGAAACAAACGTACATAGCGATAGCAGTCAAAAGACTTTGCAACCGCTGCTTTGGTCACCCGGTATTTAGTGTCCAAACCCTCTGGCTATCAACCATGGCCCACGCCCTGCTGGGCGTCTCTCTCCAAGTAATGTACCCAGCTGACGAGGGATTGGAATCACCTGGGTTTAACCAGCAGCTACACAGGAGAAGGGACATTACCTGGAGAGGGAAATTTACACACATACACACGGCACTAGGGCCGTAACACCCCTTCAAATAACCAGCAGGGGTCATGTGCAAAGGTGCACGCCCAGCTTCTATCACACCAGAAAACGTAATCCATAACAAAACAATAATATAAAATATACAGTAGTAAACACAGTCACATATTATACTTCATTTGAATAAATTTGAAGGAATAAGCACAAGTGCAAAAGCATTTACCAAAAACCAAATTAACGGCTCCGACAACAATAACCATACACTCACACAGTTGTCCATTGTGACCGATGACATCCATCTTCTTTCTTGTAAGGAGGGTGTGGATGGCTATAAGGGTCGACCCTGATTGGACATTGGGTATGGGTTGAGAGGGTTACTGTCATTACAAATATCCCTCTCTGTGTTACACACACCTTTTTTCCTCTTGGGGGGGGGGGGGTACCTTTTTCCAGTCTTAAACCTTCTAATCCTGTGCTTGCCTGCATCATGCATGCATGTATGCATGCTACTGATCGAGCCAAGTCAAATGTATGTGTCCAATGTGGGTGAAGGATAGGAACTCTTATCAGTGGAAAGGTGGAGCAAATTTTTTTTTTCTCCCCAATTGTATCCAGCCAATTAACCCACTCTTTCCAAGCTGTCTTGGTCGCTGCACCACCCCCTCTGCTGATCCGGGTAGGGCTGCAGACTACCACAATCCTCCTCCCATACATGTGGAGTCGCCAGCTGCTTCTTTTTACCTGAATAGCGTGTGGATGGACCACGCTATTCCCCCCAGTTCCCCATCCATCCCCGAACAGGCACCCTGATGGACCAGATGAGGCGCTAGTGCAGTGACCAGGACACACCCACATCCGGCTTCCCATCCATAGACAAGGCCAACTGTGTCGTAGGGATGCCTGACCAAGCCAGAGGTAACGCAGGGATTCAAATCCCCATGTTGGTCGGCAACGGAATAGACCACTACACCAGAGCGGAGCAGATTAAAGATAACCTCTTCAGTTCAATAACGGCATGTGTTATTGATTGTTGTTCAGCTCCAAACCCTTACTTTTTCATATTACGATCACCATCAAGTATGAGAGCACAACGGTTCCTGAAGGTGTGCATTACTTTTCCAGCCTAACTTTCCAAGTTCTGCATTACTTTACCCAAGAGTGAGCTGATTTCTAAAGTCAGTGGGTGCATTTACATCCACACTAATACGTTGATCTTACCCTGATTGAGGTAGTGTTGTGATTAGTCAAAGGATCATGTGAACGTCCATGGTCTTAATCGATTAAGACCCCTGGACTTTTGCCCAGCTCTTTGGTCTTTTGATGCATGTGACCATCTTACTCTGATTTCATTCAGTTTTTGGAGCTGTGCATGCCAAGGGGAAGTCGCACAACAAACATAGCTGCCAAGGTGCCAAAGAAGTGTGGAGAGTTCTTTCTTCACCCTGGTGCAAAAACACAAACTGGTGACAACGTCTCCTTTCAGTTGTTATGTTGTCAGCTAATTTTGTAGTCACACCAAAAATAAAACTTCATATAGATTAAGGTGACTGGAATCCATTATACAAGCTAAAGGGCAGAGAGATTGAGGGAAACAGTAAATACATAATTTCCATGAAGCAGACGGCAATTATGCAAAGAATCATGTAGACACGGCTGTTAATTACCATATCCATGTGTTAGATATAGACATCCTCATTATATCCCTGTAGGAAAACATACATTTTGAATCAGAGGTCAAAACTCTTTATCTACCAATAAATATACAGAAACTTGTCTTATTGACAACCTGCAGAATGTCAAAATAATTACCGTCATAAGGATACAAGGACAAGAAGAATTCATATACAAGGTAAATGGATTGTGTAGTATGATAACAATACGTAGTATATACCACCTCTGCAAGTTTACATTCAATAACTATGTACCTTTCAAATTATGACAAGTTTTGTTGAAGCAGAGTGTCCATTCACCTGGAATTCAATTCAGTTCAATTCAATTCAATTTTATTGTCATTAAAAACAATGTGCAGGCACATGTTAAAAATGAAATGAGGGCTGTGGCTTCACCAAACAGTGCAAGACAGACACAGACAAGCACAGCAAACACAGTATAAGATGTACACACATGAAGACCAAAAGCTAAAAATAAGTTAAAAAAGAGCTGGAGTACAAAATATTTAACAATATCTACAGACATTCAGTGGGTAGCCAGGTTCAGGTGGGCAACAGCTTGTGGAAAGAAGCTGTTTATGAGCCTGGTAGTGCAGGCTCTGAGGCTCCTGTAGCGCCTCCCAGAGCGCAGGGGGGAGAACAGTCCATGGTTGGGGCGGGTGGGATCTCTGCTGATGCTCAGACTCCTTCGAAGGCAGCGTTTGTGATAAATGTCTTTTATGGCTGGGAGCTGGGTACCGGTGATATGCTGGGCCGCCTTGACGACCCGCTGCAGAGCTTTCTGGTCTACTGACGTGCAGTTGCCGTACCAACTGAGATGCAGATGGTCAGGATGCTCTCTATGGTGCAGTGGTAGAAGTTGGTGAGAATTTTGGGGGGTAGACAGGTGCTCCTCAGCCTCCTCAGGAAATGCAGGCATTGTTGGGCCTTTTTCACAAGGGCCTGGGTGTTTAATGTCCACGAAAGGTCCTCGCTGATGTGGACTCCAGGGAATTTAAAGCTGGAAACATGCTCCACTTCCACCCAATTGATGTATATGGGGGAGTGGCTGCAGCTTCTAGACCTCCTGAAGTCCACAATCAGCTCCTTTGTCTTCTGCACATTAAGGACAAGATTGTTGGTAGTACACCATGATGTGAGGTGCTGAATCTCGTCTCTGTAGGCCATCTCGTCATTGTTGGTGTTACGGCCAATGACTGGTGTCATCTGCAAACTTAACTATAACATTAGAAGGGTGAGTTGGCAGGCAGTCGTGGGTGAAGAGGGAGAAAAGGAGGGGGCTCAGAACACAGCCTTGAGGGGCACCTGTGCTGAGGGTCAGGATGGAGGAGGAGTGGTCACCTAACCTAACAGACTGAGGTCTGTTGGTCATGAAGTCCAGGATCCAGTTACACAGGGAGGGGTTGAGGCCAAGGGAGAGGAGTTTGGTGGTTAGTTTGGCAGGGATGATAGTGTTGAAGGCAGAACTGTAATCTATAAACAGCATCCGGATGTACATATGTGTTGTTAAGTTCAAGGTGGGTCAGAGGTATGTGTAGGGCAGTGGCAATGGCATCCTCAGTAGACCTTTTGGGACGATAGGCAAACTGATGTGGGTCGAATGTGGGGGGAATAATGTTTTTGATGTGAGCCAGAACCAGTCTCTCAAAGCACTTCATGGCAATGGGGGTGAGTGCTATTCGTCGGTAGTCATTCAGACATGTGGATGTTGGTTTCTTGGAGACAGGAATGATAGAGGTGGTCTTAAAGCATTCCGGGACTTTAGATTGGGACAGTGAGAGGTTAAATACAGGTGTGAAGAGCTCAGCCAGCTTGTCGGCACATTCCCGGTAGACCCAAGCCGGTATGCCGTCTGGTCCGGCAGCCTTCCGTGTGTTCACTCTGCGCAGTGATTCTCTGACCTCTGCGACTGATAGAGTGAGCACCTGGTTTTCTGGGTGGCTGGGGATTTTTGTGGCTGGGTCAGTATTGTCCTTGTCGAAGCGGGCATAGAAATGATTTAGCTTGTCTGGCAGGGAGGTATCATGGACAGCGGGACCGTGATTAGAGCTTTTGTAGTCTGTGATAGACTGAATGCCTTGCCACATTCGCCGAGGATCAGAGTTATTGTGAAAGTGGTCCTCTATTCGTAGGGAATATTTATGTTTGGCTGTTCTGATGCCCTTTTTGAGGTTCGATCTGGCTGTGCTGTAGGCCTCACAGTTACCTGACTTGAATGCTGCATCCCGGACTTTCAGCAGCTGCCGGACCTCACTGGTCATCCAGGGTTTCTGGTTTGGAAAGGTGCGGACTGATTTTTTTGTTGTGACACTCTCAGTGCAAAAGTTAATGTAGGCTAGTAGGGCAGATGTCTGTTCATTAATGTCTATATGGGGGCCATGGGTAGCTGAATGTGCAAAATACTCCGGTCTGTGTTTTCAAAACAGTCCTGGAGTTCAGAGACTGCTCCTTCTGGCCCGACAGTGATTGTCTTTACTGCTGGCTTGATCCGTTTTATTAGGGGTTTGTAGGCTGGGACCAGGAACAGGCAGAGGTGGTCAGAATGCCCCAGATGAGGGCAGGGAGTAGCTTTGTATGAGTCCTTGATGTTTATATAGAGATGGTCCAGGGGGTTTTGTCCCCTAGTGGGGCAGGAGACATGCTGATGGAATTTGGGCAACACAGCCCAATATATATGTTAAAATATATGTATATATGTTATATGTTAAATATATGTATATAAATATATGTTAAATATATGTATATATCTTAAAATGTATAAGTATGTTAAAATATATAAGTAACATTTAATTAATTTACAGTCACCAATACCCCAATTTGTACAGGACAATTGGGACAGGACAACTGGGGCTTTGTTTTCATCGGCAGAGGTGCAAACACAGGCTGATTGGCAGTTTCCTCAGGCGCGAGGTCAATTTTTTTCCGCTTGCATCCCTTTGGTTATTTTGTGGGTCAAAAGGAACCCACCTGCTCTGAGGTTGGTGGTGGTGGAGCAGCAGGGGACATGTTAATGTATATCCACTGCCACAGGTGCAGTAAAATTTCGGTGTCCATTTTGGTCCGCAGTTGTGCCACCGGCTCATACAGAGGTGCAATGAAGTAACCCGTGCAGTCAAGGACACATGGGAACATCTATCCAAATGTTATCACTGAAATTAACTGAAAGCAACATTTTGATGTTCATCAGAAAAAAAAGTGAGTATGTGGCTGATGAATATGATGTGAATCAAAGAATTTGGGCTCATCATGACCTATATGGAAAGTTCAACCTAACTTAACAAAGTGAATATCTGGTCCAGACATATGTATCCAAAAGTACAAACTGCTGGTTGGGAATCCTGTGAGATGGAATCAGTAGGACTATCAATCCCATGAGCAGGACAGTATTGGAGAATTTCTTTTTACTAAGTCATGGCATCACGTGTCAGACTCTAGAATAAAACCATTATGTCCATTATCTTGATGCATGCTCAATAATCCAGGTAAAGAAATAACAGAAGGTTGAATCAGTTCATCTGGACACAATGTTTATTGACAGATACGTTTCATCCCTCAACTAAATGACATCTTCAGTCTAAACTGACAGCAGGTATCCCCACCCCTTACTCTTCAGGGAGTCAAAGAGGCCAACTATGTTAAGAGGGAACAACCATCCCTGAACTGGGGGGGGGGGGCTAAGAGTACATCTGTCGCCATCTTACAATGCTGTGATTGAAACTGTTCCCCAACCCTCTGAATAGTACACATGGCCATCGAAACTCTTGTTAATGGGTACAACCGTATTTGATCATGAAACTGGTCATTGATTTCAGTCATTACACATCTGTCGCCATCTTACAATGCTGTGGTTGCAACAATCCCTAATCCTTTGTGAATAGTGCACATGATCAATGGTCACGCCCATATTTGCGTATGAAACTGGTCGTTGGTTTTGGTTTTTAGCACTGCATTGTACTGTGTTATATTGTATGTGCCAGGAAAGAGCGCCACAGATGTGATGTTTGCTTTGAGAATGTTGATGGAGAAGTATAGAGAAGGCCAGAAAGAGTTGCATTGTGTCTTTGTAGAGACAGCATACGACAGGGTGCCGAGAGAGGAGAGGACAGGGGAATAGTGAGGATGCAAGGAGTGCAGGTGACAAAGGCATATGAGTTTAAATACTTGGGGGTCAACTGTCCAAAGTAACGGGGAGTGCAGAAGAGAGGTGAAGAAGAGAGTGCAGGCAGAGTGGAGTGGGTGGAGAAGAGGGTCAGGAGTGATTTGCGACAGAAGGGTACCAGCAAGAGTTAAAGGGAAGGTTTACAGGATGGTTCTGAGACCAGCTATGTTGTATGGTTTGGAGACAGTGGCACTGACGAAAAGACAGGAGGTGGAGCTGGAGGTGGCAGAGTTGAAGATGCTAAGATTTTCACTGGGAGTGATGAAGAAGGACAGGATTAGGAACAGGTATATTAAAGGGACAGCTCAGGTTGGACGGTTTGGAGACAAAGCAAGAGAGGCAAGATTGAGATGGTTTGGACATGTGTGGAGGAGAGATGCTGGGTATATTGGGAGAAGGATGCTGAATCTGGAGCTGCCAGGCAAGAGAAGAGGAAGGCCAAATAGGAGGTTTATGAATGTGGTGAGGGAAGACATGCAGGTGGCTGGTGTGACAGAGGAAGATGCAGAAAACAGTAAGAGATGGAAACGGATAATCCGCTGTGGTGACCCCTAACGGGAGCAGCTGAAAGTAGTAGTAGTAGTAGATTGTACTGTATTAGTTTATAAGGATGGGGATACCTGCAGTAAGTTTACACTGAAGATGTCACTTAATTGAGTGATGAGATGTATCTGTCAGTAAACATTGTATCCAGATGAACTGATTCAACCTTCTTTGATTATGTCCATTGTCAGTATCTGTAGGCTCTGTTGTTTTCTGAGCTCAGTCAGAAAGTTGTTTCATAATGATCTCTTCATGTGCTGCCTCAATTTACATGTATTTTGTTTTGTATAAATGTAGGAATAGAGTATATAATTGGAAGATGACGACAGTACAGAAAAAGAATTTACCGCTGCTGGATTTCATACAGGGCGGCACGGTGGTGCAGTGGTTAGCGCGGTCGCCTCACAGCAAGAAGGTCCTGGGTTCGAGTCCTGGGGTAGTCTAACCTTGGTGGGTCATCCTCTTTTTGGAGTTTGCATGTTCTCCCCATGGCTGCGTGGGTTTCCTCAGGGGGCTCCGGTTTCCTCCCACAGTCCAAGGACATGTAGGTCAGGTGAACTGGCCGTACTAAATTGTCCCTAGGTATGAATGTGTGTGTGTGTGTGTGGGTGTGTGGGGGGGGGGCTGTGATTGCCTGGCGGCCTGTCCAGGGTGTCTCCCCGCCTGCCGCCCAATGACTGCTGGAATAGGCTCCAGCATCCCCGCGACCCTGAGAGAAGGATAAGCGGTTCAGATAATGGATGGATGGGTTTCATACATGTTAACCAAGGAGCAATGCAGAGCAGTTCAAGCAGACTTCTCTCTTTATCCATCATGAAAATGACAATACGCTGTGCTGCGATCCTTTTAAAGGGTATAAGAGGAACTGATATGATTGGCCAAATCGAAGCCAACTCCAATTCTACCTGTTTGTAATGTATTCATCCTAATCCAAACACTTTATCAACTGTGCCCCGGTGGGTTGCGCTTGCGTCTGCGGTTACCAAATTACCAAAAATATGTATATTCTGCACGTCCATGTGCACCTTCGCTCAGTCTCATAAAAATACAGCCCTTAGTGTTTTATGCGTAACATGAACACCATAAATGTACATAAGGCAAGGTAAAGGCAAGGCAAATTTGTTTGTATAAGCACATTTCAGCAACAAGGCAATTCAAAGTGCTTTACATAAAGCATAAAAGGCATTAAGATAAAATGTAAAATCAACATAAGGCAGTAAAAAGATATTTAAAAACAAATAAAAAGATAGAGCAAAAGTTACAGTGCAGTGTAAGATGATAATCAAATGCTTCAAATTTGATTTAATAAGACAATGGCCGACAGGAAAGTCTTCAGCCTTGATTTAAAAGAACTGAGAGTTACAGCAGACCAGCAGTTTTCTGGGAGTTTGTTCCAGATATATGGTGCATAAAAGCTGAAAGGTGCCTCTTCATGTTTCGTTTTGACTTTGGGGACAGAAAGCAGACTTGTCCCAGACTATAGCCTAGCAGAAGATCAGAAATGTATTTTGGCCCTAAACCATTCAGTGCTTTATAAACCAAGAGCAGAGTTTTAAAATCAATTCTTTGACCGACAGGAAGCCAGTGTAACGACCTCAGAACTGGAATGATGTGAGCCACCTTTTTGGTCTTAGTAAGGACTCGAGCAGCAGCATTCTGGATCAGCTGCAGCTGTTTGATTGATTGATTGGAGAGACCTATAAAGACGCCGTTACAGTAATTGTGTCAACTGAAGATGAATGCATGAGCAGTTTTTTCCAAATCCTGCTGAGACATGAATCCTTTAATTCTTGGTATATTTTTCAGGCGATAGTGGGCTGACTTTGTTATTATCTTAACTCCAACCCGGACTGCGAGGAATCTGGGTGTGATGCTGGACAACCAACTGTTGTTTGCTGCAAACGTTGCATTAGTTACTTGTTCCTGCAGATTTCTCCTCTATAACATCAAGAGGATTCTCCCATTCCTCACCAACGAGATGGCACAGGTGCTCATCCAGGCTCTGGTCATCTCCCGGCTGGACTACGGCAACTCCCTCCTTGCTGGCGCCCCGGCGTCAGCCATCAGACCTCTGGAGCTTGCTCAGAAAGCTGCAGCTCATCTGGTGTTCAACCGCCCTAAGTTCTCCCACACAACTCCCCTTCTCATTTCCCTACACTGGCTCCCAATAGCTGCTCGCATCCAGTTTAAGACTCTGGTGCTAGCCTACAGGGTAGTGAAAGGAACAGCTCCTTCCTATCTCCAGGCGATGGCCAAGCCCTACACCCCTGCCTGACCACTTCCCTTTGCTGCCTCGGGATGCCTGGTTGCCCCGTTGCTCAGAGGCCCCTGCTGCCATTCGACCCGGTCACGGTTCTTTTCTGTCCTGGCCCCACAGTGATGGAATGAACTCCCCACTGATGTCAGGACAGAGGAGTCGCTGCCCATCTTTTGGCGCAGGTTGAAACTCACCGCTTCAAGAACTACTAACCTGTTACTTGTTCTTAGCACTTATTGTATTCACTCACTTAAAAAACAAAAAAAATCTCTCTTGCGCTTTTACTTTACTGTTTTGCTCTTAAGATGCTTGTTTAGATGCACTTATGACCTCTGATGACTAGTAGTTCTCCTGATCTCCTATGTTAAATGCACTTGTTGTAAGTTGGTTTGGATAAAAGCGTCAGCTAAATGACTGTAATGTAATCTTGTGGTTATTGAAATTCAGGTCTGAGTCCATGACTACACCAAGATTTCTGGCTTGGTTTGTGGATTTTAACATTACCAGTTGTAGCTGAGCGCTAAATTTTAATCGTTCTTTCTTGGCTCTAAAGACAATTACTTCAGTTTTATCATCTTTGTTTAGTTGAAGAAAATCCTGAGAAATCCAATCATTGGTTTGTTTAATGTACTTACTCAGTGTGTGTGTATGGGATTATAGTTCCCTGGTGGTATGGTTATATAAATCTGTGTGTCGTCTGCATACTTATGGTAACATATGTTGTTGTTTTCCATAATCTGAATTAGTGGAAGCATATAGATATTAAACAGAAGTAACCCCAGAATGGAGCCTTGGGGAACTCCACAGCTCATTTTTGCCTACTCAGACACATAGTAGTCCCTGTCCTTTAAATAGGATTCAGACACGTTTGGTGCTGTGCCAGCAAGTCCTTCTCAGTTTTCCAGTTTGTACATAGGGGATAAACACAAATAAGTGCATGTTAAAGGCTGTAAATAGACTTTGCTCAAGTTGGAATTACTCACTACTGAACCTGATCACAAACCTGGCTCCCTGTTGACCACATCCACGTTCAAATAACATGTCTGTCTCATTACAATTTTTTTTTTTGGTCTGTTGTAATGTCTAGCTTTATTCCAGTATGCTGTAGTTTTTTATTCTTTCTGTCTGCTTGAATGTTTATGAATTTCAGGTTAACAACATATATCCACTCATCCCTTGGGAGAAGCTGTTTGGGTCAGTAATCAGCAGTGAAATGGCCACTATTGTTTGGACACAGAGAGGAGAGCTATGAACACTTGACCATTTTCTCCTCCCTTTTGTTTCACAGTATTTCTAAATTAGCAATTTACTTGGAATAGAAGTTGCACAAAAGCCCATAGACAAAGGCACAATGGTGCATGTGCATAAACACATGCAGATGCTCGTGAACACATACTGTACTCACACATACACACTCACACACACACTAGCACCAATACAGCCATGCCCAACAGAAGCTATGCTCCCCCTCAGTTAATTGGCAGTATGTGTTTTTGAATTGGCTTGTCTGAGAGAACAGGCTGACTCAGTGTGTGTGTGTGTGTGTGTGTTTGGTGCCATGCTGCAGTCTTAGGACTCTTCAGTGGAGGAGAGAAATAGAAAGCCAGCATTTGAATCGTTTAATATCCCCCATCACCCCCCCCCACACCAGTCAGCAGTCTCACACACATACGCACAAATAGAAATATAGAGAATTATGCACACAGACCCACACATATACCCGTGTGCACATGTGCGCGCATATACAAACACTCTCACTCTTGGAAAATGCAATCTTCTCTGCTGAAATGAAAAAGAGAGGCTTAGTCTGTCCGGTTTGTGCATGTACGTGTGTTTGTGTGTGATTTCTGGGTGTGTAGGTATGTGCCCTTTAGTGTCTGTGCATGTGTGTGTGTGTGTGTGTGTGTGAGCATGCCATTATAGGTTTCCCAATCTACTGAGTGTCATGGAGGAGAACCCCCCCTCCAACACACACACACACACACACACAATCCCCACCTCTTGGTATATTGGCACATATGTAATAATATTAATATGGCTCCCAAGAATGAAAGAAATGCTACATGCATAATTCATATCGTATTCTGCCTCAAAAAGCAGTCTAGACGCAATAGTTTGTGTGCTGCATCCACAACACAAGTAAAGGCTAAAGCACGCAGGAAGTGATTATACAGGATGGTGCAAACTATAAAAGTCTCTCTTCACTTCTGCTCTCACCAACCTTCTCTCACCCTCTCTCCTTTTTCTCCATCAAGTTGATAAATGAAAGATTCTTCCACCAAGAGATGAGATTGTGTTTTTCTCTCTCTTTGTCTCGCTCTCACCTTTTCTTTTTCTATCGTTTTTCTTCATCCTGTCTTCTCCCTCCTCCTCCTCCTCCTTTTCCATTTTTCACTCTCCAGCTATTCTCTTTCTCACCCCTCACCACTGCTCACACTCCTCTCCTTTCTCCTCTCCTTCTCAATGTTGTTTCTCTTCTCTCCGCCTTTGCCTTACGATTCATCCATCCACCTTTTTTATTTCTCTGTTCTGTGCCCCCCACCCCACCCTTGCTGCTGACCCCCCACCACCGCTACTGTCGCCCTTCTCAATATACCTGAGTCTGAGCCGCTATACTGTTTACTGGAAATGAGCAGTACTATGAAAATTCATGACTGCACCAGAATGTTTTCCCTTGTCTACTTCTCCTTCCTCCAAACAGCAGAGGTTGAAGTTGGAGAGGAAAAGAGGCAGAGGACGAGAGGATCAATGGTTGGGATGGGGCGGGAGTCTTTTTGGTGATGATTTGTTGTTGAAGAGGAGGAGGAGGAGAGGAAAGAAGAAGAAGAAGAAGAAGAATAGGGGTGGGACCAGTAGAAGAGGAGAGACAGACGAGGGGAAGGTGTGACGTTTACTTTAGCAGCTGGCCCTGTGCTGTCCAGGCTGAAAAATTGGCTTTTTGGGTAGAGTGGAGGAAAGAGGGGGGTAGTGGGGCAATGCTGCAGAGAAAGACAGACAAAGACAGAAAAGAAATTAGGAGGTGGATAGCAAAATATTCAAAGAAACCATTTCGAATCCCTGTGTTATCTCTGGCTTGGTTGGGCATCCCTACAGACACAATTGGCCGTGTCTGCGGGTGAGAAGTCAGATGTGGGTATCTATGCTGGTCGCTGCACTAGCGCCTCATCTGGTCGGTCAGGGCGCCTGTTTAGGGGGGAGGGGGAGCTGGGGGGAATAGCGTGATCCTCTCATATGCTATGTCCCCCTGGTGAAACTCCTCACTGTCAGGTGAAAAAAGCGGCTGGTGACTCCACATGTATTGGAGGAAGCATGTGGTAGTCTGCAACCCTCCCCGGATCAGCAGAGGGGGTGGAGCAGCGACTGGGATGGCTTGGAAGAGTGGGGTAATTCTCTGCAATTGATACAATTGCGAAGAAAAAGGGGGAAATCCATAATAATAATAAAAAGAAGAACAAGCAGAAACCACCATCACGGACCCCCCCCCCCAAAAGTACAACACCAAGTAGAGGCAGTCCAGCAGGAATACAATGAGAAAGAAACAGAGGTAACAGTAAGCATCAGGCAGAGATGGGAAACCCTGAAAGAAATTACTATCAAAGAACGACTAATAATCCCAAAGATCAAGAAAGACCACCACTCCAAAAAAGCCATCAGACTCGCCAACGAAGCCATCCAAAACATCAAGGGCGAGGTGACAAGACCGTTGAACCTAACAGAAATCAACCAGCTCATATATGCAGCCGCTTCAGCCATATCAGAGACAGTAGGAAAAAGACCAAGACAACAACAGAAACAGAAGAAAAAACAACCAGTTTGGAAGGAGAAAATTGAGAAGGAGATTAGGAAACTGCGGAGACAACTGTCACTCCTGAGTGAAGTCGAGAAAAATTCCAACATCAAAGAGAGAAAAAGGAAACAACTGAAATGAAAGCGCAACATCAAACAGAATGATATAACAATAGTCAAAGAGATGCTGAAACAACAGATTCAGGCAAAGGCACAGAGACTCAGGAGATTCGACTAGAGGAGCAAGTTCTTTTGGCAAAACAAGATCTTCAAAGAAGATGCCAAAAAATTCTATCATGAGGTGGGGGAGAAGATAGATGTCAACGAACCACCTACAATCGAAGAAGTCAAGGAGTTCTGGAGTAAGATCTGGGAGAACAACAAAAGACAAAATAAGGGAGCTACATGGATCCAGCAACAACAGGATCAATACAAACACATACAGAACCAAGAATAGTCAGACATCAACACCACTGAGATCACTGCTGCCATCAGCAAGACCAACAACTGGAAGGCACCAGGGATAGACAGAATTGCCAACTTCTGGATCAAGAACCTGCCCAGCATCCACGAAGACCTTGCATGGGTCTAGAATGATATCATCAAGAATCCAAAGAAATGTCCCAAATGGCTCACATGAGGAACCACGTACCTGCTCCCGAAGACAGAGGAGACACAGAACCCAAAGAATTGCAGACCCATCACCTGCCTACCGACAATGTAGAAGATCATCAGAGAGGACCTATAGCTTCCTCAACAAAAACAACTTGTTACCAGCAGAACAAAAGGGATGTAAGAAAGGTAGCTATGGATGCAAGGACCAGCTACTCATCAATAAAGCCATATTGCAAGAGGTCAAATTGAAGAAAAAGAACTTGTCAACAGCATGGATTGACTACAGGAAGGCATTTGACAGCATGCTACACTCCTGGATAGAGAAGAGCCTCAAGATCTATAGAGTCTGCTCAACAACTGTCAAATTCATCACGGAGAGCATGAAGACCTGGAAGACTGCCCTGAATCTCCATCATGCAGATGGGTCATTAACATCGAGACTGATCAACATCAGAAGCAGAATCTTCCAAGGGGACTCACTATCACCACTGCTCCTTTGCCTTGCACTAGCGCCACTCAGTAATCTACTGAACAACAGCAGCTATGGGTACAAATCACAGAATGGCAAACTGACCCACCTGTTCTACATTGACGATCTCAAGACGTTTACCAAGGACGACAATCAGCAGAAGGGTCTACTCACCATCATCAAGACCTTCAGCGATGACATCAAGATGGAATTCAGAATCGACAAGTGTGCCAAAGCCACTTTCTAGAAAGGAAGACTTACCAAGGCTGCAGACTTAGACCTTGACACTGACACCGTAATCAAAGAGCTAGACCAAGATAGCACATACAAGTACCTAGGAGTGAACAAAGGAGATGGCATACAACATTCAACCATGAAGGAGAAGATCCGGAAAGAGTAACACAGGAGAGGTATGGTACTGAAGAGTGAACTCAATGCAGCTAACAGAATTGAAGCTATCAACACCCTAGCAATACCTGTAGTGACGTACAGCTTCAACATCATCAGTTGGAAACTGAACAACATCAAGAGACTAGACACCAAGACAAGAAAGATGCTGACCATAGAGAAGATGCACCACCTGAAAGCAGATGTCGACAGGCTGTACCTACCAAGAGCTTCGGGAGGACGAGGCCTAGTCCAACTCGAACTGACCTTCAAGACTACCACGATCAGGCTGGATGCATACCTGACAAAAACAGATGACCCACTCCTCTGAATAGTAAAATATCAGATCTACTCCATCAATAAAGAAGCTGCGCAATTCAAGAAAGAGCTTGGTGTCCCAGAAACCCCACCAACGAGTGAAGCAGAAGGAAAAACACCATGGCCAGCGGCAACTGCAAAAAACCCGGGAGGACAAAGCAATGCACGGGAAGTACCCAAAAAGAATGAAAGATGCAGACGTGGACCAACAAAAGACACACCAGTGGCTGAGGAGCACCGGGCTGAAAGCAGAGACGGAGGGCCTGATAATCACTGCACAAGACCAGAGCCAGGCAACCAGATCCATCAAAGATGGAACAGACCCAAAATGCCGAATCTGTGGAATGTACGAGGAAACCATCGACCACATTGTCTCAGGCTGCCCAGAACTGGCAAAGACCGAGTACATACATGTACAGGCACAACAAGGCAGCAGCATACCTGCACTGGAAGATCTGCAGGAGTTACAAGATCAAGACAACTGAGAAGTGGTACGAACATCAGCCAAAAACGGTCACTGAAAACAATGATGTCACCATCCTCTGGGACACGCCCATCCACACCGACAGAGAGATAAAAGCCAACAAGCCCGACATCATTATTAAGGACAGGAAGCAAAAGAGGTGCATGCTCATCGACATGGCAACACCATCCGAAAAAAACACCTCAGTGAAAGTCACAGAAGCTGACCAAGTACAAAGACCTGGAGACTGAAGTCAACAGGATGTGGGGAATGAAGACCGAAACAACACCAGTGGTCATCGGAGCTCTAGGACTCATGAAGAAGGGAATGGAAAAGTTCACCAACCGTATCCCAGGAAACACCAACATCTGTGCAGTCCAGAAGATCGCCCTACTCGGAACAGCCCACATATTACAACGAGTACTGTCAATCAAGGGACATCTGCCCTATAGTGCCTCAGATCCATAGTTTGGACCCGGCTCTACAGGATGTAAAACAGGAAACGTGAAAGAAATTATAATGATAATAATAATCGAAGAAACTTGGAAAGAGAGACAAAATGAGAAGAAAACTGAGCGCGATAAGCAAGATGTAAAGATTGAAAGAGGAATGAATGCAACAAGAGATGAAGAGCAAGTGTGAGGTACGCGAACAGAGAGAGGAAGACTGGAGGAGAAGGCTGTTTGTCATCACAGCCATCCCCCTCCCAGTCAGAATTCAGACCCAGAAGCCACTTTATCTGCACGGACAGACGGGCCTACAGTGAGGAACAGCAGGCGTGCCGTGCACGTGTTTCTGTGTGTGCGTGGACGTGGATGTGTTGGTGTTCTTGTGCATTCATAAGTGCATACATGCACACGTGTCATAAAGTCTGTATGTGTGTACAGTATGTTAGTGGGTACATGTCTCTGTCCATATGTGTATGTGTTTGTGTGCGTTTGTGTGTTACCCTGTCATGTTTAAGTGTGCAGCATCGCAAGCGTGTCCAGTATTGTTTAGGTGTGTGTGTGTGTGTGTGTGTGCGTGTGTGCGTGTGTGTGTGTGTAGGGTGCAGTTATTTGTTGTGTGTGTGACATGTAATTGAGATCTTTCAAGGTCAGTGTGTCTTTGTTCCTCTTCACATTGTTCATGTTGTGTCCCCACTAGTTCTTACCAGATTTCACAAAATGGCCTCCCTGTCTTCTACCTTCAGTACTCAGATGGGGAGAAAGGGAGGAATCGGTATCAACTGTCACGGCACACACATGCTCGAGACCGGAGCCCTTTCAAATGGCCACCGTATACTATTCCTGCTGTCATACAAACACCTGCACGACCGCCTTGTGTTTGCTTCACTCCCTCTCTGCCTTTAGTCTGTCTTTATGTCTGTCTTTAGTCTGCCTTTACTCTGTCTTTATGTCTGTCTTTATGTCTGCCTTTAGTCTGCCGTTAGTCTGTCTTTATGTCTGTCTTTAGCCTGTCTTTATGTCTGTCTTTATTTCTGCCTTTAGTCTGTCTTTATGTCTGTCTTTAGTCTGCCTTTAGTCTGTCTTTATGTCTGTCTTTAGTGTGTCTTTATGTCTGTCTTTAGTCTGCCTTTAGTCTGTCTTTATGTCTGTCTTTAGTCTGTCTTTATGTCTGTCTTTAGTCTGTCTTTATGTCTGTCTTTAGTCTGTCTTTAGCCTGTCTTTATGTCTGTCTTTATGTCTGTCTTTATGTCTGCCTTTAGTCTGTCTTTATGTCTGCTTTTAGTCTGCCTCTAGTCTGTCTTTATTCTGCCTTTAGTCTGTCTTTATGTCTGCCTTTACTCTTTCTTTAGTCTGCCTCTAGTCTGTCTTTATTCTGCCTTTAGTCTGTCATTAGACTGTCTTTAGTCTGCCTTTATGTCTGTCTTTAGTCTGTCTTTAGTCTGCCTTTAGTCTGTCTTTTGTCTGCCTTAATTTGTTTTATGTCTGTCTTTAGTCTGCCTTTAGTCTGTCTTTAGTCTGCCTTTAGTCTGTCTTTAGTCTGTCTTCATGTCTGTCTTTAGTCTGTCTTTATGTCTGTCTTTTGTCTGCCTTTAGTTTGTCTTTATGTCTGTGTTTATGTCTGCCTTTACTCTGTCTTTAGTCTGCCTCTAGTCTGTCTTTATTCTGCCTTTAGTCTGCCTTTAGTCTGTCTTTATGTCTGTCTTTAGTCTGTCTTTAGTCTGCCTTTAGTCTGTCTTTAGTCTGCCTTTAGTCTGTCTTTAATCTGCCTTTAGTCTGTCTTTAGTCTGCCTTTAGTCTGTCTGCATGTCTATCTTTAGTCTGTCTTTATGTCTGTCTTTAGTCTGCCTTTAGTCTGTCTTCATGTCTGTCTTTAGTCTGCCTTTAGTCTGTCTTCATGTCTGTCTTTAGTCTGCCTTTAGTCTGTCTTTAGTCTGTCTTCATGTCTGTCTTTAGTCTGTCTTTAGTCTGCCTTTAGTCTGCCTTTAGTCTGTCTTTATTCTGCCTTTAGTCTGTCTTTATGTCTGCCTTTACTCTTTCTTTAGTCTGGCTCTAGTCCAGGGGTCAGGAACCTTTTTGATTGGGAGAGCCATAAAAGCCAAATATTTCTAAATATATTTCATTGAGAGCCATATAGTTATTTTAAGGTATAATAAATTAAATGTCTTACTTTTAATGCGACTTCTGGTGCTGCATGGTTTTGCTGATGGCCTTGTAGTCTGGTTCATACGTGGTGAGGCTGAGTTTCATGCAGGTGTTGAGGCTTCCATCAGTTAAACGTGAGCGTAGGTTGGTCTTAATGTTCCTCATATGCGAGAATGACTGCTCACATGCATATGTAGAGCCAAACATGGTCAATACGGCAATACTCACATGCTGCATTGTGTGGTATGTCACAGGAAGCTCGTTCCAAGTTTTAAGAATCAGCTGGTCTTCAGGTTGAAGATTTTTCATTTCTGTCCACTTGTGTTCCCTCGCCAGCTCTGCTCGCTGTCGCGCAAGACTTTCCAACTCTCCATTAAGTGACTTGAACTTACTCATCCACATGTCTGATGCCTTCAGGTCAGCAACTTCCAGCTCAAAGTCTCCGACAGAGACCCCGGGGATGCATGTCAGGTCGATTTTGTCCACTGCACACTCATGTGGATGAGTGATGAACTTGAAAAGACCAGTGCGTGCACGAAATTCTCCAAAACGTGCTTTGAATGACTGCAGGAGATTGGACGTAAAGCCAGCTAGCTGCTGGAGATCCAGATGTTGAGTGGAGTCACTTGCTAAGCATGCATCTCTAAATTGTTGCAGTCTTTCAAAGTGCAGAAGACGACCTGTTTCAATGTCCCTGAGAAAGACTTCCAGCTTGCTTTCAAATGCAAACACTGCTTGTTGAAGGGATGAGATTGTATTTCCAATACCTTGCATTTTCACATTGAGCTGGTTCAGATGGCCAGTTATGTCCACGAGATAGTGAAACTGCAGGAGCCAGTCAGTGTTGTCTAGCTCAGGATGCCTGACGCCTTTCATTTCAAGAAAAGTCCGGATTTCACTCAGGCAAGCTGCAAAACGGCTGAGCACCTTCCCCCTTGACAACCAACGCACGTTGCTGTGTAAAAGCAGACCGGGATAATGATTCCCAACTTCTTCTCACAGAGCTTTAAACTGGCGATCATTTAAAGCTCGGGCAACAATAAAGTTGACCACTCGAATGACCAGCGACGTCACCTCACCAAGCTCCTGGCCACACGTCTGAGCGCAAAGCGCCTCCTGGTGCAGGATGCCATGACAACTTAGGATGGCTCTCTTTTCATGTTCACGGAGAAGCGCTACAAATCCTTTGTTCTTCCCCAACATACAGGGTGCACCGTCAGTACAGACAGAAATAAGTTTATCCATCGGTAGTTTTTTTTCTTTAGCAAACTCCATGAAAGATGCGAATAAGTCCTCTCCTCTTGTTGTCCCTTTCATTGGCAAAACAGCCAAGCTTTCCTCACGCAGTGTGTCACCTGCAGCATACCTGGCAATTATACTGCACTGAGATAGATGGCTAACGTCTGCTGACTCATCTAACGCGAGAGAACAGTATGTCCCGGCGTTTATGTCCTTAATTTGTGTTTCCTCGACTTGATTTGCCATCATGATGCTACGATCGTGCACAGTTCTTGCTGACAGGGGCATGTCTTTTATTCGTTTGATTAGCTTGTCTTTATTTGGGAAGTCATCAAGCAGTTCATTGGCCACATCAAGCATGAATGTTTGGGCATACTCGCCATCTGTGAATGGCTTTCCATTCCTTACTATTGCCAAAGCCCCCGCAAAGCTAGCGGAATTCCCGTCACCTTGCTTGGTCCACACACGTACTTGCTGTTGACTCGTCTGCGCTCTCCGCTGTAGCTCCTCGCGTGCCCTTTCCTGCCGTCCCCCGCTGGATATTTCCATGCAAATGACGCATGGTGTGTATCGAAGTGCCGCTTTATATTTGACCGTTTCATCGATGCAATGTTATCATTGCATATTAGACATACCGCAGATCCTGCTCTCTCCACAAATGCAGATTCCTCTGTGCACGCAGCCTGGAATGCGCGGTAATCATCGTCTTTTTCTCTTTTCGTCATCTTTTCCGTTACAAGGGTTGAAGCGGATAAACTAGTTGGCTATCTGATAAAATTGATTTTTTTCACCTTTACAATGACCCGGACATGCTCGCAAGCCATTGGTTCCCGACTTGACCCACGGGTGACCCGTGACATTTATCTTCAAAACTAATTTATGTTTACTTTAAAATGACACAGTATTATTAAGAAATATCACAAGTATTTTAAAATCAGTTCCAAACTGATTTTTTTTTAAAAAAAACTTTTTCAACTCAAAATTGTCTGGGAGCCATATGCCGTCACCAGAAGAGCCATATATGGCTCGCGAGCCATAGGTTCCCGACCGCTGCTCTAGTCTGTCTTTATTCTGCCTTTAGTCTGTCATTAGACTGTCTTTAGTCTGCCTTTATGTCTGTCTTTAGTCTGTCTTTAGTCTGCCTTTATGTCTGTCTTTTGTCTGCCTTTAGTTTGTCTTTATGTCTGCCTTTACTCTGTCTTTAGTCTGCCTCTAGTCTGTCTTTATCTGCCTTTAGTCTGCCTTTAATCTGTCTTTAATCTATCTTTATGTCTGTCTTTAGTCTGCCTTTAGTCTGCCTTTATGTCTGTCTTTATGTCTGTCTTTAGTCTGTCTTTAGTCTGCCTTTGGTCTGTCTTCATGTCTGCCTTTAGTCTGTCTTTATGTCTGTCTTTAGTCTGCCTTTAGTCTGTCTTCATGTCTGTCTTTAGTCTGCCTTTAGTCTGTCTTTAATCTATCTTTATGTCTGTCTTTAGTCTGCCTTTAGTCTGTCTTTAGTCTGTCTTTAGTCTGCCTTTGGTCTGTCTTCATGTCTGCCTTTAGTCTGTCTTTATGTCTGTCTTTAGTCTGCCTTTAGTCTGTCTTCATGTCTGTCTTTAGTCTGCCTTTAGTCTGTCTTTAGTCTGTCTTTAGTCTGCCTTTGGTCTGTCTTCATGTCTGCCTTTAGTCTGTCTTTAGTCTGTCTTTAGTCTGCCTTTGGTCTGTCTTCATGTCTGCCTTTAGTCTGTCTTTATGTCTGTCTTTAGTCTGCCTTTAGTCTGTCTTCATGTCTGTCTTTAGTCTGCCTTTAGTCTGTCTTCATGTCTGTCTTTAGTCTGCCTTTAGTCTGTCTTTAGTCTGCCTTTGGTCTGTCTTCATGTCTGCCTTTGGTCTGCCTTTAGTCTGTCTTTATGTCTGTCTTTAGTCTGTCTTCGTGTCTGTTTTTAGTCTGCCTTTAGTCTGTCTTCGTGTCTGTCTTTAGTCTGCCTTTAGTCTGTCTTCGTGTCTGTCTTTAGTCTGCCTTTAGTCTGTCTTCGTGTCTGTCTTTATGTCTGCCTTTAGTCTGTCTTTAGTCTGTCTTCATGTCTGTCTTTAGTCTGTCTTCATGTATGTCTTTAGTCTGCCTTTAGTCTGTCTTTATTCTGCCTTTAGTCTGTCTTTATGTCTGTCTTTTGTCTGCCTTTAGTTTGTCTTTATGTCTGCCTTTACTCTGTCTTTAGTCTGCCTCTAGTCTGTCTTTATTCTGCCTTTAGTCTGCCTTTAGTCTGTCTTTAATCTATCTTTATGTCTGTCTTTAGTCTGTCTTTAGTCTGCCTTTAGTCTGTCTTTATGTCTGTCTTTAGTCTGCCTTTATGTCTGTCTTTTGTCTGCCTTTAGTTTGTCTTTATGTCTGCCTTTACTCTGTCTTTAGTCTGCCTCTAGTCTGTCTTTATTCTGCCTTTAGTCTGCCTTTAGTCTGTCTTTAATCTATCTTTATGTCTGTCTTTAGTCTGTCTTTAGTCTGCCTTTAGTCTGTCTTTATGTCTGTCTTTAGTCTGCCTTTGGTCTGTCTTCATGTCTGCCTTTAGTCTGCCTTTAGTCTGTCTGTATGTCTGTCTTTAGTCTGCCTTTAGTCTGTCTTCATGTCTGTCTTTAGTCTGCCTTTAGTCTGTCTTTAATCTATCTTTATGTCTGTCTTTAGTCTGTCTTTAGTCTGCCTTTAGTCTGTCTTTATGTCTGTCTTTAGTCTGCCTTTATGTCTGCCTTTAGTCTGTCTTCATGTCTGTCTTTAGTCTGCCTTTAGTCTGTCTTCATGTCTGTCTTTAGTCTGCCTTTAGTCTGTCTTCATGTCTGTCTTTAGTCTGCCTTTAGTCTGTCTTCGTGTCTGTCTTTAGTCTGCCTTTAGTCTGTCTTCATGTCTGTCTTTAGTCTGCCTTTAGTCTGTCTTTAGTCTGTCTTTATGTCTGTCTTTAGTCTGTCTTTAGTCTGCCTTTAGTCTGTCTTTATTCTGCCTTTAGTCTGTCTTTATGTCTGCCTTTACTCTTTCTTTAGTCTGGCTCTAGTCTGTCTTTATTCTGCCTTTAGTCTGTCATTAGACTGTCTTTAGTCTGCCTTTATGTCTGTCTTTAGTCTGTCTTTAGTCTGCCTTTATGTCTGTCTTTTGTCTGCCTTTAGTTTGTCTTTATGTCTGCCTTTACTCTGTCTTTAGTCTGCCTCTAGTCTGTCTTTATTCTGCCTTTAGTCTGCCTTTAGTCTGTCTTTAATCTATCTTTATGTCTGTCTTTAGTCTGCCTTTAGTCTGTCTTTATGTCTGTCTTTAGTCTGCCTTTATGTCTGTCTTTATGTCTGTCTTTAGTCTGTCTTTAGTCTGTCTTTAGTCTGCCTTTGGTCTGTCTTCATGTCTGCCTTTAGTCTGCCTTTAGTCTGTCTTTATGTCTGTCTTTAGTCTGCCTTTAGTCTGTCTTCATGTCTGTCTTTAGTCTGCCTTTAGTCTGTCTTTAGTCTGCCTTTGGTCTGTCTTCATGTCTGCCTTTGGTCTGCCTTTATTCTGTCTTTATGTCTGCCTTTAGTCTGTCTTCGTGTCTGTCTTTAGTCTGCCTTTAGTCTGTCTTCGTGTCTGTCTTTAGTCTGCCTTTAGTCTGTCTTCATGTCTGCCTTTAGTCTGTCTTCATGTCTGTCTTTAGTCTGCCTTTAGTCTGTCTTCATGTCTGTCTTTAGTCTGCCTTTAGTCTGTCTTCGTGTCTGTCTTTAGTCTGTCTTTAGTCTGTCTTCATGTCCGTCTTTGGTCTGCCTTTAGTCTGTCTTTAGTCTGTCTTCATGTCTGTCTTTAGTCTGTCTTCATGTCTGTCTTTAGTCTGCCTTTAGTCTGTCTTTATTCTGCCTTTAGTCTGTCTTTATGTCCGCCTTTACTCTTTCTTTAGTCTGGCTCTAGTCTGTCTTTATTCTGCCTTTAGTCTGTCATTAGACTGTCTTTAGTCTGCCTTTATGTCTGTCTTTAGTCTGTCTTTAGTCTGCCTTTATGTCTGTCTTTTGTCTGCCTTTAGTTTGTCTTTATGTCTGCCTGTACTCTGTCTTTAGTCTGCCTCTAGTCTGTCTTTATTCTGCCTTTAGTCTGTCTTTATGTCTGTCTTTAGTCTGCCTTTAGTCTGTCTTTATGTCTGTCTTTAGTC
This sequence comes from Lampris megalopsis, assembly GCA_022114975.2. Taxonomy (NCBI): domain Eukaryota; kingdom Metazoa; phylum Chordata; class Actinopteri; order Lampriformes; family Lampridae; genus Lampris; species Lampris megalopsis. The sequence continues at coordinate 731,926 of JAJHIY020002198.1, read as the reverse complement.
TGTCTTTAGTCTGTCTTTAGTCTGCCTTTGGTCTGTCTTCATGTCTGCCTTTAGTCTGCCTTTAGCCTGTCTTTATGTCTGTCTTTAGTCTGCCTTTAGTCTGTCTTCATGTCTGTCTTTAGTCTGCCTTTAGTCTGTCTTTAATCTATCTTTATGTCTGTCTTTAGTCTGTCTTTATTCTGCCTTTAGTCTGTCTTTATGTCTGCCTTTACTCTTTCTTTAGTCTGGCTCTAGTCTGTCTTTATTCTGCCTTTAGTCTGTCATTAGACTGTCTTTAGTCTGCCTTTATGTCTGTCTTTAGTCTGCCTTTATGTCTGTCTTTTGTCTGCCTTTAGTTTGTCTTTATGTCTGCCTTTACTCTGTCTTTAGTCTGCCTCTAGTCTGTCTTTATTCTGCCTTTAGTCTGCCTTTAGTCTGTCTTTAATCTATCTTTATGTCTGTCTTTAGTCTGCCTTTAGTCTGTCTTTATGTCTGTCTTTAGTCTGCCTTTATGTCTGTCTTTATGTCTGTCTTTAGTCTGTCTTTAGTCTGCCTTTGGTCTGTCTTCATGTCTGCCTTTAGTCTGTCTTTATGTCTCTCTTTAGTCTGCCTTTAGTCTGTCTTCATGTCTGTCTTTAGTCTGCCTTTAGTCTGTCTTTAGTCTGCCTTTGGTCTGTCTTCATGTCTGCCTTTGGTCTGCCTTTAGTCTGTCTTTATGTCTGCCTTTAGTCTGTCTTCGTGTCTGTCTTTAGTCTGCCTTTAGTCTGTCTTCGTGTCTGTCTTTAGTCTGCCTTTAGTCTGTCTTCATGTCTGCCTTTAGTCTGTCTTCATGTCTGTCTTTAGTCTGCCTTTAGTCTGTCTTCATGTCTGTCTTTAGTCTGCCTTTAGTCTGTCTTCATGTCTGTCTTTAGTCTGCCTTTAGTCTGTCTTCGTGTCTGTCTTTAGTCTGCCTTTAGTCTGTCTTCATGTCCGTCTTTAGTCTGCCTTTAGTCTGTCTTTAGTCTGTCTTCATGTCTGTCTTTAGTCTGTCTTCATGTCTGTCTTTAGTCTGCCTTTAGTCTGCCTTTAGTCTGTCTTTATTCTGCCTTTAGTCTGTCTTTATGTCCGCCTTTACTCTTTCTTTAGTCTGGCTCTAGTCTGTCTTTATTCTGCCTTTAGTCTGTCATTAGACTGTCTTTAGTCTGCCTTTATGTCTGTCTTTAGTCTGCCTTTAGTCTGTCTTTATGTCTGTCTTTAGTCTGCCTTTATGTCTGTCTTTATGTCTGTCTTTAGTCTGTCTTTAGTCTGTCTTTAGTCTGCCTTTGGTCTGTCTTCATGTCTGCCTTTAGTCTGCCTTTAGTCTGTCTTTATGTCTGTCTTTAGTCTGCCTTTAGTCTGTCTTCATGTCTGTCTTTAGTCTGCCTTTAGTCTGTCTTTAATCTATCTTTATGTCTGTCTTTAGTCTGCCTTTAGTCTGTCTTTAGTCTGTCTTTAGTCTGTCTTTAGTCTGCCTTTGGTCTGTCTTCATGTCTGCCTTTAGTCTGCCTTTAGTCTGTCTTTATCTCTGTCTTTAGTCTGTCTTCATGTCTGTCTTTAGTCTGCCTTTAGTCTGTCTTTAGTCTGCCTTTGGTCTGTCTTCATGTCTGCCTTTGGTCTGCCTTTAGTCTGTCTTTATGTCTGCCTTTAGTCTGTCTTCGTGTCTGTCTTTAGTCTGCCCTTAGTCTGTCTTCGTGTCTGTCTTTAGTCTGCCTTTAGTCTGTCTTCATGTCTGCCTTTAGTCTGTCGTCATGTCTGTCTTTAGTCTGCCTTTAGTCTGTCTTCATGTCTGTCTTTAGTCTGCCTTTAGTCTGTCTTCATGTCTGCCTTTAGTCTGTCTTCGTGTCTGTCTTTAGTCTGCCTTTAGTCTGTCTTTATGTCTGTGTCGGTGGTGTGACGGTGGCGGAAGGTCATTTGAAGTCAGGCTGAAAAGGTCTGAGCTCTCAGGTTTTGTGCTGCCGCTTCTACGCTGCCATTTCTAGTAATGTGGCGAGCAGTGGCGGATGTGTTTCTCCAGATGAACAAACTGTACCCTAACTGGGATAGTCTGTTGTGCCGTTACTGCACCAACAGCATACTTCATCATTACCGTCAGCAGTGAAAACTGATCTTTACATCAGGCTTATCCTTGTGTTATCTGCATGAACAGATGTGTGACACACACACACACACACACACACACATATTTGTGTGCATGCTTGTGCAGATACGTTCATTTGTGCAGCAATGGTCTTTCAAATCCTGACTTTCTGTCATAGTCGGTGGAAGTTTCTTGCTGCTTCCTCTGTTGGATATTGTGTTTTCTCTCTTTCAAGGTTAAGCCAGTGTCTGTCACAGCTCAGAAATTACTACGTGATTTACGACGTAAAGTTTGATAAACAAACTATATAATGCATTACCTTGAAAATTCAAAGCACTTGTTTCTTTGTGGATGACATCTGAACTTCCCACGTGCCGACACACCAGCATCCTTCCATTGCAGTTGGTTGGTTGACTGTTGCCGCCGCTGCACCGTGCAGGAAAGGAAGGAAAACGGCTGTTGCCTAGCAATCTGGTTGCCATAGATACCACCAGGGCTCCCTCCTAAAGAGTAGAATGTTATGTACATTGAAAGGGCGTGTGTGTGTGTGGGGGGGGGGTGTCAACAGGGAGGGAGATGAGGGAGCGATAGATAAAGAAAGGGGAAAGAGGAAAGAAAATAAGGAGGAGGAGGAAGATGGAGGAAGGAGAGATGGGTGGGAGAACTTCAAATTTGGTGATGGGGAGAGGAAATTCGAAGGGGGCACCGAGGAGTTCATCAAAAATAACATAAATAATGTGAAAAGCAAGGACAGAGAGAGAGAGGGAGGCAAAGGGACAGACAGAGAGAGAGAGAGAGAGAGAGAGAGACTTTGCAAAGTGAGAGAGACAAAGCAATGGCTGAGAGAACTGGAGAGAGAGAGAGGCAGAGACAAACAGACAGAGCAGAAAACGTAAAAAAACAAAACTTAGTGATTCATCATATGGATTCCCCCAGGCAGGTGGAGTCGAGGAGGTGGGGCAATATTGGAGTCTGCATCATTTGGTATTCTGTCTGAAGATGTGGGGGTCTGGCTGGCTGGCTGGCTGGTTGGCTGGCTGACTGGCTGGCTGGATGGCTGACTGGCTGGATGGCAGGATGGATGGCTGACTGGCTGGATGGCTGGCTGACTGGCTGGCTGGCTGGCTGAATGGCTGACTGGATGGATGGATGGCTGGCTGGATGGCTGACTGGCTGGCTGGCTGGAGGACCTCAAAATCATTTTGGCCATGTTTGGATAGCCTCTACCGCCAGTGTCTGACCCCGTCTCCCCTGTCCTTGGCCCGTGGTCTTCCCCTGCCCCCTTACCCTCCCCATTGGCACTATCAAATCCCACTTTCCTTTCAAACTTTCCTCTCTGCTTGTGTGTTTTTTGTGTTTTTCTGAGAAACGCTCTCAGAGTAAGGCATTGAATACCTCACCCGGAAAATTGTGCGAGCACTGTCAAATTTCTTCTCGGGAAATTCTACTTTAGGTATCTATTGCTTTACCCTTCGCATGCCCGTGACTGTATGGCTACTCATAATTGATAGCACGCATAGACAAACAACAGCGACACAGTAGAATGGCGGACTATCTGAGGTGAAGCACAATTTAAACAGGATTACACAGTCACGTGTCTAGCCAGCTCTCCCTGGACCAGGAGGATTAGTAATTCGCGTTTTTACTCTGCATCGACAGGGAAGTAAATCCACTATGGCTAAATGGTTCTAAGTGTGTGCATGTTTGTTTTGTGTGTGTGTGTGTGTGTGTGTGTATGATGATGGGGCGGCAGTCTTTGTGTGGTGGTATTTACATACATGATTCATTGATGAGTTAGTGTGTGTCAGCTTTTATGCATATTAGTGCATGATATATTTGTACTTGTGTCTATCCATTGAATATGCACAGTCTGCAGACTGCAGAGCCTGACAAGTGTGTGCATGTGTGTATGTGTTTGTGTGTGTCTGAGTGCATGCACGTACAGGTCAGTGTAATTGCACTGCAGCCATAGATCAAGTTTTATTATGCACCAAAACCTCCTCTGTCCTCTTTACTTTGCAATGTCATCCTTGCACATGTGTTCACATTGGACACACACACACACACACGCGCGCGCGTATACAGACCCACAATGCAATGGGAGTTATGCAACCTGCTGACTGGACATGGGTGGTTAAAGTAGTTGTGTGTCTGTGTGTGTGTGTAGGGTGCGGTTGGGTGTGTGGGGTGGGTTGGGGGGAGTAAAAGGAGGAGAAGAGTGAAAATGGGGAAAGAGAAAGAACAGGGCATTATGTGGTCATAGATGGATGGCAGAAAGAGAATTCTAATTTCAAAAGAATAAAGCAAGAGAGAGAGCGGGAGAGAGAGAGAGCCAAAGGGAGAGAAAGAGAAGAAGTGAGAGAGAAAGGGAGAGGAAGCGAGAGAGAGTGAGAAAGGGAGAGATAGTGAAACAGTGAGAGGGAGAAAGGGAGAGAGCAAGACGGAGCGAGGGAAAGCACCAGAGAGAAAAGGAGCGAGAGAGAGAAAGGGAGAGAGAGAGAAAGGGAGAGCGAGCAAGACGGAGAGAGAGAGCAAGGCAGGGAGAGGGAGAGAGCGAGAGAGAAATGGATAAGGGGAGAGAGAGATGGAGAGAGAGAAAGGGATAGGGGGAGAGAGAGAGAGTTCCAGCCAAACTCAGACGATGTAAACTTGGCAGTTAAACAAATTAAGGAAATATTTACTAAATCAGTTATCAAGGCTAACCTGAAAAACCTCAATAAGAGACGTCAAAAAGAGAACTGATTTGATGGAGACTGCAGAAATGCAAGAACGAGACTATGACAAATATCTAATCTGAAACACCGTCAACCACAGAAAACTGAATTTAGACAAAAATACTGTGAGATACTCAAAGAATATAAACAAACTTTAAAACAGAAAAAGCAAGATTGCTACAACAAAACTCTCCGAGACATTGAAGAGTCTTTAAATGAAAATCAGTTCTGGGAAAAATGGAACAATTTGAATTCTGAACTAGCCTTTCAAAATGGAGACATTTGGAAAATAATATTTTGAAAACCTATATAAAGAAATACTGCCAGAAGACCTCTCAACAGAACAAAAACATAAAAGAAAAGCTGGAAATACTGGAATCGACTATAAAAAAAACAACCAGAACCCAGCTGGCTACCAAATGTCACTAGAAGAACTAACAGTCAAACTTCAAGTCTCAAACAAACAAAAAAAGCCTGTGGCCCTGACAGCATCAGGACTGAAATGCTCAGACACAGTTCTCCTGAGCTGCAGAAGGCCCTGCTTAAACTGTTCAGCCTGGTTCTACAAGCTGGCTGCTTTCCTGACACCTGGAATTGGGGGCTTATATCCCCAATATACAAGAGTGGAGATGAATTTGACCCCAATAACTACCGAGGCATCTGTGTGAGCAGTAACCTGGGGGAGGTCTTCTGCTGTATTGTTAATGCCCGAATACAGGCTTTCCTTACCGAACACAGTGTCTTGAGCAAGAGTCAAATTGGTTTTCTACCAAATCACTACACTACAGATCACATCTACACCCTACGCACCCTAATTAATCAACATGTTCACCAAAAAAATAAGTCAAGTTTATTTATATAGCACATTTAAAACAACCGCATTTGAACCAAAGTGCTGCACAAGCCTAAAATACAATATAAAATAAGTGACACATATGAATATAAAACTACATGTAAAAAGACTTACTAAAATAAAGAATATAAAACATAAGAGTAAAAGTATATTTGCACAATAAAATCACAGTGTCACGCTCAACTTGAATTGAATGCCAGCGAGAAGAGGTAGGTCTTTAACCAAGACTTAAAAGTCTCTAGGGTCTGAGCAGATCTTATGTGTACTGGTAAGTTGTTCCAGAGATCAGGGGCAGCTACTGCAAAGCTCTGTCGCCCCTATGCTTAAGCCTGGCTCTGGGAACATGTAGGAGCATCTGGTTTGTTGACCTGAGTGCTCTGACTGGTGTATGATGATGCGTTAGCTCAGATAAATACGATGGTGCCAGCCCATTTAAAGACTTAAAAACAAGTAATAAAATCTTAAACTGGATCCTAAAACAGACAGGAAGCCAATGAAGGGAGGCCAGTACAGGCGTTAATGTGATCACGTCGTTTCTTTCCTGTCAGCAGGCGAGCAGCTGCATTTTGTACAAGCTGCAGGCGACAAAGCGACGACTGAGCTACGCCAATATACAATGAATTACAATAATCTAGACGAGAGGTAATAAATGCATGAATTACCCTTTCAAGGGAGGGAGATAGGTCTTTACTTTTCCCAGAAGTCGTAATTGAAAAAAACGTATTTTGACTACTGAGTTTATTTGTTTGTCAAAGTTAAAAGAGCTGTCAAAAATCACACCAAGATTCCTAACAGAAGAGTGACTGTAGGAAGCTAAAGGGCCAAGAGCGCTATCATAACCATCCGGCAGATCAGGCTGTCCATATACAATAATTTCAGTCTTATTTTGATTTAGTTTCAGGAAATTTAACTCCATCCATATTTTGACATCCTTTAAACAACTCAGCAAAGCCTGTATAGAATCTCTGCTGTTTGTTTTTTTAGACAGATAGATTTGCAAATCATCAGCAAAACAATGAAAAGACATATTATGTTTTTTTTAAAATGGATCCCAAGGGCAGCATATACGATGAGAAGAGAATGTGGCCCAAAATGGAGCCTTGTGGGACCCCACAGTTAAGTGGGACCGCAGCTGAAGAGAATTGGTCTATATGGACAGAAAAGCCTCTATTTGGCAGGTAAGACTTGAACCATTCTAGGGCTGTGCCTTTAGTGCCTACACACAGCTCAAGACATGATAAAAGAATATTATGGTCAACTGTGTCGAAGGCAGCAGTCAGGTCAAAAAGCACCAGAACAGCTGAGTTCCCAGAGTCCACAGTTAAAAGAAGATCATTAAAAACTCTTAAAGGGGCTGTTTCAGTGCTGTGATGTGATTTTGAAACCAGACTAGAACTTTTCACAAATGCCATTAATTTCTAGGTGCGTTTGTAATTGTACATAAACTGCTTTCTCTAAGACTTTTGAAAGAAAGGGCAGCTTAGAAATTAGCCTAAAATTAGAAAGAACAGAGGGATAAAGATTGCTGTTTTTGATGAGGGGCTGTACTACAGCATGTTTGAAAGCAGCAGGAACACAGCCTGAGAGAAGAGAGGTGTTTATCAAAAGTATAATACAAGACCCAACGGTGGTAAAAACATCCTTTAACAGTCGGGGTGGACTACTGTCAAGGGGGCAATGTGAAGGCCTCAAATGGTTAACTACCTCAGATATAAAGGAGGGAGACACGGGCTCAAACTGCTCTAAGACAGCTGGGCCCATAGAATAAACAGAAGGATCTGAGGCTGAAGAAGATGGTGAGACCCTAATAGCAGAGATTTTATCTGTAAAAACTTTAAGAAATTCTTCACAGAGAGTGGGTGTTTGCACAATGCAAGGAGAATCACATGGATTTATAACAGAGTTAATAGTATTAAAAGAGCCTGAGGCCTATGACAATTGTTGGACACAAGGTTTGATAGAAACTGTGTTTTTGCAGATTTAACGGCTCTCTAGTACTCTGATAAGCAGTCTCTTAGAATTCCTAAGGAGACATGAACTTTGTCTTTCTTCCACTTTCTCTCAGCACGTCTACATGTGCATCTAAGAGCGCGGGTGGTGTCATTGAGCCATGGCTCTGTCACTGGTTTAGGGCGTTTGGTTGCAACAGGAGCAACCAAGTCCAGTATGTCAGTGCAGGTAGAGTTAAAAAGAGTGGTAATGTAATTAACACTGAGATTACAAGAGTCGTCCAGGGTGTGAAGCATAGAATCTTTAAAAGCAACAGAAAACTAAGATGCCATCAAAGGGTTAATCGTGCGCAGGGGGCGTGCCAGGGCACGCGATATAACCTGAGAATAAGGCAGTGTCACAGTAAATAGCACAGGCTAATGTTCCAATATAATTGTATCACATATTTCAGTGATGCATACACTTAAACCAAAGGCCAACACAAGGTCCAGTGTGTGACCCTTCTCATGTGCCGGGCTAGTCACCAATACAGTGAGATTAAAAGAGTCAATAGGATTCAAAAAGTCTTTGACCAGAGGTCTGGATTCACAACAGACATGGATATTAAAATCACCGACAATTAAGAAACTGTGGTAGTTCACTATAATCCCCGCCACAAAGTCTGTGAATTCCTCAATGAAGTCCTTATTGAATTTCGGTGGACGGTAGACCACTGCGCACAGCACTGGACAATTACACTTTATTTCAAAAAGCTGCAGCTGGAAGCTGGAGATGTGGAAGCTGGATTTAAATACAGAAGCTAGACCTCCACCTTGGCCAGTGGTCCGAGGCGAGCTGATGAATAAACAGTCAGGGGGAAGAAGTTCAGAAAATGGGGTGAACTCACCAGCGTGAAACCAGGTCTCCGTCAGAAACATAAAATCCAATTCCCAAGAGGTAAAGAAGTCATTTAGCTGGAATGTCTTATTAGCTAGCGATCTAGCATTAACGAGAGCCAGGCGGACAGTAAGCTCCTCTTTGATGCTCATGCATGATCCAGTGGGCGAAGGTTCCTGTTATCCACGCCGCCTCTACGGGTCGCATCTGTCTGGGAAGAGGAGCCTCCACCGGCAAGTGAAGTTGGCCCACAGCAACGCCAGGAACAACAGGCAGGAGCCATCGAATCGGAAAAAAGTGATAACCACTGCGAAGGAGGCGAGGATCATTTCCATGGGAGGACGTTAGGTAAGCCTTGATTCTCACCCGAACACCACCCCGCTTTCCCCGTCTTCTAGGGCGCTTCCTTCGGGGAATGACACAAGGTGGGCGGCGCAGGTATGCCAGTATAGCCGAGAGCAATGGAGGAAGGTTTGAAAATGGATCTCCCAAATTGTGCTTTAACAGCAACTCATGGGACGCTCGGATATTGAGAAGCGCTTGGCGATCATATACGAGTAGAGTAAGGTCATCATGACAGCATATGTGGCAAAACAGAACAATAGTAAACAATACGCCAAACAGACCCGACAGATGGCTCGTCGCACACACTAGCGCCATCTTGCCGGAAGTCGTTACAACAATCCTATATAAAGGAAAAATATTTGCACGCTTTATTGATTTGAAGAAAGCATTTGATTCAATCTGGCACTATGGCTTATATTATAAAATCATCCAAAGTTGTGTAGGGGTTAAAGTGTTTGACATAATCAAATATATATATTTGGAAAATAAGTGTGGCGTAAAACATGGCAACAAAAGAACAGAATGCTTCACTGAAGGGCGAGGGGTGAGACAGGGCTGCAGTTTGAGTCCAACCCTGTTCAATATCTACATCAGTGAGTTAGCTGTGTTACTGGAACAGTCTGTATCTCCTGGCCTCACCCTAAACAACACAGAAGTTAAATTCTTGCTCTATGCAGATGACCTGGTGCTGCTGTCACCCACAGAACAGGGTCTACAGCAGCATCTGGATCTGCTAGAGAAATACTGTCAGAACTGGGCCCTGACAGTAAACTTAAAAAAGACAAAAATTATGATCTTCCACAAGAAACCCAGGTGTCAGGAAAGTAGACACCTATTTACTCTAGATAACAACGCCCTAGAGTACACGTTAAACTATGATGACCTGGGACTGAGGGTCAGCTCCTTGGGAAGCTCTGGTCTGGCAGTGAATGCCCTTAAAGAGAAAGCCCGCAAAACTTTCTATGCAATAAAAAGGAAATTCTATCAAACAGACATCCCAATTAAAATCTGGTCCGAAATCTTTGACAGTGTCCTCCTGCCCATTGCAGTATATGGAAGTGAAGTACGGTGTCCACTCAGTCAGCAAGACTACACTAGAAGGGACAAACATCCAATAGAAGCCCTGCATGCAGAATTCTGGCAAATTGCTAAACGTGCAAAGGAAAACACCAACAGATGCATGCAGGGCAGAATTAGGCCGTTTCCCATTGATAATAAATATCCAGAACAGATCACTTAAATTCTGGATGCACCTTAAATCAAGTCCCCACCACACACTGCAGTTTAAAGCATCCAAATCCAAGAGCTAAGAAAGCGTCCCCTCAGTCAGCTGGTTGTGAAACTAACTGACCCCGTAACCACTGACACAGATGAGTTTCAGACTAGCACTGCTAACCAGCCACAGACTAGAGTAAACCACATCATCACACAACGCAACAACTCATGTGTGGAACACTGGGGCACAGAAACCAAATGACAACACAAATGAGAATGTTATGGGGTCCTAAAAAGAGAAGACAAACTGGCTGACTGTCTGTCTGTCCACTGTCAGAGACAGTCAGCACAGACACATCCTTACCAAGTACAGGCTCACTGACCACAGTCTAGCCACTGAAAAGGGCAGACACACACAACATCTTGGCTACCAAAAGAGCAAAGAATATGTGGTGACTGTACGGCAGGTGAGGTGGAGACAGAGATGCACTTCCTGCTAAATTGTGAGACATTCCAGAACATAAGAGAAAAATACCAGGAGACATTTGAAAACCAGATTCCAAATGTTCTACTGCTGGATGAGAAAGAACAATGGCCACTTATTTTAGGAGAGGGTCAAAGGTCACACCTTGCTGCACAATATGTGTCAGAATGCCATAGTCTAAGGCAGTGTTTCTCAACCCAGTCCTCAAGGACCCCCTATCCTGCAGATTTTCTTTGCAACCCTGAATAGGTACCTGTTTGTAGTAATTACGCAGTGAATGTCAAGAGTTTGCACACCTTGCATAATTAAGTGCTGTGAGATGATTGGTTGAGTAAGTACAAGCAGAGCTACCTATGCAGGGTTACAATGAAAATCTGCAGGTTAGGGGGTCCTTGAGGACTGGGTTGAGAAACACTGGTCTAAGGGACAGTGAGTGACCAAAACATTGTCAGTTACTGTCAGTTGCTGTTCAAGTGCTGTTCTATGTTTCTGCCAGATCTATGTCTTCCTTTTTCCTTTTTTTTTTCCTTTTTTTGTGTTTAGTTCTCTGTTGACCTGTTTTGTTTTGGCAACATTGTAATTAATGCAGCCATGCCAATAAAGCATCATTGAATTGAATTGAATTGAATTGAGATAGAGAAAGAGAGGGGGGAGGGGGGGATAGAACAAGTAAGAAAAGGGGAATGAAAAATCAAGCAGAATGAATCATAGATAAAACAGAAATAACAACAAAGCGTAAAAGCGTGTGTGTGTGTGTGTGTGTGTGTGTGTGTGTGTGTGTATGTGTTTGTGTGTGTGTGTGTGGAGACAAGCAGAGGAGCCATAGCAATACGGGTGAGAGCGAGGGGAGAGGGAGAAAAGGGAGAGGGGGAGAGAAAGAGAGCGAGTCACGGACTTTTTCATCTGTGACTGACAATTTCCATCTGACTGCATCGCTGTCTGTCTCCTTTTGTCGGTGTGGAAAGTGATGCCGACTCGAGTCTTCAAGCTGCTGGGCTTGTGTTTATATTTGTGTGTCTTTTGGATTTGTGCTGTTTTTTTTCCCATTCATTTTGTTTGTCCATTCCTTTTCTTTATACGTTAGGTGACTGTGGATGTGTGTGTGTGTGTGTGTGTGTGTGTGTGTGTGTGTGTGTGTGTATCAGGGGCAGAGGACTCTCATTCGTCACATTAAAGAGAGCAAGTGGGGGATGGGACCGAAGCCAGACTGCAAATTATACAAAGGCATGGTTATAAATCTTGGTGTGTGTGGTTGTGGTGTGTGTGTGATGCGTGCATGTCCTTGTGTGTGTGTGTGTGTCCGTGGTATGTACTGTAATGTTGGTGGTGGTGGGTGTTGCTCCTGAGAGGCTCTCCTCATTAGGTGGCGAGGTGACAAGAGTGCAGAGTGTGTGTTTTCACACACCGCTGCTCCGATGCAACAGGAAAGACTTCCTCGCTTCCTTCCCCCTACCCTTTTTTTTCTTGCCTTTCTCCCGAGCTCCTCTCTCTCTCGGCTCCTCTCTCTGCTCTTGATGTTCTCCTCTCTGTCCTCGGTATATTCAGTGTGCGCCTCCTCCATCTCTTGTGTGCCTCTCTCTCGCCCTCCTCTTCCTCTCGCTCCGTTCCCCCGTGTGTGTACCCGTATTGTTGGGATATTCATGATCTATTGTAATAGAAAAGGAGGAGATCAGCTTGGGTACATGAAGAATGAGCAGAAACTGGGCTCACCCGTTTCCCGCCTGCAGGTGCCCATCCAAACCACGCCTTTACCCCTGTTTCCTACCTGCAGGCGCCCATCCAAACCACGCCTTCACCCCTGTTTCCCACCTGCAGGCGCCCATCCAAACCACGCCTTCACCCCTACTTCCCGTCTGCAGGCGCCCATCCAAACCACGCCTTCACCCCTGTTTCCTGTCTGCAGGCGCCCATCCAAACCATCACCCCTGTTTCCCGCCTGCAGGCGCCCATCCAAACCACGTCTTCACCCCTGTTTCCCGCCTGCAGGCGCCCATCCAAACCATCACCCCTGTTTCCTGCCTGCAGGCGCCCATCCAAACCATCACCCCTGTTTCCTGCCTGCAGGTGCCCATCCAAACCACATCCTCACCCCTGTTTCCCAGCTGCAGGTGCCCATCCAAACCACATCCTCACCCCTGTTTCCCAGCTGCAGGTGCCCATCCAAACCATCACCCCTGTTTCCCACCTGCAGGCGCCCTTCCAAACCACGTCTTCACCCCTGTTTCCCACCTGCAGGCGCCCATCCAAACCCACGTCTTCACCCCTGTTTCCCGCCTGCAGGCGCCCATCCAAACCATCACCCCTGTTTCCTGCCTGCAGGCGCCCATCCAAACCATCACCCCTGTTTCCTGCCTGCAGGTGCCCATCCAAACCACATCCTCACCCCTGTTTCCCAGCTGCAGGTGCCCATCCAAACCATCACCCCTGTTTCCCACCTGCAGGCGCCCTTCCAAACCACGTCTTCACCCCTGTTTCCCACCTGCAGGCGCCCATCCAAACCACGCCTTCACCCCTGTTTCCCGTCTGCAGGTGCCCATCCAAACCATCACCCCTGTTTCCTGCCTGCAGGCGCCCATCCAAACCATCACCCCTGTTTCCTGCCTGCAGGCGCCCATCCAAACCATCACCCCTGTTTCCTGCCTGCCATCACCCCTGTTTCCTGCCTGCAGGTGCCCATCCAAACCACATCCTCACCCCTGTTTCCCGCCTGCAGGCGCCCATCCAAACCATCACCCCTGTTTCCTGCCTGCAGGTGCCCATCCAAACCACATCCTCACCCCTGTTTCCCAGCTGCAGGCGCCCATCCAAACCACGTCTTCACCCCTGTTTCCCGCCTGCAGGCGCCCATCCAAACCACGTCTTCACCCCTGTTTCCCGCCTGCAGGCGCCCATCCAAACCATCACCCCTGTTTCCTGCCTGCAGGCGCCCTTCCAAACCATCACCCCTGTTTCCCGTCTGCAGGCGCCCATCCAAACCACGTCTTCACCCCTGTTTCCCGCCTGCAGGCGCCCATCCAAACCATCACCCCTGTTTCCTGCCTGCAGGCGCCCATCCAAACCATCACCCCTGTTTCCTGCCTGCAGGTGCCCATCCAAACCACATCCTCACCCCTGTTTCCCGCCTGCAGGCGCCCTTCCAAACCACGTCTTCACCCCTATTTCCCACCTGCAGGCGCCCATCCAAACCACGCCTTCACCCCTGTTTCCCATCTGCAGGTGCCCATCCAAACCATCACCCCTGTTTCCTGCCTGCAGGAGCCCATCCAAACCACGTCTTCACCCCTGTTTCCCGCCTGCAGGAGCCCATCCAAACCACGTCTTCACCCCTGTTTCCCGCCTGCAGGTGCCCATCCAAACCATCACCCCTGTTTCCCGCCTGCAGGCGCCCATCCAAACCATCACCCCTGTTTCCTGCCTGCAGGTGCCCATCCAAACCACATCCTCACCCCTGTTTCCCGCCTGCAGGTGCCCTTCCAAACCATCACCCCTGTTTCCCATCTGCAGGTGCCCATCCAAACCACGTCTTCACCCCTGTTTCCCGCCTGCAGGCGCCCATCCAAACCACGTCTTCACCCCTGTTTCCCGCCTGCAGGCGCCCATCCAAACCATCACCCCTGTTTCCTGCCTGCAGGCGCCCTTCCAAACCATCACCCCTGTTTCCCGTATGCAGGCGCCCATCCAAACCATCACCCCTGTTTCCTGCCTGCAGGCGCCCTTCCAAACCATCACCCCTGTTTCCTGCCTGCAGGCGCCCATCCAAACCACGCCTTCACCCCTGTTTCCCGTCTGCAGGTGCCCATCCAAACCATCACCCCTGTTTCCTGCCTGCAGGCGCCCTTCCAAACCATCACCCCTGTTTCCCGTCTGCAGGCGCCCATCCAAACCACGTCTTCACCCCTGTTTCCCGCCTGCAGGTGCCCATCCAAACCATCACCCCTGTTTCCCGCCTGCAGGTGCCCATCCAAACCATCACCCCTGTTTCCCGCCTGCAGGTGCCCATCCAAACCATCACCCCTGTTTCCTGCCTGCAGGTGCCCATCCAAACCACGTCTTCACCCCTGTTTCCCGCCTGCAGGCGCCCATCCAAACCACGTCTTCACCCCTGTTTCCCGCCTGCAGGTGCCCATCCAAACCACATCCTCACCCGTTTCCCGCCTGCAGGTGCCCATCCAAACCACGTCTTTACCCCTGTTTCCCGCCTGCAGGCGCCCATCCAAACCATCACCCCTGTTTCCTGCCTGCAGGAGCCCATCCAAACCACATCTTCGCCCCTGTTTCCCGCCTGCAGGAGCCCATCCAAACCATCACCCCTGTTTCTCGCCTGCAGGTGCCCATCCAAACCATCACCCCTGTTTCCCACCTGCAGGTGCCCATCCAAACCATCACCCCTGTTTCCTGCCTGCAGGCGCCCATCCAAACCATCACCCCTGTTTCCTGCCTGCAGGCGCCCATCCAAACCATCACCCCTGTTTCCTGCCTGCAGGTGCCCATCCAAACCACATCCTCACCCCTGTTTCCCAGCTGCAGGTGCCCATCCAAACCATCACCCCTGTTTCCCACCTGCAGGCGCCCTTCCAAACTACGTCTTCACCCCTGTTTCCCACCTGCAGGCGCCCATCCAAACCACGCCTTCACCCCTGTTTCCCGTCTGCAGGTGCCCATCCAAACCATCACCCCTGTTTCCTGCCTGCAGGCGCCCATCCAAACCATCACCCCTGTTTCCTGCCTGCAGGCGCCCATCCAAACCATCACCCCTGTTTCCTGCCTGCAGGTGCCCATCCAAACCATCACCCCTGTTTCCTGCCTGCAGGTGCCCATCCAAACCATCACCCCTGTTTCCCGCCTGCAGGCGCCCATCCAAACCATCACCCCTGTTTCCCGTCTGCAGGTGCCCATCCAAACCATCACCCCTGTTTCCTGCCTGCAGGTGCCCATCCAAACCATCACCCCTGTTTCCTGCCTGCAGGCGCCCATCCAAACCATCACCCCTGTTTCCCGCCTGCAGGTGCCCATCCAAACCATCACCCCTGTTTCCTGCCTGCAGGTGCCCATCCAAACCATCACCCCTGTTTCCTGCCTGCAGGAGCCCATCCAAACCATCACCCCTGTTTCCTGCCTGCAGGTGCCCATCCAAACCACGTCTTCACCCCTGTTTCCCGCCTGCAGGTGCCCATCCAAACCACGTCTTCACCCCTGTTTCCCGCCTGCAGGTGCCCATCCAAACCACGTCTTCACCCCTGTTTCCCGCCTGCAGGTGCCCATCCAAACCACATCCTCACCCGTTTCCCGCCTGCAGGTGCCCATCCAAACCACGTCTTCACCCCTGTTTCCCGCCTGCAGGCGCCCATCCAAACCATCACCCCTGTTTCCCGCCTGCAGGTGCCCATCCAAACCACGTCTTCACCCCTGTTTCTCGCCTGTAGGTGCCAATCCAAACCATCACCCCTGTTTCTCGCCTGCAGGTGCCCATCCAAACCATCACCCCTGTTTCCCACCTGCAGGTGCCCATCCAAACCATCACCCCTGTTTCCTGCCTGCAGGCGCCCATCCAAACCATCACCCCTGTTTCCCGCCTGCAGGTGCCCATCCAAACCATCACCCCTGTTTCCCGCCTGCAGGTGCCCATCCAAACCATCACCCCTGTTTCCCGCCTGCAGGTGCCCATCCAAACCACGCCTTCACATCCTTGAGGAATCAAACTGCAACATTTATTTGGGGGTTGTAAATTCACTCATGATGTAACTCATGATGTGTGTGTGTGTGTGTGTGTGTGTGTGTGTGTGTGTGTGTGTGTGTGTGTGTGTGTGTGTGCGTGCGTGTGCATTTTAAATTCACTCCTGATGTTACTCAATGTGTGTCTGTGTGTGTGTGTGTGTGTGTGTGTGTGTGTGTGTGTGTGTGTGTGTGTGTGTGTGTGTGTGTGTGCATGTGCATTTTAAATTCACTCCTGATGTTACTCATGGTGTGTGTGTGAGTGTGTGCGCGTGTGCATTTTAAATTCACTCATGATGTTAGTCATGATACTATGTGTGTGTGTGTGTGTGTGTGTGTGTGTGTGTGTGTGTGTGCGCGTACATGTGTGTGTATTCTGTCCCCTGTGTGCGTGGCTCTACACGAAGGGACAGATAGCTAAACGTGCTAGGCATTTTAAGGGTTAATGATGACTCAGGCGTGGAAGTAAAGCTGAAGTCTGTTTGCTTGTTAATCTTCGTCAAGTTGCTTTCTTACAATGCCAAAAACTCTGTGAAACTGTAAATAAATACAGAAGAAAATGTTCTTAATGTACATAAAAAGTGTAGAAATGTAAATATTTGCTTATTAAAAAAATACTAGACAGATGGCTGCTCTATATGTGACAAAAAAGGGTTTAAGTAATTAGCTATAAATCTTTACAAATATTAAATAAAACAACAAAATATTCATCAATCCTTATCTATAAAGATGTAACATATAAACTTACGAACAAAGCTTCTCCAAGGCTCAACACCGGCGGATGTGATGGATTAAACAAAGAATGCTCTGAAGCACATTACCATGCAGATCTCAAATATAAGACGGCTGGTCTGAACTATGACCGTAACCATGTGATTGCAAATGACCAATAGGAAACAAGGACTTTAAACTGACAGCAGTCTTTAAAATAACCAGTGAGATGCACTACAATGCTCTTCACCTACATGTATAACATTACACTCCCCACCTGGTATTGAACACAATACCACTATCAATTTCTTAATTAAGTCCACAAACTGAATAAAATAAGGCAAGGAACTGTCAATGGTACTCTGCCTGGGTAAAAAACAGAATAATGGCTATAGTTGGGATGTTGGGACTACTGCTGTAGATGGTAACTCGGCTTCTGGGACACCTGCGGACTGTAGCTCGGCTTCTGGGGATAGTAACTGGGCTGCTGGGGCACCTGTTGGGGAAAGTAGCTAGGCTGCTGGGGCGCCTGCTTGATAGGGTAGCTAGGCTACTGGGACGCCTCCTTGCTAGGATAGCTAGGCTGCCGGGGCGCCTGCTTGTCATCCTCTGTCCTTTCGAAGATCTTGCTTCCCAGTGAACGATCTCCAGCATTCTGAACTGGGCTGTCAGAAAAATGAGGGCAACTTAGGTTTTGAGAGCTGAGAGGCTTGGTGCTTGTACCTACTGTGAGCTTCTCTTTCAAAACCAGGTGGTTGGAACATGGGCTGAAGTGAGAGTGGCAGCCATTCTCCAAAACATTAGTCCGGTATGCACTGACTCCCTTAGGCTTGTGAGCTGCACCTAGACAGACCTCTCCAACTACAACCATCCGAGGTCAAGTTTTTGGGCATAAGGGGCGTTGTTTGTCCCATTACGCTGGTCTCTTACCTTGTGGACTTGTAAGACACCCCGGCCAAGGAGTGGGAGAATCTGTGCATCGGGATGAGGTGAACAATAGGCTTGGAATGGTGTTTGGCAGCCTCAGGAGTAGGTATTTCTGACCTATCATTCGGCATATGGTTGCACTCTGAGTGTGGGAAGAGGTACGCTGAGACTTCCATCTGAGGGCTGAGCGATGAAGCCAGCTCATCTTCTTCCAGACATCTCTGTGACTCCAGCACATGTGCGCAGAGTGTAGGGAGAATCTGAGCCCTCGAGGTTGAACAAGTCAAAGAACTCGGACCGAGCAAGAGACCTATTACTCTGGTCATCGAGTACAGCATAGACTTTTATCGATCTGTCTGGGTTTTCTTTTGAATGCATCTTAATGAGGCATATTTTGGAGCAGGAGCGGGAGGTGTTGGCTTCACCACACCTTCTTCACTTTCCTCCCCACCAATGCTGTGAGGCTCTTTGACGGTCCATGGAGCTGGTCCTGGGTGAAGAGCTGTGACATCTTTATTGCTGTCACACTCTTTGCACTTAATGAAGGTCCACACATGGATGACAAACTGTGTGGATGGATACTGGTTGAATATTGGGTAGCTGGCTGATTCATGCTATGCTCTCTGAAGTTGCTAGTGTGGTGCTTGACAAAAATAGGAGTGATGATCGGTCCATCCCTAGCTGTGTGAATGGGATTTTGCTTGCTGTCTTGGTGTGGCGGAGCTTGAGGAACTTCATGTGGCTGATTGGGTGCGGTGTTAGACTCAGCATGGGGCAATGACTGCTGACTAGAGTGGCATTCAACATAGTCACTTGTTCTTTTCTCTCTGGAGTCATGAGGAATACCTGCGATTTCCACTGAGCCTGCTTTAGATCCCAGTTCTGCTACAGCTGATTCCAGAATCAATGCTTCAGCTAATGCAGCTGCAACCTCTTCCTCTTGCTTCAGTGTTGTTAGAGTGGCCTCCATGCGCGCCTCCTCTACTTTCAACTGGGCTTTTTCAACCATGAGCTCAGTTTCTCTTTTAACAAAGGTGTAGTGGGCACGCGCCTCCTTAGCCTTGGCACATGCTTTAGCTGCTGCTAGGCTTGCTGAAGATTTGCTAGAACTGTCAGATGAAGCAACAACAGACCTGGTCACATACGACTTAACGGGTGGAGGTTGAGACGGAGCCTTCCGTTGATCTTTTTGTTTCCCTTGTTGTCTATCTTGTATGTGCTGTACACCTCTTATTTGGTATGAAGAGCACAAGTAAGATGAAGCAGGGCAGTTAACGAAGAGCCGCTGTCTTTGTTTGCTGTAATTGCTGTGTCGAGCCCGCCGTGATGCTGTTCTTTCACTATTTTAAAGACTGACAGCAGTCTTTAAAATAACCACTAGGAAGCACTACAATGCTCGCCACCTACATGTATAACATTACAGTGTGTGTGTGTGTGTGTGTGTGTGTGTGTGTCTGCGTGTGGTATAGTGTGTGTTTTTCGACCACGTAGTGGAATGGCCTGGCAGGTGCGGTTTTCCTGCCCAGGCACAGTGTTGAGTGGCCAATTTTTGGGCCACCTTTTCTAGGTCATTCCCCAAATGGGGTGAGCAGTGCGGTCCCTAAATAGGGCTGCTCAGACGCACAAGGGTCTGCCGGAAACAGCTGCCACTCAATCCCAGCTGCTAACGACCATTGCCCGTGTCGCTGGTGTGCAGAGATCCAACTAAGAGCTCCCAGCTCATTCAGACCTGCTCCTGTCATTGGATACTCTATCGCCGCCAGACTTTGTGAGATCTGGGACTCAGGTAGCAGAAGAAGATACCTAGGCAGAGATGGTTTTTAAAGTGGCATGGGGGGTGTGCTTCTCCCAACGTCACATGACTTGATTGTAGAGGAGATGGTTCCAATGGCAAGGGGGATCCCTAGATGACCGGCACCTCCTCACAACTGCAGGAGGCTGCCGGAAATCCGGTTTTTTGGAAACCGCCTCGAAGCCTGCCGCCACAGCTTGCTTTTCTGTTGGGGTAAGCTCCCTTAGCCTTATGTCTTCCCAGACTCACCCACAATGCAGTCAGGGCAGTGGTTGATAAGTGCCAGGGCATGTCCACCAGGGTAGGCCTGCACACCATATCTTTAGGGCCCACTGCTGTTCTGAGATCCCCTGCCAAGTTAGCCTTGGGTCGCAAGACCCCAATTACTATGTGTGGCCGCGGGGAGGCCTGGTAGGAGTCTTGGTGCAGGAGTAGGGGTATTTCACTACTGGCCATTGCCGGAAAGATTCTAGCCAACTTATGTCGCCTGGGCATGTTATTTGCATGCCCAGCGAACGACTCCCACGTAAAGTCCTCTACAGCCAACTACACCTTGGTCAATGCACTGCTGGTGGGCAGAAGAAGCGGTTCAAAGACCAAATGAAGACCATACTGAAAAGATGCCAGATCAGCCCCTCTTCTTTGGATAAACTTGCCTCCTGCCGCACCATCTTGCGCTCTCATGTGTCCCAGGGAGTGAAGTATATGGAAAACCAGCGCACACAACACCGTGTAGCAAAGCGTGTGAAGAGGCAAGCTCACAAAGCTACCCCTGCCCCCCCCCAGCACCACTTTTACATGCCTGGTCTGCAACCGCAACTGTGCATCCAGGATCAGACTATTCAGCCACCAAAGGACTCACAAGTAGGAGAAGATGGTCATCATCGGACATGATGGACAACCAGCAAGTGTGTGAGCATGTGCATTTTAAATTCACTCATGATGTGTGTGTGTGTGTGTGTGTGTGTGTGTGTGTGTGTGTGTGTGTGCATTTGAAATTCACTCATGATGTTACTCATGATGTGTGTGTGTGTGTGTGTGTGTGTGTGTGTGTGTGCATTTGAAATTCACTCATGATGTTACTCATGATGTGTGTGTGTGTGTGTGTGTGCATTTGAAACTCAGTCATGAGGTTACTCATGATGTGTGTGTGTGTGCGTGCATGTGAGTGTGTACATCTGCATTTTCAATTTACTCATGATGTTACTCGTGTGTGTGTGTGTGTGTGTGTGTGTGTGTGTGTGTGTGTGTGTGTGTGCATTTTAAATTCACTCATGATGTTACTCATGATGTGTGTGTGTGTGTGTGTGTGTGTGTGTGTGTGTGTGTGCATGTGCATTTTAAATTCACTGATGATGTTACTCATGATGTGTGTGTGTGTGTGTGCGCGTGTGCATTTTAAATTCACTCATGTTACCCGTGTGTGTGTGTGTATGTGTGTGTGTGTGTGTGTGTGTGTGTGTGTGTGTGTGTGTGTGTGTGTGTGTGTGTGTGTGCATTTTGAATTCACTCATGATGTTAGCCACAGTGGACTTTCCATAGCTGCGTTGCTAGCAAGTTAACTTCTGCCAACTCCCGAGTAGCCAGACGGCCTTGGTTTATCCTAGTTTCATTTGAGCTGGTTTCTTTGTTTTTGTTTGAGAATGGAGTGATGACTGTTTGGTTTGAGAATGGAGTGATGACTGTTTGGTTTAAGAATGGAGTGATGACTGTTTGGTTTGAGAATGGAGTGATGACTGTTTGGTTTGAGAATGGAGTGATGACTGTTTGGTTTGAGAATGGAGTGATGACTGTTTGGTTTAAGAATGGAGTGATGACTATTTGGTTTGAGAATGGAGTGATGACTGTTTGGTTAGAATGGAGTGATGACTATTTGGTTTGAGAATGGAGTGATGACTATTTGGTTTGAGAATGGAGTGATGACTATTTGGTTTGAGAATGGAGTGATAACTGTTTGGTTTGAGAATGGAGTGATGACTGTTTGGTTTAAGAATGGAGTGATGACTGGTTTGAGAATGGAGTGATGACTGTTTGGTTTGAGAATGGAGTGATGACTATTTGGTTTGAGAATGGAGTGATGACTATTTGGTTTGAGAATGGAGTGATGACTATTTGGTTGGAGAATGGAGTGATGACTATTTGGTTTGAGAATGGAGTGATGACTGTTTGGTTTGAGAATGGAGTGATGACTATTTGGTTTGAGAATGGAGTGATGACTGTTCTGTTTGAGAATGGAGTGATGACTATTTGGTTGGAGAATGGAGTGATGACTGTTTGGTTTGAGAATAGAGTGATGACTGTTTGGTTTGAGAATGGAGTGATGACTATTTGGTTGGAGAATGGAGTGATGACTGTTTGGTTTGAGAATAGAGTGATGACTGTTTGGTTTGAGAATGGAGTGATGACTGTTTGGTTTGAGAATGGAGTGATGACTGTTTGGTTTGAGAATGGAGTGATGACTGTTTGGTTTAAGAATGGAGTGATGACTGTTTGGTTTAAGAATGGAGTGATGACTGGTTTGAGAATGGAGTGATGACTGGTTTGAGAATGGAGTGATGACTGTTTGGTTTGAGAATGGAGTGATGACTGGTTTGAGAATGGAGTGATGACTGGTTTGAGAATGGAGTGATGACTGGTTTGAGAATGGAGTGATGACTGTTTGGTTTGAGAATGGAGGGATGACTGGTTTGAGAATGGAGTGATGACTGGTTTGAGAATGGAGTGATGACTGTTTGGTTAGAATGGAGTGATGACTGTTTGGTTTGAGAATGGAGTGATGACTGTTTGGTTTGAGAATGGAGTGATGACTGTTTGGTTTGAGAATGGAGTGATGACTGTTTGGTTTGAGAATGGAGTGATGACTATTTGGTTTGAGAATGGAGTGATGACTGTTTGGTTAGAATGGAGTGATGACTATTTGGTTTGAGAATGGAGTGATAACTGTTTGGTTTGAGAATGGAGTGATGACTGTTTGGTTTAAGAATGGAGTGATGACTGTTTGGTTTGAGAATGGAGTGATGACTGTTTGGTTTGAGAATGGAGTGATGACTATTTGGTTTGAGAATGGAGTGATGACTATTTGGTTTGAGAATGGAGTGATGACTATTTGGTTTGAGAATGGAGTGATGACTGTTTGGTTTGAGAATGGAGTGATGACTGTTTGGTTTGAGAATGGAGTGATGACTGTTTGGTTTGAGAATGGAGTGATGACTGTTTGGTTTAAGAATGGAGTGATGACTATTTGGTTTGAGAATGGAGTGATGACTGTTTGGTTAGAATGGAGTGATGACTATTTGGTTTGAGAATGGAGTGATGACTATTTGGTTTGAGAATGGAGTGATGACTATTTGGTTTGAGAATGGAGTGATAACTGTTTGGTTTGAGAATGGAGTGATGACTGTTTGGTTTAAGAATGGAGTGATGACTGGTTTGAGAATGGAGTGATGACTGTTTGGTTTGAGAATGGAGTGATGACTATTTGGTTTGAGAATGGAGTGATGACTATTTGGTTTGAGAATGGAGTGATGACTATTTGGTTTGAGAATGGAGTGATGACTATTTGGTTTGAGAATGGAGTGATGACTGTTTGGTTTGAGAATGGAGTGATGACTATTTGGTTTGAGAATGGAGTGATGACTGTTTGGTTTGAGAATAGAGTGATGACTGTTTGGTTTGAGAATGGAGTGATGACTGTTTGGTTTGAGAATGGAGTGATGACTGTTTGGTTTGAGAATGGAGTGATGACTGTTTGGTTTAAGAATGGAGTGATGACTGTTTGGTTTAAGAATGGAGTGATGACTGGTTTGAGAATGGAGTGATGACTGGTTTGAGAATGGAGTGATGACTGTTTGGTTTGAGAATGGAGTGATGACTGGTTTGAGAATGGAGTGATGACTGGTTTGAGAATGGAGTGATGACTGGTTTGAGAATGGAGTGATGTCTGTTTGGTTTGAGAATGGAGGGATGACTGGTTTGAGAATGGAGTGATGACTGGTTTGAGAATGGAGTGATGACTGTTTGGTTAGAATGGAGTGATGACTGTTTGGTTTGAGAATGGAGTGATGACTGTTTGGTTTGAGAATGGAGTGATGACTGTTTGGTTTGAGAATGGAGTGATGACTGTTTGGTTTGAGAATGGAGTGATGACTGTTTGGTTTGAGAATGGAGTGATGACTGTTTGGTTTGAGAATGGAGTGATGACTGTTTGGTTTAAGAATGGAGTGATGACTATTTGGTTTGAGAATGGAGTGATGACTGTTTGGTTAGAATGGAGTGATGACTATTTGGTTTGAGAATGGAGTGATAACTGTTTGGTTTGAGAATGGAGTGATGACTGTTTGGTTTAAGAATGGAGTGATGACTGGTTTGAGAATGGAGTGATGACTGTTTGGTTTGAGAATGGAGTGATGACTATTTGGTTTGAGAATGGAGTGATGACTATTTGGTTTGAGAATGGAGGGATGACTGGTTTGAGAATGGAGTGATGACTGGTTTGAGAATGGAGTGATGACTGTTTGGTTAGAATGGAGTGATGACTGTTTGGTTTGAGAATGGAGTGATGACTGTTTGGTTTGAGAATGGAGTGATGACTGTTTGGTTTGAGAATGGAGTGATGACTGTTTGGTTTGAGAATGGAGTGATGACTGTTTGGTTTGAGAATGGAGTGATGACTGTTTGGTTTGAGAATGGAGTGATGACTGTTTGGTTTAAGAATGGAGTGATGACTATTTGGTTTGAGAATGGAGTGATGACTGTTTGGTTAGAATGGAGTGATGACTATTTGGTTTGAGAATGGAGTGATAACTGTTTGGTTTGAGAATGGAGTGATGACTGTTTGGTTTAAGAATGGAGTGATGACTGGTTTGAGAATGGAGTGATGACTGTTTGGTTTGAGAATGGAGTGATGACTATTTGGTTTGAGAATGGAGTGATGACTATTTGGTTTGAGAATGGAGTGATGACTATTTGGTTTGAGAATGGAGTGATGACTGTTTGGTTTGAGAATGGAGTGATGACTGTTTGGTTTGAGAATGGAGTGATGACTATTTGGTTTGAGAATGGAGTGATGACTGTTTGGTTTAAGAATGGAGTGATGACTATTTGGTTTGAGAATGGAGTGATGACTGTTTGGTTAGAATGGAGTGATGACTATTTGGTTTGAGAATGGAGTGATGACTATTTGGTTTGAGAATGGAGTGATAACTGTTTGGTTTGAGAATGGAGTGATGACTGTTTGGTTTAAGAATGGAGTGATGACTGGTTTGAGAATGGAGTGATGACTGTTTGGTTTGAGAATGGAGTGATGACTATTTGGTTTGAGAATGGAGTGATGACTATTTGGTTTGAGAATGGAGTGATGACTATTTGGTTGGAGAATGGAGTGATGACTATTTGGTTTGAGAATGGAGTGATGACTGTTTGGTTTGAGAATGGAGTGATGACTATTTGGTTTGAGAATGGAGTGATGACTGTTCTGTTTGAGAATGGAGTGATGACTATTTGGTTGGAGAATGGAGTGATGACTGTTTGGTTTGAGAATAGAGTGATGACTGTTTGGTTTGAGAATGGAGTGATGACTATTTGGTTGGAGAATGGAGTGATGACTGTTTGGTTTGAGAATAGAGTGATGACTGTTTGGTTTGAGAATGGAGTGATGACTGTTTGGTTTGAGAATGGAGTGATGACTGTTTGGTTTGAGAATGGAGTGATGACTGTTTGGTTTAAGAATGGAGTGATGACTGTTTGGTTTAAGAATGGAGTGATGACTGGTTTGAGAATGGAGTGATGACTGGTTTGAGAATGGAGTGATGACTGTTTGGTTTGAGAATGGAGTGATGACTGGTTTGAGAATGGAGTGATGACTGGTTTGAGAATGGAGTGATGACTGGTTTGAGAATGGAGTGATGACTGTTTGGTTTGAGAATGGAGGGATGACTGGTTTGAGAATGGAGTGATGACTGGTTTGAGAATGGAGTGATGACTGTTTGGTTAGAATGGAGTGATGACTGTTTGGTTTGAGAATGGAGTGATGACTGTTTGGTTTGAGAATGGAGTGATGACTGTTTGGTTTGAGAATGGAGTGATGACTGTTTGGTTTGAGAATGGAGTGATGACTGTTTGGTTTGAGAATGGAGTGATGACTGTTTGGTTTAAGAATGGAGTGATGACTATTTGGTTTGAGAATGGAGTGATGACTGTTTGGTTAGAATGGAGTGATGACTATTTGGTTTGAGAGTGGAGTGATAACTGTTTGGTTTGAGAATGGAGTGATGACTGTTTGGTTTAAGAATGGAGTGATGACTGGTTTGAGAATGGAGTGATGACTGTTTGGTTTGAGAATGGAGTGATGACTATTTGGTTTGAGAATGGAGTGATGACTATTTGGTTTGAGAATGGAGTGATGACTATTTGGTTTGAGAATGGAGTGATGACTATTTGGTTGGAGAATGGAGTGATGACTATTTGGTTTGAGAATGGAGTGATGACTGTTTGGTTTGAGAATGGAGTGATGACTATTTGGTTTGAGAATGGAGTGATGACTGTTCTGTTTGAGAATGGAGTGATGACTATTTGGTTGGAGAATGGAGTGATGACTGTTTGGTTTGAGAATAGAGTGATGACTGTTTGGTTTGAGAATGGAGTGATGACTATTTGGTTGGAGAATGGAGTGATGACTGTTTGGTTTGAGAATAGAGTGATGACTGTTTGGTTTGAGAATGGAGTGATGACTGTTTGGTTTGAGAATGGAGTGATGACTGTTTGGTTTGAGAATGGAGTGATGACTGTTTGGTTTAAGAATGGAGTGATGACTGTTTGGTTTAAGAATGGAGTGATGACTGGTTTGAGAATGGAGTGATGACTGGTTTGAGAATGGAGTGATGACTGTTTGGTTTGAGAATGGAGTGATGACTGGTTTGAGAATGGAGTGATGACTGGTTTGAGAATGGAGTGATGACTGGTTTGAGAATGGAGTGATGACTGTTTGGTTTGAGAATGGAGGGATGACTGGTTTGAGAATGGAGTGATGACTGGTTTGAGAATGGAGTGATGACTGTTTGGTTAGAATGGAGTGATGACTGTTTGGTTTGAGAATGGAGTGATGACTGTTTGGTTTGAGAATGGAGTGATGACTGTTTGGTTTGAGAATGGAGTGATGACTGTTTGGTTTGAGAATGGAGTGATGACTGTTTGGTTTGAGAATGGAGTGATGACTGTTTGGTTTAAGAATGGAGTGATGACTATTTGGTTTGAGAATGGAGTGATGACTGTTTGGTTAGAATGGAGTGATGACTATTTGGTTTGAGAATGGAGTGATAACTGTTTGGTTTGAGAATGGAGTGATGACTGTTTGGTTTAAGAATGGAGTGATGACTGGTTTGAGAATGGAGTGATGACTGTTTGGTTTGAGAATGGAGTGATGACTATTTGGTTTGAGAATGGAGTGATGACTATTTGGTTTGAGAATGGAGGGATGACTGGTTTGAGAATGGAGTGATGACTGGTTTGAGAATGGAGTGATGACTGTTTGGTTAGAATGGAGTGATGACTGTTTGGTTTGAGAATGGAGTGATGACTGTTTGGTTTGAGAATGGAGTGATGACTGTTTGGTTTGAGAATGGAGTGATGACTGTTTGGTTGGAGAATGGAGTGATGACTGTTTGGTTTGAGAATGGAGTGATGACTGTTTAGTTTGAGAATGGAGTGATGACTGTTTGGTTTAAGAATGGAGTGATGACTATTTGGTTTGAGAATGGAGTGATGACTGTTTGGTTAGAATGGAGTGATGACTATTTGGTTTGAGAATGGAGTGATAACTGTTTGGTTTGAGAATGAAGTGATGACTGTTTGGTTTAAGAATGGAGTGATGACTGGTTTGAGAATGGAGTGATGACTGTTTGGTTTGAGAATGGAGTGATGACTATTTGGTTTGAGAATGGAGTGATGACTATTTGGTTTGAGAATGGAGTGATGACTATTTGGTTTGAGAATGGAGTGATGACTGTTTGGTTTGAGAATGGAGTGATGACTGTTTGGTTTGAGAATGGAGTGATGACTGTTTGGTTTGAGAATGGAGTGATGACTGTTTGGTTTAAGAATGGAGTGATGACTATTTGGTTTGAGAATGGAGTGATGACTGTTTGGTTAGAATGGAGTGATGACTATTTGGTTTGAGAATGGAGTGATGACTATTTGGTTTGAGAATGGAGTGATGACTATTTGGTTTGAGAATGGAGTGATAACTGTTTGGTTTGAGAATGGAGTGATGACTGTTTGGTTTAAGAATGGAGTGATGACTGGTTTGAGAATGGAGTGATGACTGTTTGGTTTGAGAATGGAGTGATGACTATTTGGTTTGAGAATGGAGTGATGACTATTTGGTTTGAGAATGGAGTGATGACTATTTGGTTGGAGAATGGAGTGATGACTATTTGGTTTGAGAATGGAGTGATGACTGTTTGGTTTGAGAATGGAGTGATGACTATTTGGTTTGAGAATGGAGTGATGACTGTTCTGTTTGAGAATGGAGTGATGACTATTTGGTTGGAGAATGGAGTGATGACTGTTTGGTTTGAGAATAGAGTGATGACTGTTTGGTTTGAGAATGGAGTGATGACTATTTGGTTGGAGAATGGAGTGATGACTGTTTGGTTTGAGAATAGAGTGATGACTGTTTGGTTTGAGAATGGAGTGATGACTGTTTGGTTTGAGAATGGAGTGATGACTGTTTGGTTTGAGAATGGAGTGATGACTGTTTGGTTTGAGAATGGAGTGATGACTGTTTGGTTTAAGAATGGAGTGATGACTATTTGGTTTGAGAATGGAGTGATGACTGTTTGGTTAGAATGGAGTGATGACTATTTGGTTTGAGAATGGAGTGATAACTGTTTGGTTTGAGAATGGAGTGATGACTGTTTGGTTTAAGAATGGAGTGATGACTGGTTTGAGAATGGAGTGATGACTGTTTGGTTTGAGAATGGAGTGATGACTATTTGGTTTGAGAATGGAGTGATGACTATTTGGTTTGAGAATGGAGGGATGACTGGTTTGAGAATGGAGTGATGACTGGTTTGAGAATGGAGTGATGACTGTTTGGTTAGAATGGAGTGATGACTGTTTGGTTTGAGAATGGAGTGATGACTGTTTGGTTTGAGAATGGAGTGATGACTGTTTGGTTTGAGAATGGAGTGATGACTGTTTGGTTTGAGAATGGAGTGATGACTGTTTGGTTTGAGAATGGAGTGATGACTGTTTGGTTTGAGAATGGAGTGATGACTGTTTGGTTTAAGAATGGAGTGATGACTATTTGGTTTGAGAATGGAGTGATGACTGTTTGGTTAGAATGGAGTAATGACTATTTGGTTTGAGAATGGAGTGATAACTGTTTGGTTTGAGAATGAAGTGATGACTGTTTGGTTTAAGAATGGAGTGATGACTGGTTTGAGAATGGAGTGATGACTGTTTGGTTTGAGAATGGAGTGATGACTATTTGGTTTGAGAATGGAGTGATGACTATTTGGTTTGAGAATGGAGTGATGACTATTTGGTTTGAGAATGGAGTGATGACTGTTTGGTTTGAGAATGGAGTGATGACTGTTTGGTTTGAGAATGGAGTGATGACTGTTTGGTTTGAGAATGGAGTGATGACTGTTTGGTTTAAGAATGGAGTGATGACTATTTGGTTTGAGAATGGAGTGATGACTGTTTGGTTAGAATGGAGTGATGACTATTTGGTTTGAGAATGGAGTGATGACTATTTGGTTTGAGAATGGAGTGATGACTATTTGGTTTGAGAATGGAGTGATAACTGTTTGGTTTGAGAATGGAGTGATGACTGTTTGGTTTAAGAATGGAGTGATGACTGGTTTGAGAATGGAGTGATGACTGTTTGGTTTGAGAATGGAGTGATGACTATTTGGTTTGAGAATGGAGTGATGACTATTTGGTTTGAGAATGGAGTGATGACTATTTGGTTGGAGAATGGAGTGATGACTATTTGGTTTGAGAATGGAGTGATGACTGTTTGGTTTGAGAATGGAGTGATGACTATTTGGTTTGAGAATGGAGTGATGACTGTTCTGTTTGAGAATGGAGTGATGACTATTTGGTTGGAGAATGGAGTGATGACTGTTTGGTTTGAGAATAGAGTGATGACTGTTTGGTTTGAGAATGGAGTGATGACTATTTGGTTGGAGAATGGAGTGATGACTGTTTGGTTTGAGAATAGAGTGATGACTGTTTGGTTTGAGAATGGAGTGATGACTGTTTGGTTTGAGAATGGAGTGATGACTGTTTGGTTTGAGAATGGAGTGATGACTGTTTGGTTTAAGAATGGAGTGATGACTGTTTGGTTTAAGAATGGAGTGATGACTGGTTTGAGAATGGAGTGATGACTGTTTGGTTTGAGAATGGAGTGATGACTGGTTTGAGAATGGAGTGATGACTGGTTTGAGAATGGAGTGATGACTGGTTTGAGAATGGAGTGATGACTGTTTGGTTTGAGAATGGAGGGATGACTGGTTTGAGAATGGAGTGATGACTGGTTTGAGAATGGAGTGATGACTGTTTGGTTAGAATGGAGTGATGACTGTTTGGTTTGAGAATGGAGTGATGACTGTTTGGTTTGAGAATGGAGTGATGACTGTTTGGTTTGAGAATGGAGTGATGACTGTTTGGTTTGAGAATGGAGTGATGACTGTTTGGTTTGAGAATGGAGTGATGACTGTTTTGTTTAAGAATGGAGTGATGACTATTTGGTTTGAGAATGGAGTGATGACTGTTTGGTTAGAATGGAGTGATGACTATTTGGTTTGAGAATGGAGTGATAACTGGTTTGAGAATGGAGTGATGACTGTTTGGTTTGAGAATGGAGTGATGACTATTTGGTTTGAGAATGGAGTGATGACTATTTGGTTTGAGAATGGAGTGATGACTATTTGGTTTGAGAATGGAGTGATGACTGTTTGGTTGGAGAATGGAGTGATGACTATTTGGTTTGAGAATGGAGTGATGACTGTTTGGTTTGAGAATGGAGTGATGACTATTTGGTTTGAGAATGGAGTGATGACTGTTTGGTTTGAGAATGGAGTGATGACTATTTGGTTGGAGAATGGAGTGATGACTGTTTGGTTTGAGAATAGAGTGATGACTGTTTGGTTTGAGAATGGAGTGATGACTATTTGGTTGGAGAATGGAGTGATGACTGTTTGGTTTGAGAATGGAGTGATGACTGTTTGGTTTGAGAATGGAGTGATGACTGTTTGGTTTGAGAATGGAGTGATGACTGTTTGGTTTGAGAATGGAGTGATGACTGTTTGGTTTAAGAATGGAGTGATGACTGGTTTGAGAATGGAGTGATGACTGGTTTAAGAATGGAGTGATGACTGTTTTGTTTAAGAATGGAGTGATGACTGGTTTGAGAATGGAGTGATGACTGTTTGGTTTGAGAATGGAGTGATGACTGTTTGGTTTGAGAATGGAGTGATGACTGTTTGGTTTAAGAATGGAGTGATGACTATTTGGTTTGAGAATGGAGTGATGACTGTTTGGTTAGAATGGAGTGATGACTATTTGGTTTGAGAATGGAGTGATAACTGTTTGGTTTGAGAATGGAGTGATGACTGTTTGGTTTAAGAATGAAGTGATGACTGGTTTGAGAATGGAGTGATGACTGTTTGGTTTGAGAATGGAGTGATGACTATTTGGTTTGAGAATGGAGTGATGACTGTTTGGTTAGAATGGAGTGATGACTATTTGGTTTGAGAATGGAGTGATGACTGTTTGGTTAGAATGGAGTGATGACTATTTGGTTTGAGAATGGAGTGATAACTGTTTGGTTTGAGAATGGAGTGATGACTATTTGGTTGGAGAATGGAGTGATGGCTGGTTGGTTTTCGAATAGAGTGATGACTGTTTGGTTTGAGAATGGAGTGATGACTATTTGGTTGGAGAATGGAGTGATGACTGTTTGGTTTGAGAATAGAGTGATGACTGTTTGGTTTGAGAATGGAGTGATGACTGTTTGGTTTGAGAATGGAGTGATGACTGTTTGGTTTGAGAATGGAGTGATGACTGTTTGGTTTAAGAATGGAGTGATGACTGTTTGGTTTAAGAATGGAGTGATGACTGGTTTGAGAATGGAGTGATGACTGTTTGGTTTAAGAATGGAGTGATGACTGGTTTGAGAATGGAGTGATGACTGTTTGGTTTGAGAATGGAGTGATGACTGGTTTGAGAATGGAGTGATGACTGTTTGGTTTGAGAATGGAGTGATGA